>SJYX01014399.1:0-125696 GCA_006410675.1 Oreotragus oreotragus
GCAGAAAGGCTCCTTGGGGGCCAAAAGTCAGGGACAACGCCAGGCCATAAAGAGTCTTGCTTCTCCCAGAAGCCTTTGTAGCAAGATCCCTCTTGGTTGAGAGGTGTGTGCGCAACTAGGGGCAAGGTTCTGAGACAAATCAGCCAGGGGTCAAAGCAGGATGTCTGGCCAGAGGGAAGACAAAGACCTGCCCTACAGAACTGATTTAACCACCTCTTTCCTGTGCTCCTCCTCACTAGGGGGCAAGCCAACACCCTTTCTCTCCGAGTGTTCATTTCTGCCTTGCTTCTGTCTTAGCTGGGGCTTCCCTGGTGGCTCAGAAGTTAAAGCGTCTGCCTCCAATGTGGGAGACCCGGGTTCGATCCCTGGGTCGGGAAGATCCCCTGGAGAAGGAAATGGCGATCCACTCCAGTATTCTTGCCTGGAGAATCCCATGGACGGAGAAGCCTACTAGGTTACAGTCCATGGGGTCGCAAAGAGTTGGACACGACTGAGCGACTTCACCTTCTGTCTTAGCTAAACTAACAGTTTCTCAGAGTCCTCTTCCACTTATTGCTCTGCTGTGTCTCTGATAATAAACTTTGTATCTGCATTAAAGATTTTTGCATCCATGAGAAATGCATTTTTCAGTCTGGGCAAGAGGCAGGGGAAAATAGCTTTTAGCCTCTAGCCCTTGCTGGTCTGGTGGCTAGGATTCCTGGCTTTCATCCAAGCCGTGTGTGTGTGTGCAGTTGCATAGACACGTCCAACTCTTTGCAACCCCATGGACTGTAGCCACCAGGCTGCTCTGTCCATGAGATTCTCCAGGCAAGAATATTGGAGTGGGTTGCCATTTTCTACTTCAGGGGAACTTCTAGGGGATTGAACCAGTGTCGCGTTCATCTCCTGCATTGGCTGGTGGATTCTTTACCACTGAGAAGCCAGGCTACTCAGGTTCAATTCCTGGGCAGGGAATTAAGATCTCACTTCACACCACTTCTCACTGCTGCCTCACTGAAATCAGAATTGTGTGACAGGCTGTGAGGTTCCTGAGGAGAGTCCAGCTGGACAGGTTAGGAGTTGAAGAAGAGGCTAGTGAATCATGAGGCTTCCCAGGTGACGCTAGTGGTAAAGAACCTGCCTGCCAATGCAGGTAGACGTAAGAGACGAAGGTTCAATCCCTGGGTAGGAAAGATCCCCTGGAGGAGGGCATGGCAACCCACTGCAGTATCCTTGCCTGGAGAATCGGATGGACAGAGGAGCCTGGTGGGCTACCATCTGTAGGGCTGCACAGAGTCAGACACGACTTAACCGACTTCACACGCACGCATGCAGTTAGTCATCTCCTAAAGGAATAATTGAAGTTACCAACATGAGTACAATTTCCCAGAAAGACTAGGCAGTGTGAGAAGGAGAGATGGCTGAGAAGGGAGAACTGAGAAAACACTGATATTTAAGCAGCAGGCAGAGGAGGAAACTGCCAAGAAGTAGGCAGGATCAAGAGGAAAAGATCCAGAGGCTCCTGTCATTAAAATAATAATAAAATAATAATAGAGAAGAGAGTGTCAGTAGGATGTGGTCAACATGGTTACATGGTGCAGAGGTAAGCAGAGTTCATGTGGGATCGGCACTGAAAAGTGTTCATTGTATGTAACAATTTGGAAATCTTTGAGAGCCTCAGGACAGAAGCCAGTGCATTTGAGACTGAGAAAGAGAAGGAAAGACTGTAAATACAGGTTTCTCCTGGGGCAGCTAGTGTCTGTGAGGGGAAGGAGAGATAGGGTCATAGTGGAGACGAGCCAAAGATCAAGGGAACCTACAGGATAAGTTTGCAGAAGGACATTTACTACAGGTTAACTTCAACCCAATGGAACATCCAAATATGGATCCAAGGTCCAAAGGGGAAAATATTTTTTAAAGCCCAAAACATAGTAAAACATGAATCATAAGGACAGTGGATGAAATCTGCTAGTAAATAAAGAATATGTTATTGAATAGTGTGAGCATTCAACTCTTTCCAAGTCAAAACAGGAAATGAGAAAGAAGATGGTAAAAGTTATTACTGTGGCGAGACCTGTGGCCACCACCTCAGAGTCACCCTTCTTGTTTCCTTCGTAAACCCGGTTCTGAGCGGAGCACATTAATATTTCCAGATATCGTCATTGCTGTTGTATGTCGCCTCGCAGTTCTGCCAGTTCTTGTTCTGTCCACATTGTTCCATATGTTAACAGCAGCCAGTAGATATGTTTGGCTACTTCATTTTTAATTAATTAAAATTAAGCAGAATTAAAAATTCAACCCCTCAGTCCTACCAGCCACATTTCAGTACCTATTCCCACATGTTGTTAGCAGTTTCCATATGGGACTGGAGGAGGAAATGGCAACCCACTCCAGTGTTCTTGCCTGAAAACTTCCATGGACAGAGGCCTGGACAGTTACAGTCCAAAGGTTCGCCAAGAGTCAGACACGACCGAGCTGCTGAAGACACCCTGTGTTGGACAGGGCAGGTATCGAACTCTTCCATCACTCCAGAAAGCTCTCCTGGGCTGCCCTTCTGCATCTATTCCGAGGCTATGTTGTCAGATGCATATATGTTTGTGTTTGTCATATCTTCATCATCTGTGTTCATTTTATCAATTCATAAAATATTTCCTTATCCCATGTGATGTTGTCAAAATTTAAATTTGTAACCCAGGCTTTAGTCGACTTACATTTACCCAAAGAACTGTCTCTACATTGCTTTATTCCCTGCCACATCTGAAATTTTCATAATCTACACAAATGTTCCAGGTTTCTGGCCAATTGAAGTGATAAGGGAATCACAGAAAGTGAGGGGTTTTTTTCACACAAAATGGAATCTATCAACTTTGTTAAACATGTCCGCTAAGAAATTCATGCTTGTTGATTCAAGTCAGTTTCACTTTCAGATTTATTCGGCAATTTCTTTCCTGCTCTGGTTGATTTCTTACTGAATGTCCCCATCTACTGGTAAATAGTGAGAAAATATACTGTTTCCTTAAATCCCATCATTCCCTCTTGTAGGCTGGAAAAAAAAAAATTCTCCAGAGAGATTCCCATGTCAAATTCCTGTACCTTGTGAAAGTTAATTTATTTGGGGAAAGAACATTGCAGATCTGATTAAGATAAAAATCTTGAGCTAAAAGGCTATTTCTGGATCTCTGGGTGAGCCCTGAATGCGATAATAAGTGTTCTTATCAAAGAGATGTAGGACTGTCCCTGGTGGTCCAGTGGTTAAGACTCTGCGCGTCCACATCAGGAGGCGCGGGTTCAATCCCTGATTGGTGAGCTAAGATCCGGCATGCCTGAAGGTGTGGCCAGTAAAGAAGGAGGTCAGCCCAACACACACGGAGGAGACGGTGGTGTGAAGATGGAGGCAGAGATAGGAGTGATGTTGCCAGAAGCCCTGGAACACTGCGGAAGACCAGCAGCCACCAGCAGCTGGAAGGGCAAGGAACAGAGTCTTCCTCAGGTTTTCCAGAGGAGTGTGACCCTGCTGCTGTCTCGAGTTCAGATACCTGGCCTCCTGAGCGGTGAAAGAGTAACTTTCTGCTGTTTTATCCATCAAGCTTATGGCAGCTTGTTTCAGCAGCAGCAGGAGACTACAGTAAGTCCCTACATAAAAACGGATTTTGTTCTAGGGCACCTTTGAAAGTCCAGTTTTTTCATGAGTCCAGCAAAGTTAGCCTAGGTACCCAACTAACACAATCAGCTACATAGTACTGTATGGTAACAGGTTTATAATACTTGCCACATGTCATACATAAAAATAAACGTTTTCAACCTACAGTACAGTATCTTGAATTAAAACTTGAAAAGTTCGGTACAACGGCTGGCATTCAAGAGGCTGGCATCGACTGAACAGTCAAGTACTAGCTACATCTTTGCTGCGTTTGTGCTTGCTTCTGGACGTCCTGGACTTGAAGTAAGATAATGCACTACCGTACCTTGGGCTTGCTTCCCTGGTGGCTCAGCAACTAAGAATCCACCTGCAATGCTGGAGACCAGATTCTATCCCTGGGTTGGGTAAATCCCCTGGAGGAGGAAATGGCAACCCACTTCAGTATTCTTGCCTGGGAAATCCCATGGACAGAGGAGTCTGGCAGGCTACTCCCTGGGGTCGCAAGAGTCTGACACAGCCACTAAACCACCACCAACACCACTGCACCCTATGCAGTACTATACTGTAAAGTACATGAAACTCAAGCCCTCGGAGGGGACGCAAGCACGTGACACTGTACACCAGACAATGAACTAACTTTTGTAAACGTGCATTCGTATCTTTGAGTTCACAGCATAAAGCTTCATCTGTAGGGGACTTCCTATAATATATTCCCATGACTCTTCTATCTTCTGCTGAAACCCAGAACTACAGCTGTATTCCTGCAGTGGGGTTTCTAATTTCTCAACTTCTACCAACTATAATTCAAAATATCTCTGTATCTCTGCTTTTTCTAACAACAACAATTCAAGGGCATCTGCCTTCTGCCTCTGGAGAGGCTGAATCCTGTGCTGCTACAGCTGTTGACCTTTGACACTCCCTGGTAAAGGACAGGAAAACCTGACATGCTGCAGTCCATGGGGTCGCAAAGAGTTGGACACGACTTAGCAACTGAGCAGTAACAATGACCCTGCAATCCCACTCCTGGGCACATATGCAGAGCTGACTCACTGGAAAAGACCCTGAGGCTGGGAAAGATTGAAGGCAGGAGGAGAAGGGGACGACAGAGGACGAGATGGTTGGATGGCACCACCAACTCGATGGACAAGAGTTGGAGCAAGCTCTGGGAGTTGGTGACGGACAGGGAAGCCTGGCGTGCTGCAGTCCATGGGGTCGCAAAGAGTCAGACACAACTGAATGACTGAACTGTATATTCATTGCGATCCGCGGCCCCCCCACCCCGTCATCTCCACTCTGAGATGTGTATAAGAGACAGTTTCAATATATCATGCTTATATTGGTGCTTGTTTCTTTTCTTATTTGGAATATTTTTTACTGACTCCTTCTTATGAAATGTAAAGATAAAAAGTAAGGACTTCCCTGGTGGTCCAAGGACTAAGACGCCACACACCCAATGCAGGGGCCCAGGTTCGATCCCTGGTCAGGAAACTAGATCCCACACGCTGCAACTAAACTTCTCAGGCTGCAACTGAAATCTCCCGGAGATGCGGTAGAGCTCCATGGCTGCCCTGGCGTCTTCCACCGAGTTGTGTCCCAGGACACTGTACTGCACACACGGAACAGAGATGGGCTGGGGGCTGAATCTAGGCGCCAGGTGACCCGGGCCTTCCCTGCTCTCACCCTGGCATCCAGGGCTGAAGTGGGTCAGAAGTGAGTCTCCCAGGCCCCTGACACCCTGGACTCGGCAGGTATCTGGAGCAGGCCGGGCTTCACTCATGAGCCCGGGGCCCAGGCAGGGCCAGGCACAGAATCCAGGTCCTGAGGCCACGTGTGCCCTCCATGGGCTCCCATCTGCTGAATGGGGGTGGGGCGCTGCAGGCTTGGCCTCAGACCCAGAGGGCCTGGAGCAGTTCCGACAGGAGCCCAGGGCCCGGGAAACGTGGACACAGATGTTCCTAGAGTGCTGTTTGCTCAGCATGTTGAGAACAGGGCGCTTCAGTGAGTCTAGGAGCTGACATTCTGTCCTGGGTCCCTGGTGCCCCAAGCCCTACAGAGGGGCCCAAACTCAGCCCCATCCCCACATCCTGCACATTCCTGCTCCCCAGACAAGCTGCACCCCACTCCTTGGGCTGGGGCTCCCATCTCGTGTCCTTTTCCGCTAAGACACACCCTTCACCCTCCACTCAGACCTGGTGTCCTGCCTGCTCCCCATCCTCCATCTCTGCTCCAGACACCTGCCCACCCTCTGTGGACACAGCCTGCAGATGTGCTGATGGTCTGGTCATGTCCCTACCTCCCTTCAACCAAGAGTTTCTTAAGGATCTGCCCGGCATTGCTCACCTGGGTCCTCAGCCTCCGGTCCAGCCTGGCCCCGAGCAGGTGCTTCATAAACATCCGCTGAGCTAGAAGCCCCACGTGCGGCCGCAGCTCTCAGTGTCCAGCCCACCTCCTGGGGCCCCTCCACTCCGGTGAGCTCCCTGCACTCAGCACAAGCCTGCCCCTTCTGTGGGGCGGTGGATAAGGGGGCTGCTGTTGGGCCCGTGGGTTTGAGTTCAAGGTCCTTCTCTCATTTTTTTGAAATGTTTCTCATTGGATATCTCCCACTTTCCTATCTGAAGGGAAATTCCAGGGGCTTCTCTCTAAGTGACTGCGAGTCCTCTGGGTACATCTCAGCGATGGCTTTCTACTGAGGTCCATATAGTTAAAGCTGTGGTTTTTCCAGTAGTCATGTATGGCTGTGAGAGTTGGCCCATAAGAAGGTTGAGTGCCGAAGAATCGATGCTTTCAAATTGTGGTGCTGGAGAAGACCCCTGAGAGTCCCTTGGACAGAGGAGTGTGACCAGTAAATCCTAAAGAAAATCAACCCTGAATATTAATTGGAAGGACTGATGCTGAGGCTGAAGCTCCACTATGCTGGCCACCTGATGTGAAGAACTGATTCACTGGAAAAGACTCTGAAAGACTGACAGCAGGAGGAGGACAAGACAGAGGTTGAGAAGGTTGGATGGCATCACTCATTCAATGGACATGAGTTAGAGAAAGCTCTGGGAGGTGGTGAAGGACAGGGAGGCCTGGCGTGCTGCAGTTCATGGGGTTGGGAAGAGTTGGATAAAACTGAGCGACTGAACAACAACTCAAAGGCATCTGCCTCTGGGGAGGCTGAATCTTGTGCTGCTGCAGCTGCTGACCTTTGACACTCCTTGGTGAAGGACAGGAAAGCCTGACATGCTGCAGTCCATGGGGTCACAAAGAGTTGGACACAACTTAGCAACTGAGCAATAACAATGACCCTGCAATCCCACTCCTGGGCACCTATGCAGAGCTGACTCACTGGAAAAGACCCTGATGCTCGGAAAGATTGAAGGCAGGAGGAGAAGGGAACGACAGAGGATGAGATAGTTGGATGGCATCACCAACTCGATGGACAAGAGTTGGAGCAAGCTCTGGGAGTTGGTGATGGACAGGGAAGCCTGGCGTGCTGCAGTCCATGGGGTCGCAAAGAGTCAGACACAACTGAATGACTGAACTGTATATTCATTGCAATCCGCGGCCCCCCCACCCCGTCATCTCCACTCTGCCCGCACCCCCACCCCAGTCCCGGGTGCATTCTCAGGGCTGTTGCTTCCCAGGCATCCTGCAGGGGCCTCCTCTTTCAGCTCCTGCCCTTAAAAGGGGGTGATCATCCGTCCATTCCCACCCCCTCCCTGGGATGCCCTGAAAGGCTCCACGTCAGCATCAGACACAGCATCCTTGTTCATTTCCAATCCCTTCTTTCCTGGCTTGGAAGCTGCTGACCAGTCGCCCAGGCCAGGAAAATCCTCACTCAGGTAGGACTTCTCCTAGATCTTTCCAGACTCCCACCTGGATGGCAGCTTTGGAGCCCAACACTATGTTAATCTAGTCTGTGCTTCCTCAGTGTGGCCCCACCTTGGAGTCATGCTGGATTGGGGTCTCCCTTCCTCAGTGAAGAAGAGTCACGTGAAGGCAAAAATGGGGGAGGGGATTCACAACAGTCCCTACTTCTCATGTCCCCACAGCCTTGCTCTCACCCCAGGGCTCCTTGTGCACCCTTGAAGCCGCCCTCCTCTGGTGGGGGCTGTGTCCCCTCAGATGACACCTCCTTCTAGTGATGGCTGCAGGGAGGAGAGGCCAGGACTCATGTGTCTTCAGGGGCTGTGGAAGGCGGTCGTGGCCCTGAAGGCATGTCCTGCATCCCAGAGTCCAGGGCTTTGGTCCTGGGCTCCCACCCACGGGCCCTGCTGATGTGTGGGCTATAGAGCAAAGTGTTCAAACTCACAGCTTTGGCATTTCCATATGGGGTTCCCCTTCCAATCTTTTGACCTTAGGGAAGGCACTTGATTCACCAAGCCTTAGTTTTCTCATCTGTAAAGTGGAGTTAGCAGCACAATCCACAGTCCCTTTTCTGAAACCTTTGGGGTCAGATATTCTTTAGAATTCAGAATTTTTCAGCTTCAGACAGGTGACATGGTGCATTTACTCTCTATGACATCAGACTCCACTGGGGTCTGAAAGCACCTTGTAATCAGACACATTAGTGTTTCTACAACTGAACTTTTGAATAGTCACAAGTGAAATAACAAAGATCATAACTTATCTCATGTGTCTTCAGGTCAGATTTTGTTAAAAAAGAATTTTTCAAGTATTTGTTTTCTATTTTGAAATATTTTCTCCATAGATAATGGCACTCACAGCCCAGAGAGATACAAAAGGTTCATGTGTGAGGCCAGACCCAGCCCAGCTGTGAGGTTTGGGATAAGACAGGTCTCCTGATGAGGTCAAGGGTGATGGGCGGAGAGAATCACTCTGGAGCGGCTGTGGTCGCGGTGGTGGTTTGGTCACTCAGTCGTGTCCAGTCCTGAGACCCTATGGACTGCCTCCTGCCAGGCTCCGCTGTCCATGGGATTTCCCAGGCAAGAATACTGGAGTGCGTTGCCATTTCATTCTCCCAGGGATCTTTCCGACCCAGGGATCAAACCGGCATGTCTTGTGTCCCCTTCCCTCCTTCTGCTCTGTCTCCTTCCTGCTTAGTGTGGTTGCCCAAGTCCTGTTTTGCTTCTTTCTCTTGCTTCTCTCATCTTTTCTACATTTTCTGCTTTCTGTCCCTTTTCTGGTCGTCCTTGGTTTTCTCGTCTCCTGTGTCCTGACCACCTCTCCCCATCTTCCTTCTTCTGATCCATCAGGACCTGAGACTCCTCCCTTCTCTGTCCACTGCCCCCTCCTGCCTCCTAAGGTGCTGACTGCACAGCACACAGCCCTCTGTATGATTCGGCCCCCCATCTCCCATGGGAGGGGAGTGTACAAGGCACCTGCCCTTTAACTTAAACTAAAATCTCCGGAGGTCTGTAATTTTCAATGGCAGGAGTCTTGAAGCAGAGACCCTGGGCCCTGGGCCCTGGGCCCCAGGTGGGGTGCTCCAGCCCCACCTGAGACTGGCTCTAGAACTTGTTCAGGCTCACTAAACACCTGCTGCCTAGAGGCCATCTTAGAGGAAGCCGGGGTAGATACTGTCCATCCCAGCTACTCTCTGGGGAATCAAAGTAAGAGTTGGTGAAGCAACACAAAAACTTTAAGACACCTGACTGCAGTGGGTGAGGGGCAGCGATGTGGGCCTCCTGCCTCAGTGATCAAAACAGCAGATACTGCCTCTGCAGGGAGAAGAGTGTGGCTCCTGCAGCCTTAAGGTGTGTTAGCCTGGGATTTCTTTTCTTTTCTGTTTTTCCTATCTTCTGATCAGGAGGGCAAAAATTACTGGGTGACTCTGCTTAAAGGAGAAATTTCTCTTTAAGTTCTCTTGGGCAGGTTTCTTCATAAGAGGGTGGGGGTTGCTGCTTCCATTGTCAAAGAAACTGTATCGCTGGAGTATGAGGGGGCACACACGTGTGTTTCTGTGTGCTGACCGCTTCCTGCTGCAGCTTCTTGATTCTCTTGGACTCAGACACAATGTGATCTATAAAATACCTATAATTTAAAATTTTTTCTGGAGCTTCTGGTTCCCAAAGATCCTGCTGTCAATTGTAGAGAAAACCCTCTTCACTTCTCCATTTACAATGTCCTTTTTAACCTCCACATAAAAATGAAAGAAAATATAAACCTCCCAAAACAAAATCTGCATACTCTAATTGCCCCAGATTTGCCTAGAGCTCAGAACAGTCCTAGCCAATTTCCACCCTCACCCAAACTTGGGTCTCTGGGAGCCCCTCCCACTGACTCCCACCCACCCCTGAACCAGAGCCTATGGGTGTGAGCCAGCCTGTGACACGATGTTGGGCCCCACCCCAGTGCCAACTTTCTGTCCCCTAACTCTTAAAGGGGCCATGACAGCACCTGGATGCCTCTCTAGAAAGATATATTTTGTGAGCATGCTCAGTGCACGTGTGTATGTGTGCGTGCGTGTGCGTGTGTGTGTGTATACATGTGTGTGTGCCCGTGTGCTCCCTTGCATGGAGACCAAAAACCCTTTACAGTAACTGGTGGCAGTGAAGGCCCCACAGATCTCCCGGTCTCAGCCACAAAGCCTCAGAGTGCAGCATCCTGGCATCACCAGGGCCAGAGGGGCTCCAGGCAAGCAGAACTGTGGAGAAGGGGAGGGGAAGGGCCCCCCACCACCACCCACTGCTGCCCCTCACTCCTGTACTGGGATGAAGCATGTGATCTTCACCCAGAAGCAGGTGAGGTGGAGGAGGAGGGCTCCCAGGAGCCCTCAGGAAAAACTTAAGAAGGAATGAAATAAAACTCATATATTAAAGCAAGGCAAGAAAAATTTCAACATAACATTTTTCTCTGCCCCTTGGCCTCCCCCTCCCCTCTGGTGTGCATTGTGCATCTGCACTATGTGTTAACCACGCTCCCCAAGGGCAGAAATGCCTGAACCACCATAAAGAGGAATTTTCCCTGTGCAAGCCATGTAACTCCTTAGATGATAATGCTACTTACTCACTGAGCACCTGGCTGATGTCAGTAACTGTATTACCCGTATTCTGCTTATTTTACAAGATTCTTGTTTCTCTTTAACAGGATTGAGTCAGTGAAAAAAATAATGGCGACTAGATTCCTCCAAACGATTCATATAATATATAGTTTTATAAGATCCATGATTGTAATAGTGTGACTCTAGATATTGGAAGAAGCAACAGGAGGGAACCATTTCCTGTAGGCTGAAGAGGCCAGTAAGACAGATGGGCCAGAGGATTAAGGCTCATGTTGGACTTCCCTAGTGGTTCAGATGGTAAAGAATCTGCCTGCCATGCGGGAGATCCAGGTTCAATCCCTGGGTCAGGAGGATCCCCTGGAGAAGGGAACCCCTCCATCCCCATGACCTCTGCCAAATATGCTTGGTGGTGAACATGTTTCTGGTCATAAGATGATTCTGCCGAAACTTGCCAGTGGTCCAAGTCTCCAGTGATGCTTGTCAGAAACACAAGTTTCAGGCTTCCCTGGTGATCCAGTGGTTACGCATCTGCCTGCAGTCACATGTTCGATCCCTGGTCCAGGAAGAGTCCACATGCCACTGGGCAGCTAAGACCGTGGGCCACAACTACTGAGCCTGTGCTCAGCAACAAGAGAAGCCACGGCAGCAAGAAGCCAGCACACAGTAACTAGCGAGGAGCCCCTGCGCAGCGCAGCTGGGGAAAGCCCACAGAGCAACGGAGACGCACCGGGGCCAAAACTGAAACGCGCGAATAGATAAAAAGAGTTTTAGAAAAGCCTGAGGGATGGGATGGGGAGGGAGGTGGGCTCAGCACGGGGGACACACGTACACCCGTGGCTGATTCACATCAATGTGCGGCAGAAAACACTGCAGTCTTGTAATTAGCCTCCAATTAAAATAGATTAGTTTTAAAAAAGAAACACCTGAACTGCTTCCAGGTGCCCCCACAGTCTGAGGTCTCCCACACTCCCTTGTTCCTGCACATTCCTTGACTTTCCACTTCCTCAGAGTCCAGCTCAGCAGCCCAGGTGGTCTTGCCCTGTTTGGAGAGCTTGTGTTTCCTTTAGAAAATGCAAAATCCTTTCTACTGGACCTACAGAGAGGCTGACTCTAAGCAGGGGAAGGGAAAGCAGAAGCCCAGAACGAGAGGGAGGAGGATTCTATGTCTATGGATGGATCCAAAGTCACGTGTGGTCCTGCCTCCTGTTAAGTGGCCCCACAACTCTGGTCTGGTCCCCCAGGGATGAACCTTGAGTAGCTGGAGAGCCCAAGAAATCTGGTATCTAGCTAGCTTCAGTTCTGCCACAGGACAAGTCACGGCCACAGATGAGTCTTCTCTCTGATCTGAACCTCAGTTTCCCATTTGTAAAATGAGAAAATTGGACTAATGTGGTTTTTAAGCTGTGTTCTCTGCAGCCCTAGGTTTCTGATAAGGCAGTGGGGTTTCAAGGTGGTGTTGACCTCACCTAGCACTTTCTCTAAACAGAGCAGCCTCGCCTGAATCAATCTCCTACTCAAGATCTCATTTGAGACTAAGATTGGAAAGGTTGAAAACAACCCATGTACTCATCTTTAGGATGCTGTTTAATAAGCCAAGGTACAGACAGGAGAGGGAGTACTATACAGCTGGAAAAATATAAGGATGCTCTCAAATAATGATCGTAAATATCTCCAGGATATGTTAAGTAAAAGAAGTAAGATACAAATCTATGTGCAGTGTGCTATTTTTTTATGTAATAAAAAAGGAAAAAAAAATAAAAATAAATACAATTGTATTTGCTTGATTTGTATTAAGAAGCTTGAGAAGGACTCTGGAAAGTTTAGTGGAGCAGGGTCCTAGAGGGGTAGGGGAGATGAGAGTGGATGGAGCCACAGGTAAAACCAGGTTTCTCAATGTGTGGCTTTTTTAGAATATCTTTATTTTGAAACATGTAAATATATTATCTCTTTAAGAAAACAAAACTGAAGTTTGAAAAAATGTACCAAGTGGAGAAGGGTCAGGGAAAGGATGGTGAGCAGATGGTCTCCATGTTCTCTGCAGCCTTGATGGACAGACTAGGGGAGGAGCTGAGAGATGCCCACACAGGCCTGTCTCCAAAGGCAGAGGGAAGGGAGGTGACTTGGGTCCAAGGATCTGGGGCGGTGGGGGGCGCTGTGGCCTCCAAGCCAACCTACTTGGTGACCAGGGCCTCCCCCAGCCCTTTAGCACACACAGTTGATAGAGAAGCCCCCAGTGCCCAAGCCTCAGGCCCTTCCCTTGCTCTCTGCCTGGCCTAGGCTCCCTGTCTCCCGAGGCAGCAGCCAGAGGCTCCCTCCTCAGCCAGCCAGCCAGTCAAACGTGAGATGGGACTTGTGCTGCTGCAGAAGGAGAAGGGATTTGATTTGTCAGTTCCCTACAGGATTAGAAACTTGCAAGCATCTTTTCCTTTAATAGTATTCAAGTATTAGACCTATCACTTAATCCCTGTATGATTTTGGCCAAGTTACTCAACCTCCCTGTACCTCAACTTCCTCATCACAAAGTGAGCAGAATAACAGCCCCTACTACACACAAGATCACACGTGTGTAGCACCTAGAATGGTGCCTGGTGCCCCAAGAGCCCCGATAAATGCCGGCCACTGTGTCACTTGGTCCTGGTGCTGGGCTGTGTGACGGGCACTCGCTCAGGGAAGGAGAGGAGCTCTGTCAGGTGGGGGAGCTCAAGGAGGAGGATGCTAAGGTCAGACACGAGATGTCTTATTCCAGCATCAGGTAAGAATGGATTCATCCCTCCATCCGTCCTTCCTTCCATCACTCCATCCATCTCCTTACTCACTGGCAGACACCAGGGCCTGTGGCAAGCTCTGGGAATAATGAGATCACAGTGGAGCAGCCCTGACCTCAAGGATCTCACAGGAGAGTGAGGAGAAGGAGAGAGAAATCCAGCCAGCACTACCACAGGTGTGTGGGGACCCAGGTAGGTCAGGGGTCCAGAGGGCCCTCAGGAGCGGCTCTTCCTTTATTAGGACCAGTGGTGACGGTGATGTTTGTGGGTCCCCACCTCCCCCAGCCCGATGCTTGGCACCCTGTCTTTGGGTCTCAGTCCCCTTCTCAGCCCTTTGATGGATGGGACCCTGATCTCACAGAGGGAGACACGGAGCCAGGTGGGCTGACTGAAGCTGGGGTCCCTCTAGAGCATCAGCCTGTCCTTCCCCGTGACTGGGCTTCGTCCACTGAGAGCTGGCTGTGCAGGAGGCAGGGGCCCGGGGTGAGGGTGGGACCACAGTGCATGCTGTCCTCTGGGGTCTTGACCCTCACTTTGGGGCCACCTAGGAGGTAAGCCCCCCTGCCAGCTCTTCCCTCCCCTGGGGGATCCAAGCCCCAGAGCCAGAAGCAGGACGTCAGGTTAGAGATTACCTTTGGGAAAGCTTTTCCTCTGGGAATCCTGGCTTCTCTTTTTTCCAGGAAGCCTGAAGCCCCGGAAGGACTCGGGCTGGGAGTCACGGAGCCTGGGGGTCACCTTCCAAGCCAGGCAGCACTACTGCCCCGGCTGTGCTGAGCCTCAGCTCAGCAGCTGATGAGGGCATCTAGAGAGTCCCTGGAGTTGCCCTCCATCCATGTTAAAGACCCAGTCCCTCACATCGCCTGCCAGAGGGTCCTTCAGGCTGGGTCTACCTGCAAGTCAGTAAAATGGTTCAAGGGCTCCACCTGGTGGCCACTCACAGCCAGACAAGCAACTGCAGCCAATAGGTTCCAAAGTTCATTAACAATGAGCAGAGGTCCTGACTCCAAAACGTGGGCAACCAGGTAGGGGAGAATCCAGAGAGGTCAAACTGCACTTCTCCCTCCCTTCCCTAGCCAGGCTTTCAGAGGCCAGTGGCACAAATGAGAGGATGCCATTGTAAAACAGACGGAGGGTAAAGCCCCGGAGTTTGGAGTCGGATGGGCCTGGATTTGAATCCTTGGATTTAACCTCACCTGGAGCCCCTCATCCCTGCAGTGGGCTATTGAGGACACATCCAACAGGGCTACGACCTCTCTCTGCATGAAGGCAGCCAAGGGACTTGGAGGGGGTAAAGCTGGACCAGTGACCATAGTCCCCGTGGTGGTACACAGCCCTTAGGCTAGTGGCTCATCCTTGGCTGCACAGCACAGTCGCCTGATGTGGGAAGTGCTTCTCAAAGCATGGTCCCTGGATCAGCACAAGACATCAAGGGGGTACTTGTCAGGAATGCAGATTCCTGGGTTTCTCCCACCCAGCCCTGCTGAATCAGAAACTCTGGGATGGGGCCAAGCAGCCCCCATGGGATGCTCAAGTACCAGGGTGATGAAAAGGTACCTTATGTGACTTGAATGTCTTACGCATCAGGATCACCTCTGGAGGTCAAAATACTAACAGGTACCTACCCCACCGCCACGCCCCACCCCAACCCCCACATCCAGGGATTCTGGTTCAGTGAAGCTGAAGAGGGAAGAGTTAAAATAACAACTCTGCAGATTATTCTACTGCACAACGTTGGACCTGGGTGTTATCCTCAGGAAACAGTTCCCCTTTCTGGGTAAAAATGCAGCTAGAAAGGCAGGTGGAGGTAATTAATTGTATTAATTGTCACATGGACTTCTTAGACTCACGGATTCAAGACGTTAAGGAAACTGACACTCCTTCACACTGACATCCCTTAAGTGATGGGAACACTTGAGCCCCCATCCCAGTTCATGCTGGCTGCCCTCTCAAGTGCTGGGTGGGATCCACCAACGCCCGGCTCAGAGAGAAGAAAGAAAAAGAGGAGGATCCAAGGGAGTAGAGAAAATATAGAGCTATTTTATTGCTAAAAATGTATTTTACAAAAGCAACAGAGTTTTTGTTCCAAAGAGAGAAAAGGCCTCTTGTTCTTGGGGAGGGGCTGAACTCCACCAGGCGTGCAGCCCTCACTGCTCCCGAATTCTCCTGGAGATGCGGTAGAGCTCCATGGCTGCCCTGGCGTCCTCCACCGAGCTGTGTCCCAGCACGCTGTCCTGCAGACACAGGACGGAGAGGGGACAGGGGATGAATCCAGCACCATGGGACCTGGCCCTTCCCTGCTCACAGCCTGAGTCTGGGGCTGAAGTGGGTCAGGGTGAGTCTCCATAGCCCCTGATTCACAGATTCAGCTGGTGGCTGGAGCAAGCCAGGCTTCAAGCAGTTCTCACAGGAGCCCAGAGCCCAGGGAACATGGACACAGATGTTTCCAGAGTGCTGCTTGCTCAGCACGTTGAGAACAGGGCTCTTCAGTGAGGCCAGGAGCTGACACTCTGTCCTTGGTCCCTGGTGCCACAAGCCCTGCAGAGGGGCCCAAACTCACGCCCATCCCCTGCCTCCTGCACATCCCTGCTCCCCAGACAAGCTGCCCCCCGCCCATTCCTCAGACTGGGGCTCAGGCTCTCCCCTCCCCAGGCCCCCCTCTCCTGCCTCCTCCACGAAGACACACCTGCACCCTCCACTCAGACTTGGTGTCCTGACTGCCCCTGTCCTCCGTCCCTGCTCAGGACACCTGCCCTCCCCGCTCAGATGTGTTGATGGACAGGTCATAGGCTTCTCTCCCTTCAACCAAGAGTTTCTCAAGGGCCGGCGGGACCTTGCTCACCCGGGTCCTCAGCCTCTGGTCCAGCCTGGCCCCGAGCAGGTGCTTCTTAAACATCCGCTGAACCCAAGTGGCCGCCGCTCCTAGTGTCCAGCCCACCTCCCTGGGCTCTTCCGCCCTGGTGAGCTCCCAGCACATGCCTGCCCCCTCCTGGGGCTCAGACTTGGGGCCCCAAGAGCAGTATCAGCCGTGGCCTGATGGGTGCTGTGTGTAAATGGTGCGGNCCTCAGCCTCTGGTCCAGCCTGGCCCCGAGCAGGTGCTTCTTAAACATCCGCTGAACCCAAGTGGCCGCTGCTCCTAGTGTCCAGCCCACCTCCCTGGGTGCTTCCGCCCTGGTGAGCTCCCAGCACACGCCTGCCCCCTCCTGGGGCTCAGATTTGGGGCCCCAAGAGCAGTATCAGCCGTGGCCTGATGGGCGCTGTGTGTAAACGGTGCAGCTCCCTGGGGACACCCGAGGTCTGTGCTATACACTGTTTTCCGAGGTGGGCTGGAGGGTGAAGCCTCAGTTATCCACAGGGAAACTGGCCTGACTGAAAACAAACTAAATCACCTTGATGGACTGCCTTCCCTTCCCTGGCCCTCGGCCTCACCCTACAGGCTTCCTGGGTCAGCGCTCAGATAGACGCGGTGCCTGCCCTCCTTCTGGGGAAAGCCCGCGCCTCTCAGAGCACACAGCCTCTCAGGACTACGTGGAGAAGTTGGGGTGAGCAGAGCATCTCTGGGGCCACATATGTGCTCTGGAGGCACTGGGGGACTTTAGAGTCCTGCAGGGAAGGCCAGCCCCCCACCCCCGCCAGGTAACGGGGTGGCCCTCACCTGGATGCGCCGCCCGAGGAGGCGCTGGCTCAGCACGCGCAGGGAGACCCGCCGGCAGTACTGCAGGCCGGCCTCGCGCCAGAGCTGCCTGTCGGCGGCCGTGTCGTAGATGGCGTAGTTGCTCATGTTCTCCTTCAGTGCCTTGAAGTCGTGCTTCAGGTCGTGGCCCACCACCAGCTTGCCCTTCAGCACCTGCAGGATCTGGCCGGGAAGACACAGGCCCCACACGTCACCCAGGGCCCTTCCAGGTGCCATCAAGGGGGCAGGCCTGGAGCAGCCCCTCCTGGACTTGCTGTGTGAGCATGAGCAAACCACCATCCCTCTCTGGGCTTGGGACATATCTATCAGGGAGAAGAAGAGGCTGGAGCAGGCCCTCCCTCCCCTTCAACAGTTTAGTTCCACCCGAAGGCCCGTCCCAGCTTCTTTGGTGGTTGCCTGGGGTTTTTCCCTGGTGGTTCAGACGGTAAAGAATCTGCCTGCTAATGTAGGAGACCGGTTTGATCCCTGGGTTGGGAAGATCCCCTGGAGAAGAGAATGACAATCCACTCTACTTTTCTTGCCTGGAGAATCCCATGGACAGAGGAGCCTGGCAGGCTACAGTTCGTGGGGTCACACAGAGTGGAACACAAGTAAGTGACTACTCGTTTGTCCCATGAGCCAGGCACTCGCTGATGTTCATCACATACATTATGTTATTTAATCCTTTCAACAACCCTCTTGCGGCAGGTGGAATAATAACCTCCCAGAGATGCCCACTTCCTAATCCCCAGGACCTGTAAACATGTTACATGGCAAAGGGAAATTAGAGCTGCAAATGAACTTCAGGTTGCTAATCAGATGACCTTAAAAGAGGGGGAGTTTCTGTGATTTCTCTGGTAGTCCAGTGGTTAAGAATTCAACTGCCAAATGCAGGGGACACGGGTTTGATCCCTAGTCCAGGTACTAAGAGAAAGCCCACATGCAGCAACAAAGACCCAGAGCAACCAAAAGTAAAGCTAGGGAGAGTTTTTGGATGATTCAGAGGGGCCCAGAATAATCCCAAGGTCCTTATATGTGAAGGTCAGAGAGATCTGACTTGAGAACTTGACGGTCTGTCTCTGGCTGTGGAAGTGGAGGAAGGGACTGAGAGTCAGGAACACAAGAAGCTAGGAGCTGGGAAAGACAAGAAAATGAATCCTTCACCAGGCCTCCTCCGGGGTTTCCCTGGCGGCTCATAGGGTAAAGAATCTATCCACAGTGCAGGAGACCCAGGTTCGAGCCCTGGGTCACCAAGATCCCCTGGAGAAGAGAATGGCTCCAGTATCCTTGCCAGGAGAATTCCACAGACAGAGGAGCCTGGTGGGCTACAGTCTATGGGGTCACAAAGAGTCAGACGTGACATAGCAACTAATACACATCGGAGGCTTCAGAAATTAATACAGCCCTGTGGACACTTCAGTCTCAGAAGAATGAGACCCCCATTGGGTTTCTGAACAACCACAGAACTGTACGATGATAAATTTGCATTATTTTAAACCACCCAGTCTATGGTTTTGTTATAACAGCTGTAGAAAACCAGTACAGCTATGAGGGAGGGCTGTGTTTAACTGAATTTTGTAGTTGAAAAACACTAAACTATCAAGAACTGGAGTAATTTACTCAAGGTGATTCTGATGATTTTTAAATATTTGCAGATTCCTTGACCCTCCTCTCAGAACAGACAGAGCCTAGGACTTCCTTGGTAGTCTAGCGATTAAGAATCCTCCTGCCAATGCAGCGGACATGGGTTCGATCCCTGGTCTGGGAAGATCCCACGTGCTGCAGAGCAGCTAAGCCCAGGCGCCCCAACTGCAGAAGCCTGCGTGTAGAGCCCGGGCTCTGCAACAAGAGAAGCTTGTGCACCACAACCAGAGTAGCCCTGCTCATCGCACCTAGAGAAAGCCCACCCGGGACGCAGGAATGAAGAAGATCCAGCTCAGCCAAAAGTAAATCAGACTTTTAAAAGAGAAGGAAGCATGTAATCTGATTCCCTTCACCTTGAATATGAGACAGGCTGTGTGATGTCTCACCTGTCGATGGAGCCAGTGTCCCAGGATCCCTCAGTCATCCTGAAACCACCATGCTGCGGAAACCACCCTGAGTTACGGAGTTGTGCCCGAGGAGCCCCAGCCACATGACAGGTGGCTGAGTGACCCATCCCATGATTCCAACCCCAGGCCGGCCAGGTGCCTCAGCCGATCGGCTGTCCCTGTCCGAGCCCTGCCCAGGTTGCAGATGCGTGGGTGACATAAATATTGACATTGTTTGGAGCACTTGGTTTTGGGGTGACTTGCTAAGCACCATTTGATAACTGGGACAGTCACACAGTTAGTTCGTGGCAGGGCCAGCCTTCAAAGCCAGCAGGCATGGTTCCAGTGCCTGCTAGTCATACCATGTTATATGGAAGAGCCTCCTGCTCCCAGCCTCTGCCAGCACCCCAGGCAAGCTGCAGGGGCGACCTGGAGAGGGCCCGGGCAAGCTGCAGGGGGCGACCTGGAGAGGGCCCCAGCCCGGTGCCCTGCCCGTGTGCCCAGGCCACCCCTCTTGCTTCTGTTCTCACCTCCTTTCCCATGGTGGCCAAATGGACAGCCTCGGTCACTGGCCACACAAAGGTCACCTTTCCTTCTCTTGGCTGCCCCTGGGGAGGATGGGGTTGGGGGGGTGCTTGGGGCAAGCTGTCCTAGGTGCCGTCTGGGCAGCAGCTCATAGCCATCTCAGGCCCGCCTTGGACAGCTCTTCAGCAGCCTTCATCTCTTCCTCTGTGCCCAGGAAGGAACCTCTAGGTGGCTAACACCCTCCAGTGTCTTGCTTCTCCAGACATCAAGTGGGACATTTGACTTGCTCCCCCTTGTGGCCACTTTGCAGAAGAGAAGCCAAGTCTCCCAGAAGTGATTTCCTGGCGGTGCAGTGAAGAATCCACCTTGCAATGCAGGGGAAGTGGGTTCGATCCCTGGTTGGGGAGCTGAGACCTCACACACTATGGAGCAAATAAGCCAGCATGTGTCAAGTAGAGAGACCATGCACTGCAAGGATAGATCCTGGATGATGCAACAAAAATCCTGCATGCTGCAACTAAGACATGATGCAGGCAAATAAGTAAATTTTTTTAAAAAGTGAGGGGACCTGTCCACAGTCACAGCACTGGAGACAGGGTGGGTCCATCCTACCATCAGCCCCTCCATTACTGAAGTTTTGTTGGGAATGGTGGCTCAGGCAGTAAAGAGTCTGCCTGCAGTGCAGGAGACCTGGGTTTGATCCCTGGGTTGGGAAGATCCCTTGGAGAAGGGAATGGCAACCTGCTCCAGTATTCTTGACTGGGAGAATCCCCTGGCTAAAGGAGACAATCCATGGGATCACACAGAGTCGGATACAACTGAGCAACTAACATTTCTTCCAGACAGACTCCTGCCCAACCTAGGGACTGGAGAAAAAGCTCCAAGAATGAAGCTGGGCCACTCCTGAGAGACATCAGTGCTTGTCACACTTGGGCTTAGGGATCAGCTAGTCAACCTTACCAAAATCTGGATTCAACTAAGGGATTCTGCCTTTCTAAGAGGTGGTGCAGATGCTGGAGATCTGGGGGCCCCCTGAGCGATGAGGGCACACCACCTCTGAGCAGAGGCTGGAGGAGAACGCTTCATGTGAAGGAAAGGGCTCGGGCAGCAGGCAGGGGAGGGGTCGAGGCCCAGGGCCAGGGGATGTGGCCATGCCAGGCAGCTGGGGGTCACATACCTTTCCTTGCTGACATCTTTTATGTTTCTGAACAGTGGGCCTGTTTTCTTGTCTAGGAGATGACTCAGGTCTAGTTCACACAAGCCCTGTGACATCCCAGAGTCAATCATAGTAGCCGATCCCAGGCTAAGAGGGCCAAGTCATCGTGGGATGGATTCCCGAGAAATTCATCACTTCCCGAGCCCAGGGTCCCCAGGCGGGGTGCGGGGAGGGCATGGTTACATCCAGGACCACGAGACTCATCATGAGACAAATAAAATAAAAATGAAGTGGACAAGAAGGAGAAGGATGAAGAGGCAGGAAAAGGAGAAGACCTGTCTCTTCAGCAGAGAGATGTCAACTCTTCAGGACAAAGATTCTGGGACTTGCTATGTGGTCTCAGGGAGGTCAAGGACCATCTCTGGGTTTCAGTTTTCCTCTCTGTAAAGGGAGAGCCTGGAGAGGTGAGCTCCACGGACTTTTTGAGGCAAGGCAGAGAGGGAAATCCAGGGAAGGTAGTGTGGAGGTGCCAGCTGGCAGGGCCTCCGGGCTGTGTGACCTGCTGGTTGCCGACCTGCCCTGAATCAGTGTCATGAGGCAAATGTGTTCAATGCACTGGGTGGAGGCTCAGGTTCCTGGAAAGAACTGGAGGGGGTGGGGGAAAGGGACATTCATCCATCTGTTCTCATTGCTTGGCTCTGGGTCAGGTACTTTCCACATCTCATCATGAGGCCTCACAACAAGAGTGTTCTTAACGTCATTTTACAGTGGAGGGGGCTGAGGATCAGAGAGGGTAAGAGGCTTGCCCAGGTCACACAGCGGGTGAGTTGACTGCTGAGATGCCGTGTCCAGACCTGCCTGAACCTGTCACTATTATTACAGTTGTTATTATTACCATCTATTGAGAATCTAGGGATTGTATTAGCATTATTAATTTCAGAGTTGAACTTAATAAGGTCTGGGGAATAGAATAGATATATGAATGGCTAGGGCTTCCGAGCCCCAGGTGGCTCAGTGGTAAAGAATCTGCAAGGAGACACAAGAGATGCATGTTCCATCCTTGGGTTGGGAAGGTCCCCTGGATGAGAAAATGGCAACCCATGCCAGTATTCTTGCCTGGAAAATTCCATAGACAGAGGTGCCTGGAGGGCTACGGTCTCTAAGGTCGCAAAGAGGCAGACATGACTGAGAGCGGCTGAGTGTACATACACACATATGTGCGGCTGAGGCCCTTCACTGCTCACCTGAAACTGTCACAGCATTGTTCGTTAATTGGCTATGTGCGTGCTCAGTCGTGTCTGACTCTTTGTGACCCCATGGACTGTAGCCTGCCAGGCACTTCAGTCCATGGGATTCTCCAGGCAAGAGTACTGGAGTGCATTGCCATGCCCTCTTCCAGGAGATCTTCCCTACCCGGGGATCAAACCCGGGTCTCCTGCATTACAGGCGGATTCTTCACCAACTGAGCCACTGGGGAAGCCCCGTCAATTGGCTATACCCCCAATACAAAATCTGTGGAAAATTCTGAAAGAAATGGGACTATCAGACAACCTGACCTGCCTCTTGAGAAATCTGTACGCAGGTCAGGAAGCAACGGTTAGAACTGGACATGGAACAACAGACTGGTTCCAAATAGGAAAAGGAGTACGTCAAGGCTGTATATTGTCACCCTGCTTATTTAACTTATATGCAGAGTACATCATGAGAAATGCAGGGCTGGATGAAGCACAAGCTGGAATCAAGATTAATGGGAGAAAGATCAATAACCTCAGATATGCAGATGACACCACCCTTATGGCAGAAAGTGAAGAACTAAAAAGCCTCTTGATGAAAGTGAAAGAGGAGAGTGAAAAAGTTGGCTTAAAGCTCAACATTCAGAAAACTAAGATAATGGCATCCAGTCTCATCCCTTCATGGCAAATAGATGGCGAAACAGTAGAAATAGTGTCAGACTTTATTTTGGGGGGCTCAAAATCACTGCAGATGGTGACTGCAGCCATGAAATTAAAAGACACTTACTCCTTGGAAGGAAAGTTATGACCAACCTAGATTGCATATTCAAAAGCAGAGACATTACTTTGTCAACAAAGGTCCGTCTATTCAAGGCTATGGTTTTTCCAGTGGTCATGTATGGATGTGAGAGCTGGACTGTGAAGAAAGCTGAGCGCCGAAGAATTGATGCTTTTGAACTATGGTGTTGGATAAGACTCTTGAGAGTCCCTTGGACTGCAAGGAAATCCAACCAGTCCATCCTAAAGGAGATCAATCCTGAGTATTCATTGGAAGGACTGATGCTGAAGCTGAAACTCCAATACTTTGGCCACCTGATGCAAAGAGCTGACTCATTTGAAAAGACTCTGATGCTGGGAAAGACTGAAGGCAGGAAAAGGGGATGACAGAGGATGGGATGGTTGGATGGCATCACTGACTCAATGGACATGAGTCTGGGTAAACTCTGGGAGCTGGTGATGGACAGGGAGGCCTGGAGTGAAGTGCTGCAGTCCATGGGGTCACAAAGAGATGGACACGACTGAGTGACTGAACTGAAATGAACAATGCAAAATAAAAACTTTAAAAAAAAAAACAGTGATGTAATAACCCTAAATAAAATATCATATAACAGAAAAAATTTATTAATTAATAATTTCCACTGCTGAACCCACGAGAGCCCTCAGTAAAGATTTCTGATTCCAGAATATGGGCCTTATAAGGCAGGGATTGTCACAGCATCTTACCCACAGGGACCAGGGGTGCCGGGTGGTATGTACCACGTCACTCATTAGGGGAATGACAGGCCCAGGTGCAGGAATCTGCCCGCATCCTCTTTCCACTGTGTTTCCCCTCTAGTCCAAGTATTTCCCAGATGGGCCTGATCAAAAAATCACCGGGGGCCCTTGTTAAAAGACAAGAGAGCTGGGCCCTACTCCAGACTGACTGAAGCATCATCACCAGGAAGGGGCATTAGCAAATGTTCCAGGGTATTCCTCCCATCTGCCGAGTTTGGAAATGCCATCTCTGATGTCTGTGCAGCCCCTCAGAGCCCGCTGCTCCCATCATGCATCCGTCTTTCCATCTGTCCGTGCATTCATGCCTGGGTGCCAGGAGAGGTGATCGTAAGGCACTCTGAAGAATGCTGCCCTTGTGGAGGTCCCTTATTCTCATCGTCAGGAGTGGCCCTGGACCCCCTCTTTCCTCCTGTCCCCTGCCAGGCTCTCTGGGTGTCCTGGCCCCTAGCTTGTGTCTGTTTCCCACAAGGCTGCTTAACCCGTGGAAAACCTGGATGACAAAGTTGTCCACCTTCACCTGGCTTAGCCCCAGAAAGACATGCCAGGTGTCGGGATCCCCGACAGGGTCCTTGACCCAGGCAAGGGCTATGTCACTGGTACAGCTGAAACCACTCCCTGCTCACAAGCCACCGTGGCTTCCTTTCTGGTTCCCACCTAAACTACGATGACTCACAAGGTTCAGTTTCTCTATGTGCGAACTAACAGCATCATTCTCATTCCCCAGTCCCAGTCATGGGGTGGATGCTACTCACTATACCAGGTTAACATTAGAAGAGCATTTATTTACAAAAGTATGTTACGGACTTTCCCTGATGGTGCAGTAGATACAAATCTGCCTGCCAATGCAAGGGACACAGGTTCAATCCTTGCTGCAGGAAGATCCTACATGCCATGGGGCACCTAAGCCCATATGCCATACTGAGCCCACCCGCCTACAGCCTGCGCTCCACAACAAGAGAAGCCAGTGCAGTGAGAAGCTCACACACAGCAACGAAGATGCAGTGCAACCAAAAATAAAACAAATAAACAGAAAACTTAGGGCTTTTTTAAAGCGAGTTACAAGTTATTGACCATCATCATTAGATTAAAACATGAGTTAAGAGTGTTGAGGGGCTTCCATGTTGGTCCAGTGGTTAAGAATCTGCCTTCTAGTGCAGGGAACGTGGGTTCCATCCCTGGCTGGGAAGCTAAGGTCCCACGTGCTGAGGGGCAACCAAGCCTGCGAGCCAGAACCAGAGAGACGTCCATGCAGCACAACGAAGAGTCCCTGTGTCTTGACTCAGAGCCAAGGCAGCCAAACAAATAATTTTTTTTAAAAAAAAAAAGAGCATTGACCTGTCAGGTGAGAGCTCTGAATCTGGGCACTGAGTTGTAGCCAGCCAGCCGTGTGTCCTTAGCAAGTCACTGCCCCTCTCTGGACCTCGGTCTCCTCACAGGTTCCCTCCTGTGCTGACAGCCTGGCTTATGGGGCTCTCTGTAGACCAGGGTTCTCAAGCTTGGAACTACTAACATTTGGGGCCCGATGCTTATTTGGTGTGAGTGTGTGTTCTGTGCATTGTAGAATGTCTAGCACCATCTCTAGTTTCAAGCCATTGGATATCAGTGACAGCCTTCCCGGCCTCACTTACGACAATCAGAAAGGCCTCCAGATGTTGCTAAAAATGTCCCCTTGGGGGCAGAATCACAGTGCACTGAGAACAATTACATTAGATGGCAGACCTACAGGTGTCAGAAGATAACAAGGCAATTACCTTGCATTGTAAAAGCAGTGTGGGAACTTCCCTGGTGGCTCAGTGGTTAAGAGTCTGCCTTCCAACGCAGGGGACATGGGTTCGATCCCTGGTCAGGGAACTAAGATCCCACATGCTGCAAGGCTACCAAGCCCACGTCCCACAACCACTGAGCCCAGACACCTCCACCACAGACCCTGAATGCTCTAGAGCCTGTGTGCCCCTACAAAAAAAAAAAAAACCACATGTGACAGCAAAGATCCTGAGTGCAGCAACTATGACCCAACACAGCCAAATAAATAAATATTTAAGATAAATAAATAAAAGCAATATAACACCATTACAAAAACTAAAAAAGAGAACAGGGTGAGGGAGGTCCCCTCGAAGCTTCAGTGCCTTCCTTGCAGTCACATCGCTCCTGAGTGTCCTGAGTGGGCTAGCAGGCTTAGCAGCTCCTCGGAGCCCACCTGGCTTCTACGACCTGGCCACTGGCTCACTGCTAGCCTGGTCCACTTGCCATTCCCATGGGAGGAAGAGACAGGTTGGTGAGCCGCCTTTGGAAAATGCCTGCAGGAAACCTCGACTCGCCTGAGAGGTGTCACCTGGCCTTGTGGGTCTGATAAATGGCTAATAGACTTCTGCCCTTTGGCGAGTCCCCCCGTACATCCCGGGTTCTATGGGCCTGGCCTTTGGGATTAAAATACTGAGGATGACGAGTGGGGTCAATGTGTCTCGGTGTCTTCATTCATGAAAACAAACGACGGGGGCTTCTCCGGGGACTCGGTGGAGAAGAATCTGCCTCCTAGTGCAGGGGAGACAGGTTCGATCCCTGATCCGAGAAGATCTCACAGGCAGCAGAGCAACTAAGCCCGAGCACCACATCTATTGAGACTGTGCTCCGGAGGCCGGGAGCCACTACTACGGAAGCCGTCTCACCCTAGAGCCCACCCCACACACTGCAACTCAAGGGTAACCCCGCTTGCCGCAACCGGAGAAAAACCCTTGCAACAGTGAATATCCAGCACAGTCAAAAATAAATAAATAAAAATTTAAATATGTACATATATCTTAAAACAAAAAGAAAATGATGGCAGCTGCCTCGTCCCTCAGCTTCACTCTCATGCTGTATTGTGTGTACACCAGGCACAGAGAAGACTCTCGAGAGTCCCCTAGACTGCAAGGAGGTCAAGCCAGTCAATTCTAAAGGAAATCAACCCTGAACACTCACTGGGGACTGATGCTGAAGCTGAAGCTCCAATACTTTGGCCACCTGATGCGAACAGACGACTGGTTGGAAAAGACCCTCATGCTGGGAAAGATCGAAGATAGAAGGAGAAGAGGGCAACAGAGGATGAGATGGTTGGATGCCAGCATCGATTCAGTGGACATGAACTTGGGCAAACGCCTGGAGATAGTGAGGGACAGGGAAGCCCGGTGTCCTGCCGTCCCTGGGATCACAAAGAGTCGAACAAGATTTGATGACTGAAAAACACCACCAGGCTCTTAGCATTCACAGTTAAGTGAATTCACGGGATTCACACACTGGTCACAGGATCGGAACATCGCAGAGGAAGTCCCGGGGACAGAATTTGAGTCTCTGCTCCTCCCCTTCCTTGGACAGTCTGCTCAGCCTTGTGCCTTGGTTTGGTCATCTATAAAACGGAGTGATGAGACTGCCTTCCAGGCTGTGGTGGGGAGTAAAGGTAGTGGTGTGTTGAAAGTGCTTAGAACAGGGCTTGGACACCTTGCTGGATACATCTGTGCTACTTTGTCATATCACCCTTACGTCACAGAGGTTTAGCAACAAGCCGGAGGACATGGGGCAATCAGAAGGCAGAGCTGGGACTGGACCCACGTCCAGCCAAGTCTGAAGACAGTGTGCTTGCTCCCTGCCCCCTGCATGTATTACTGCATCTTGACAGCAAAGGCCAACATGAAGGCAGAGGCAGTTCTGGTCCACGCAGCTGCCAGGACTCCTGTGCGTGTTAAATCACCTCAGTCGTGTCCAACTCTTTGTGACTCCATGGACTGTAGCCCACCAGGCAAGAACACTGGAGTGGGGTGCTAGGGGAAGTTGCAGCGGGGACTGGATGTAAAGTTTGAGTTCCTGCCCTGCCCTCTCCAGGAGTGGAGTATATGGAGTGACAGTCAACCCTGAACCAGGCACTGTGCTTACAGACCACATCACCACACCCAGCGTTCAAAAGGCCAGGGAGGACACATTAGCTCCTCCTTCATTGAAGAGACAACAGAGGCTCAGAAAGCCTCAATAATAACTTGCCAAACGTCACACCAACCAGTCAGTGACAGAGCAGGAAATGTGAACCGCGAGGTGGTTCCCAAGAGCTGCCCTGCCTTTGGATCCCCGCCTCCCTCCTGGTACGGCTGTGAATGTGTGTGCTTAGCTGTGTCCAACTCATTGCGACCCCATGGACTATAGTCCCCAGGCTCCTCTGTCCTTGGGATTTTTCAGGCAAGAATCCTCGAGAGGTAGCCACTTTCTTCTCCAGGGGATCTTCCCAACTCAGGGATTGAACCTGCGTCTGTTGTGTCTCCCGCACTGAGGGGNTTAGCTGTGTCCAACTCATTGCGATCCCATGGACTATAGTCCCCAGGCTCCTCTGTCCTTGGGATTTTCCAGGCAAGAATCCTCGAGAGGTAGCCATTTTCTTCTCCAGGGGATCTTCCCAACTCAGGGATTGAACCTGCGTCTGTTGTGTCTCCCGCACTGAGGGGCGGATTCTTTACCACTGGAGACACCTGGGGAGCCCTCTTGAATGGCTATTAAGCGCCTACTCTGGGCAGCACTCTGCGTTACACACCGGAAGGGCCTGGCATCATCTCCAGCTGAAAAACAAACGCATTTCGGCACCAAGTGTGCATGAGGACCGAGCTGTCCTGATTCCCAGGCCGGTGCCTGAGGGCGTCCAGGGAACTGCATTTCTCTGCCGCCGCCTCTCCCCTGCTCTGGACTCTTCTGCCCTCTCTTCCACCTTGGGGTGGGGAGGGACAGGGAAGGAGGAGAAGAGATGCCAGGCCGCCCACCTGACTGCTCAGCGGGGATCTGAGTGTGGGCAGCTCCACGCAGGGCCCTGGGCCTCCCATCGGTGCCTGAACAGCCCCGCCCCTCCTTCGCGTTGCCCTCCCCTTCTTGTTCTCCGTCTTAACAGTTCCTTCTGCCCGTCCTCCAGAATCCTGCCGATGACTAAGATCCTCGCCACTGCTCCTCAGTCTCTCTGACTCTCCTCTCTACTGTCATCTCCTTCCTCATTCCCATCCAGTCTCCCCAGCACCCCAGTTCAGGTTTTCTTGACAGTGGTTTTGATCCTGCCATGCTCTCGCTCAAGAACCTTCAGTGGCTCCCTATGACATACTGAGTTGCAGGCACTGAATCCTCCCACCCCTTTGGCAGACAGTACTAGCCTCGTGCAGCCTTTCTAGAACCACCCTGATGTACTGTGGTCTCCTCTGGGCTCCATGGTATCCTGTTAGCACCTCTAGAACAGTGCTGTCCAATAGAAAGAAACAACGTGAGCCACGTGTGTAAATTTTAAATCAGCAGCAGCCATATTTTAAAAGTTAAAAGAAATAGGTTAAATTACTTTCAACATGTTTTATTTAACCTAACATACCAAAATATTATCATTTTGACACATATTCCATGTTAAACATTATTGAGGCATTTTATGGGTCTTTTTTAAATTCAGGTCTTTGTAACCCAGTGTGTATTTTATATTTACATCTCAGTTCAGACCGGCTACTTTTCAGGGTGCTCACTAGTCACAGGTGATGCTCTATTGGACACACAGGTCTAGAGGTTTTGAGCATTTTACATTCTATTTATCTGAACTTGTAAGAGATACTCAGTGATATGGGTTGAATATGTTCCCCCTCAAATCCACTTGTTGAAAGCCCCAACCATCTCAAAATGTGACCTTTTTGGAAATGGGGTCATGGCAGATGTTATTGTTATGATGTCATAATGGAGAATGTTGGTTCCGTAACACAGGGGTGTACAAGCACCAGTGCATTGCCACTTAGGAACCAGGCCACTCATCAGGAGGTGAAAGGAGGCTCAAGTGAAGCCTCCCCTGTATTTCCAGCCACTCTCCATCACTCACATCACCACCTGAGCTCTGTCTCCTCTCGGATCAGTGGTAGCATTAGATTCTCAGAGGAGCTCAAACCCTACTGAGCTTGAATCATCCTGAAATCATCCCCCAGGCCCCATGGAAACATTGTCTTCCATGAACCAGTCCCTGATACCAAAAAGGTTGGGGACTGCTGCCCTAACAAATATGACCGGTGTCCTTATAAAAGGGAAATCTGGTACACAGGTATACACAGAGGGAGAATGCCGTGTGAAGATGAAGGCGGAGATTGGGGTGACATTTCTCCAGACCAAGGACCATCAAAGATGGCCAGCAGAATAAGAATCTGCCTGCCAATGCAGGGGGTGTGGGTTCGATCCCTGGTCGAGGAAGATTCCACATGCCACAGAGCAACTAAGCCACAACTATTGAGCCCGCAACTACCAAGCCAGGGTGCTGCAGCTACTGAAGGCTGCGCGCCTAGAGCCTGTGCTCCAAGCCAGTGAGAAGCCTGTGCACCGCAACGAAGACCCAGTGCAGCCCCAAATAAATGAACAAATAAATAAACAGATGGCCAGCAAACCAACAGAGGCTAAGAGAGAGACGCAGCTCAGGTTTCCCCTCCTCAGAAGGAGCCTTCTGACACCTTGGCCAGGGACTTCTAGCCTCTAGAACTGTGAGAACAGACATTTCTCTTGTCTAAACCACTTTGTGGTACTTTGTTTCCGCAGCCCTAGCAAACCAACATTTAGTTCAAAAGACCTTGTTTCCTCATCGTAATATGGGAACAAGGGAAGAATCCTAACAAGTAACAGGTTTATTCTGTTCTGTGTGTGTGTGTGTGTGTGTTTTGGGCATGCCACACAGCATGTGGGATCTTTGTTCCTCAACCAGGGATCGAACCTGCACCCCCTACACCGGAAGTGCAGGATCTTAACCACCAGACCGCCAGGTACGTCCCTAGATAATGGGTTTTTAATACTTCTATAGGCACGCTTTCCAAGCCCTTTCTCAGTCCTCACAATAATCCTGTGAGATTGCTACTGTTATCACTCCCATCGGGGAAATAGGATTCAGAGAGTTCAAGGAACGTGCACAAGGTCACTTAGCAGGTAAGGGGCAAAGCCAGGATTCAAACCTGGCCTTCTTAGCCCTGACCTAACAGCTCCAGAGGACACTCCTGGCAGGCTGCTTTGTGAGGCATGAATGAGCTCCCGGATGGAACTCAGGGAGCATCCGGTGAGTAGCCAGTGCTTAGAAAACAGTGGCTATTGTTGTGGCCTCCTCTCTGGCACAGGGAGCCGCACACACGCGCAGGACGTGGGACTAAAGAGAACCCTGGGCCTTTGTGTTCTTTGTGAACTTCCCCAAATTGAGCTCACCTTCCCAGAAATGACTAAACTCTGGTGCCACTTCTAGAGAGGCTGAGTTTCCTTTTCACTGAGTGATTCAGAGAAACAGAAAGTAAACTGGAGGTGTCGCAAGTTGGAGGGCAAGAGGACTGGGAGACTTTGGCACGCCCCACCCACCTGGAAGGACGGATGAGGCGGCCTGGCAGGACCCGGGAGACGGAAGGATGGATGGCCCGTGGGGGTCTGGGAGGCTCTCCCCCGGGGGCTCAGGGAGGGGCCACCTGCCAGTGAGGGCCTCCAAGACCCATCCATCCCCCATTTCCCCTGCCGGGCTCCCCGGAGCCAGCCGGTGTAGGGGAGAGAATGGGGAATCTAGCCCCCAAATCAGTGTGCAGGGAGCATCAGGCAGGACTGTGTCCCCATCATGAGACCAGCAAGGTGGGCCAGAGGCTGTGAAGGCTGCTCCCAGAGGTGAGCCTAAGGTTGTCTGATGTCTGATCCTTGGGGATGCGATGCCCACACCAATAGGTTTCTCACGCCCTGGGGCAGGGGTGGCGGGGAGTCGGACATGGCTGGAATTACAGGTCACAAGTCGGCACCCAGGGGAAGCGCCAGAGGAGCATGTACGTGTGGGGGCGCGTGTGTGTGTTGGCCCGGCTGGCATCCAGCCCTTCGCTTACCTCCAGCCTGGCCACGGCAAACGGGGTGGCCCCCTCCATGTTCCGAGCTGTGATTCCGCTGACTGGCGTCCTGTAGTCAGTGATGTCGCCCTCGGGCCGAATGAACTTGTCGTACAGCACGGAGCCGTGGTAGTCCACAAGGCTGCAGCGAGCCAAGCCGCTCTCCCGGAAGGGCCCCAGCCCCACCATCTCGCAATCCATGGCCACCACGTCCGCGCTCCTTGCCATGTTCCACCAGGACCCTCAGGTGTGCTGGACGGGGCGGCAGGAGAGCCATCATGCGAAAGGCCAGCCGAGGTCCCAGGCGTCCTCAGCCGCCTCCCAGGCAGCCTACACCCTCTGCCTTGCCCTTTGTCACAACCACCTGGCACAGAGAGAAGCTGGCTGCTTGCCACCCCAACCAGCCTCTTCACCCGGCGATCCCATGGCCTCTCCCGGGTCCTGCCAGGCAGCCTCAGGATCAAGATGTCCCCCTCCCACCACCACCCCTGGCCACCGCCCCGGAGAAATGTCTGGAAGCCCCCATCCTGTCCCCCACTCTCACCTGCCTCCTCTCTGATGCCCCTTTCTCAGCTACTGCAGTTGCTCTTAGCAGTGACTCATCTCTGACTTCAAGCCGGGAATCCTGACCCTGTTTCAGTTTCTGGTTTGCTCTCAAGTGAAGTCAGGGGCGGAGGCCAGGCACGTGGGCTGGGCTGCCTCATCTCCTAGGGCTGCCGGCCTGTCGGGAGCTCAGTAAGTAGCCTGAGTCAGGACTGACGAAGCTGGCTGCTGGCTCCGTATCTGGGTGTCCCATCTTTCTTTGCCCCTGCCCCTCCACCTAATCCCTCAAGCCCGCCCCTCCTCGGGTGACACGGCTGATGTGAATGTTGTAGATTGCAACATCTGTCTCTCGTTTCTCACCTTCTGCTCGGAAAATAAGCGTCCCCGGGACTGGAGCCTGAGAATGGTCCCACAGCTTCCGGGGCCGTCACCACATCTGGTGGCCTGTGAGGTCTTTCACGGGGGCAGGGAGAGCTGGCTCTTGGGACACTGAGGTTACTCTCTGGGAAGGGCAGGAGAAGGCTGGGATGCAAGCGGGGGCTAGCCCCCACCGCTGACCCAGCAGAGGCAAGGAGGCAGTGAGGGAGCCCTAGGGCCTCCACCGGCTCAGGGGTGTCTCAGAAATGGTCATGTCTGCCTTTGAAGGGCTCTGCCTCCAGCTATGCTGACACTGTTTAAGGACAAGAAGAAGCAGGTCGGGGGGGAGTCCCCACCAGCCTGGCTATATTACCTAGGGATTATAAGCCTGGTGTGCTGCGGTCTATGGGGTTGCAAAGATTCGGACACGACTGAGCAACTGAACTGAACTGAACTGATGCTCTGAGAAATGGAGTATCTCCTGCCATACCCGTAGACAAGGATGTCACCATCCTCAGCAGGGTAGCCCTCCAGTGTGAACTGGTGAACCCTAAGGGCACTCAGGAAGGTAAGGGTACCTGCAATCTAACAGTCATCAGCGTGTAGCCACTCTCCGCATGGTGAGCCCAAGGGAGCTCAGGATGTGAAAAGAACACAGGATACTGGCCCCGGATAGCTGAGATGCATATGAAAGGAATGACTCCAGTGAGCCCAGATTCTTGCATCTTCCCATGCATAGAAAAACACTAAATTCCTTAAGTTGGGATATCTGTGCATGCATGCAAGTATGTCAGACTGTTTGCATCCCTATGGACCACAGCCGGCCAGGCTTCTCTATCCATGGGATTCTCTAGGCAAGAATACTGGACTGGGTTGCCATGCCCTTCTCCAGGGGATCTTCCCAACCCAGGGATCGAATCCACGTCTCTTACATCTACCTGCATTGGCAGGCAGGTTCTTCACTACTAGCACCACCTGGGAAGCCCTTGGGATATCTGGTTTTCTTTAATTAACAATAATCTTTTGAAGTTCAGACTACCCACAACTTTTGCAAAACTTTTGTTACAAAAGTTAAAAACTTTCCTTTTGGTTTTTTTTTTTTTTTTGCAAAACTTTGTTTCAAAACCTCTGTATAANCCTGGGAAGCCCTTGGGATATCTGGTTTTCTTTAATTAACAATAATCTTTTGAAGTTCAGACTACCCACAACTTTTGCAAAACTTTTGTTACAAAAGTTAAAAACTTTCCTTTTGGTTTTTTTTTTTTTTTTGCAAAACTTTGTTTCAAAACCTCTGTATAACCTGACTCCTCCCCTCACTTCCTTGGAGCAGTTAACTATTTCAGGGTCACTTCAGATGCTGTCTCCCTGGCCTGAAATGAAAGTCACTCAGTTGTGTCCAACTCTTTGCAATCTCATGGACTATACAGTCTATGGAATTCTCTAGACCAGAATACTGGAGTGGGTAGACTTTCCCTTCTTAAAGGGGATCTTCCCAACCCAGGGATAAAACCCAGGTCACCCGCATTGCCGACAGATTATCAGCTGAGCCACAAAGGAAGCCCAAGAATACTGGAGTGGGTAGAAGTCCTTAAAATCCCACTGAATAAAACATAACTCTCAACTTTTAGGTTGTGAGTATTTTTTTAAGTCGACAGCTCTCCCAGGCTAGAACTCTGACCCTTTAGAACAATGTCTAGTACATAAGGAGCACTCAGTATCTATTGAATAAAAGAGTTACAACTAGGGCAAAAATAAAATCAGCTTTAATGAGGAAATTGTTTGTAGGTACTGGGGTGAGTTGATCACCCCCCTCTTACTTCCTACCCCAGATCCACATGGAACAAGATTTGCTTTCCAATTGTCACAAAGATTTGTGGCTTGGAAAAGAATTTCCCCAGGTTCTTAATGTATTCACCAAGAGACATCCAGCTTCATTTAACAGACCTCAAAAAGAAAACCAGATACTGAAATATGTTTGAAGAGTACGGCATTGTTCCTGTGTGTTGTTCTTGGTTCAAATTTGAGTTAGAGGTTTTAGTTCCCATTCTGAATGAGCAACTTTTCCTTGAATTCAGACTTGGGATTTCTTGTTCCTCAAATGCATAAAGGATTGTTACCCTGATTTACGAGAAGATACAAAATTCTTGCTACTTGAACATACATTGAAAAAGTAACTCCCTAAAGAAGGCTGAGCCCTGAAGAATAGATACTTTCGAATTGTGGTGCTGGAGAAGACTCCTGAGAGTCCCTTGAATAGCAAGGAGATCAAACCAGTCAATCCTAAAAGAAATCAACACTGAATATTCATTGGAAGGACTGATGCTGAAACTCCAATACTTTGGCCACCTGATGCAAAGAGACAACTCATTGGAAAAGACCCTGATGCTGGGAAAGACTCAAGGCAAAAGGAGAAGGGGGCAGCAGAGGATGAGCTGGTTGGATAGCATCACCAACTCAATGCACATGAATTTGAGCAACCTCTAAGTGATGATGGACAGGGAAGCCTGGCGTGCTGCAGTCCACGGGGTCGCAAAGAGTTGGACATGACTGAGCAACTGAATAACAACCGTGTGCTGAGGTTGGACACAGGAACTGCTAACAGCCTAGGGGAGGAATGCCTGGCTCCAGCCAGGCGACGGGCTGCAAGGTTCCTAGTGGTGATGCTTCCCAGGTTTAACTAGTGTCACTCATCACCCAGACCAAGTCCCCAGATCTCTTCAGGTCAGGCACAAAAAGGCAAATACTGTAGGATCCCATTTATCATTGATCAGTCATGTTCGACTCTTTGCAAACCCCACAGACAGCAGGAAAGTGAGTCACTCCTGGCAAACCTCTCAGCCTTAGCTGACATATACCCTGCCACAGTTGGCTCATTGGTAGGTCACATACCTCTCCCTACAGGCAACCTGCCCTTTGGAATCCAGCTCTCACAAACCCCTAAAATATGTATGCGAATTCCAAAATTATGTAGCACAGATGGAACCACCTCAAACAGTCAGATATAGCAATTCCACGTGGTTCAACTTAAAACACATCAAACTGTACTAGTGGAATGAATACATTTTAAAATACACAGACACAAAAAGAATGAATTAAAAATTATATACCAATAAAAATGTGAAAAATTAAACATTAAATCAGGGGAGTGCAAATCAAAATGAGTAACCACCTCATACCTGTCAAAATGGTTATTACCAAAAAAATCACAATAACATATATTGGTGAGGATGTGGAGAAATTGGGACACTCATGTAGCCACTGGGAATGTAAAATGGTGCAGTCACTGTGTAAAACAACGTAAGATCCCTTAAAAAATTAAAAGCAGAACTAACATGAGCCAGCAATCCCATTTTTCTGGGTGTATATCCGGAAGAATCGGAAGCAGAGTCCTGGAGAGATACAGTAGCATTATCAACAATAAAAATGCTTGTCCATGGATGCATGGACAGATGATGGCATGTACATCCAAATGAATGTTACTCAGCCTTAAAGTGGAAGGGAATTCTGACACATCCTACCTCAGAGATGAACTCTGGGGACATTTTGTCAAGTGAAGTAAGCCAGACACAAAAAGGCAAATACTGTAGGATTCCACTTATCATTGCTCAGTCATGTTCGACTCTTTGCAACCCCACGGACTGCAGCACACCAAGCTTCCCTGTGCTTCACTATCTCCTGGAGTTTGTTCAAACTCATGTCCATTGAATCAGAGTTCGCTTATATGACGTGTTTAATCAAACACAAAAAACAAAGTGGAATGGTAGTTGCCAGGAGCTGAGGGGTTATTGTTAATGAGCAGAGCCTCTCGAGAGTCTCAGTTTTGTAAGATAATAACAGTTCTGGAGACGAGTTGCATAACAATGTGGCTATGTTTAACACTATTAACTCTACACTTAAAAATGGTTAAGACGGTAAATTTTAAGCTGTGTATTTTATATTTAAAACTATAAATAAATAAAAAGTGAGTACATAGCTTCAAAGAGAAACAAGTTTAATAAACTTGTGCTCTATAAATGATAGGGCAGTTACATAAAAAAATAAACTACATAAATTCTGTAGGTCTAATAGTTTCTTGCTACATCCCAAAGCACCATCTTGAAAGCCACCCACCTGAAAGTCCAAAGCACCCAGCAAGACTCGGTGCCCTGGGGTCCCACAAACCCCTCCAAGCCCCTTCCCACCTCGGCTGGAGGATTCAAAATAAAGGCCATTTCATCCACTTTTCCAGCTGAGTTTTATTCCAGAACGGTTTTACAAAGCTGATTTTAAACCCAGTACATCTCCACATGCGAACAGTTCCATCCCTCAGCCAAAAGCCCAAAGCCCTTAAGCAACTGCTCAGCTGTGAGTGTGGCATCAGCTAGGCTTTCCAGGAGCCTAGAACAAAGTCTTGGAAGCCGATCAGCAGCTGGTCAGTGACTCAGCCAGCTCCCAGAACAGTCTGCGGCCCTGCGTTTGCTGTTATTTTTCAGGAGTGTCTCTCACTCCCTGGCCCTGCTGCTTTGCTCAGACTGATACAAAATCCAGCACCACAGGGAAGAGAGAGCTGTGCTCGGTGGCCCGTGCCCCACCTACTGGAATAGCCACAAGAACAAGTCCTGTCTGGGCAAAAAATGCACAATGTGAGAGATGTGAGTGAAGTTTTATTTGGGTGCAAAATGAGGGCTGCAGCCCAGGAGACAGCATTTCAGAGCTCTGACCTGAGCAGGTGAGGAGTGGAATCAGGCTATACAGGAGTTTTGAAACAAAGGGCAAGTGGTCCAAACATCAAAATATGATGCTAGTTAAAACCAGAAATCTCGGGTTAAAGAGTTTAGTGTTTTTCTACGCATGGGAAGATGCAAGAGTTTGGGCTCAAGCTGAAATCACTCCTTTGACTTGCGCCTCGGCTCTCTGGGGCCAGTACCCTGCTTCACACCCTGAGAGTCCTCAGGGCTCTCCTGCAGGGAGTGGCTAGTCTGATGACTGCTAGATGACAGGTACTCTTTTCAGCCGAGTTTCCTCAGGGTTCACCAGTTCACTTTTTTAAGGGCTGCAATCTGCAATTGCTGGTGACTGTGACTGCCTTTGTTTACTGATAAGGCTGGAAATATTTCACTTCTCAAGTCCAAAGCCCTCAAATGGCCCCAGGGTGTGTTCAGGTGTTATTGGAAGAACCTACAACTAATCCTTAAAGAAAACAGCTCACAGAGCCTAACAACCCTGTGAGGTAGGTGGTACCCTTATTCCCATTTTACAGATGAGGGATCAGACTTACGTGGAGTCACACACTTGCCTAGGTCTCAAAGCTATTAAGTGGTGAGCTAAGATGGGGCTCAGAGTTTCTGTGTGACTTGAGCTCTCAGGTACCCCAATACCACAAAACTGGTCCTTAGGGAAAAAGGACAGAGGGGTGGGGGATGAATCCTTATAGAGAACGTTGTTAGTAATTTAGAGAAAACCCACCCACTCACCCAACCACAAGTGGCTGGGGGCACCCACCCAAGTGCAGGCACAACTACACAGCTGTCAATGCCCAGTCTAACCCTGGCAGACCTGCCCTCTGCACCCCTAGAGACCTGTGGTCTGGCTCTCAATAAAGAAAGATCCCAATGGGCAATTCCGCTGAGGGGTCCCAGAATTTAAAATGCTCTACTGTTTCTCAGACTTCTGCTTGTGGGTCTAGTGCTGGGTGGGCAGGAGGAACGCCTGCCTCCACCCAGAGCTTATCTGCCTTCCCTCCTCCCAGAAGAGCACCTGGTGACTCCTGCCCGCAAGCAGGTGAGGACCCAGGTCCCCGTGATCTGAGGTCTCTGTTGTTCCATTGCTGCCAGAGTTCCAGTTCAGAAAGGGACAAAACGGCCTAGAAAGTGAAGTCGCTCAGTCGTGTCCGACTCTTTGTGATCCCATGGACAGTAGCCTACCAGGCTCCACAGTCCATGGGATTTTCTAGGCAAGAATACTGGAGTGGGATGCCATTTCTTTCTCCAGGGGATCTTCCCAAACCAGGGATGGAACCCAGGTCTCCTGCATTGCAGACAGAACTGTATAGCCTCAGGGCATATTTATTTTCTAGAAAGTAACTCTGGGGGAAGAGGTAGCTGGTGATAACAGGAAGAACACTTTGCCCCAGGTCACTGGGTGGAGATAAGGGAACTCTGGAATATTGACACCCCCACCCACCACCCCCAAGGAGGGAGACCTGATCCTTTAGAGAGCACAGCATGAGGGTGGGGGCGGCCTGGTGTCATCTGTTGGCACATTCCCTACTTCTGCTGGGTTCTAGCCCACCTGCCATTTTCACGGGTGTCTATAAAGTGCCATTAGCAAAACCACAGGAGTTGGGGAGGGAGGGCTGTGCTGTGGGCACTTCAGACCCTGGGGGCAGCCAAGCATCCTGCCCCAGGCGCTCTCCCGGTCCCCGCTCCCCAGGGGAGCTTCTCCTCCCTCACTCCCTTCGGCCCGGCGCCTCCCCCGTGTCTCCGCTGGTGCCCTGGGCCGGGTCCTCCGGCCAGTACTGGTCCTCCATGTACTGCTCCATGTCCGTGCTGCTGTCGGGCTCTCTGTCCTCAGGGGGCGCCCGGAGGGTGCTTCCTTTAGAGAGCACAGCATGAGGGTGGGGGCGGCCTGGTGTCATCTGTTGGCACATTCCCTACTTCTGCTGGGTTCTAGCCCACCTGCCATTTTCATGGGCGTCTATAAAGTGCCATTAGCAAAACCACAGGAGTTGGGGAGGAAGGGCTGACAACAGCCCCGGAGAGGGGAGGGCTGTGCTGTGGGCACTTCAGACCCTGTGAGCGGCTACCTTGTTAAATAGCATGAATCTAAAGGATTCTGCCATTTTGAGAATCACCAATGGTAAAATTTAATAACATATTTTAGAAAGCTAAAGGCTTTATTTGTATAGGTTGAATAAAAATTAGCTATTAGGCATTGTCACTGTGCTTGTGATTCAGCTTCTTTCCTCACAGAATTTGTGAAGGAATAACTTGACATTATATTACATACGGGCTTCCCTTGTGGCTCAGCTGGTGAAGAGTCCGCCTGCAACATGGGAGACCTGGGTTCAATCCCTGGCTTGGGAAGATCCCCTGGAGAAGGGAAAGTCTACCCACTTCAGTATTCTGGCCTGTAGAATTCCACAGACTGTATAGCCCATGGGGTTGCAAAGAGTCTGACATGACTGAGCTACTTTCACTTTCAAGGCACTTTCTCTTTCATACTCTATATGGGATTGATCACTTCTTACCTTGTCATCAGTGTATGAGAGGCACATACAGTTCTGAAGACATTTTTCCTAAGAATATTTTTAGATTTGAAGCAGCTGACTGTCACTTGATCTACTGCTCTCAAGGCTGTTAATGTGGAAATTCTGGAAAGAAAAACAATCGCATACTTTCTTTGAATTAACCTGATAATTTTGGAAGATGGAAAAGGGTTGGTAGACTTAAAAGTCTGTATTGTTTAATAATAGTAACTTTTACTTCCTTTGGATTAGTTCCCTGATACATCATTTTAAAGTGACCCTTTGAAGATAGGAACTACTTTCTGATAAATTTCAAACAAAATCTGTCTTTCATTGTGAAAAATTTAAATAATTTTAATTCAGAATTTATGTGCTGTTTAGGATCTGTTTTACAACATGCTTCATAGCATAGCTGAATCAAAGGAGTTGGTGTATGCCTGTGTGCCTCTAATGTATTTATCATTCCACAGTCTCAGATTATGTGTTACAACATACGAATGAAAGAGGATACCTTTACCAAAATTAAGAAAGAAATAGAGTATTTGAGAGTTGATGTTAAATGTTGGAATAATCATGTCAGGCCAGGGTTTCCCTTTTTTATGTGGTGTGTGTATTCTCTCGTTTGGAGACTCACCATTGGTAGACAGACTGGTGGAGGAGCGGGACCGTCTCAGAGGCCACTTGGCCAGCTTCTCTGGGAAGTGCCCGGAGCTGGCAGATTCTGGTCCCACCTCGCTGGAGGAGCAGTGGGGATGTCCAGGGGAAGTGGAACCCCTCAGTACTTGAAGTCCTGGTGGGCCACAGCGGCCTCATGGGCCCCTCCCTGGCCTGGCTACTCAGTCAGCCAGGGCTGGACCCTCAAAGCTTAGCGTGGCCACCTTTGCTCTCTGTCCTGCTGGGTGGTGTGTGTGTAGGAATGTCTTTTTGATTTTCTGTCTGTTTCTGTTTTAATAGCTCAGCTTTCACAGCTGACAGGCATAGGAAAAGAAAACTTTTGGAAAACTCATCACTGAACAGCAAGTTACTAAAAGTAAATGTAAGTAATTAAAGTTTATTCAAATACAAGAATTGGTTGAGGTCTAGTCACTGATTACAACTCTTAACATTAATGTTACCCCCTTATGAACTTTTATGAACGTATGTCTTGTATTTGGAATATTTTATCAAGTGTTTGCCGCTGGTCCTAACTACTCTCGATGTGACTAAATACCCCGGCGAGTCTGTCAGTGCCTGTCTTCCGTCAGGATTACCACCATGCTCCAGTACCTTAGCGAGCATTTGTTCTTAAGGCCTCCTCGGGTACCTTGTTACCCTTTTGCATAGGGTCTCAGAGATCCTTGCTTCCTTCTGGTAAAGGTCCTATTGCAGATCCTGTGGGTCTGAAGTTATGGTGAGTTTGTTCCTTAGTTATAGTTTCTCCACTTTGTAGTAGCTTTAGTAGTCTTATGAAGGTGTTAGGGCTTCCCAAGTGGCTCAGCGATGAAGAATCCACCTGTTAATACAGGACATTCGGGGGTGATTCCTGGGTCAGGAACATTCCCTGAAGAAGGAAATGGCAACCCACTCCAGTATTCTTGCCTGGAGAATCCCATGGATAGAGGAACCTGGCAGGCTACAGTCCATGGGTTCACAGAAGAGTCAGACACGACTTACTGACTAAATAACAACAATAATAAAGGCATGAAGTCTTGAACTTATTTCTTTTAAGGACCTTCCTGGTTTTTACATCATGTACTCCATGAAAGTGAAAGTGAAGTCACTCAGTCGACCCCGTAAGCTCCTCCCTCCATGGGATTCTCTAGGCAAGAGTACTGGAGTGGGTTACCCTTTCCTTCTCCAGGGGATCTTCCCGACCCAGGGATCGAACCCTGGTCTCCTGCATTCCAGGCAGACACTTTAACCTCTGAGCCACCAGGGAAGTCTGTCATGTACCCCGTAGTACTTACTAAAGCTGATTTCCTATTAAGTTTCTATTTAGAACAGTCCTAGGATCAGAAACAGCCTTCTAAAAATATCCAGACACTTATACAAAGAGTAGAAAGAGAATTTGAAATATTCATTGGACTGAAAAGGATTGATTCCAACCTGGCTTGATGCTAGAGTTTCAAGTACAGGCCTTTGCCTTTTGGTGTCTGAAGCAGCTGGCCTTCTCGGCATCACTGAAGGCGCCTCCCGTTCCATCTTACAGGGCAGCACCACTGCCGTTTGCGCCACGGGCCTTCGGAATTTGGGGAACACGTGTTTCATGAACGCCATCCTGCAGTCGCTCAGGTAAAGTCACAGTCAGACCTCAACTATCTAATGTCAGTTTCTGGTGGAATGGTTAAGAGCAGAGGCTCCACGTTCAGGTTCTGTCTCTGGCCCTGACTCTAGCCTGGTAACTCGGGGCAAGTTACCTCAGTTCCCTGTGCCTTGGTTTTCTTATCAGTGAAATGGGGATAATAGTCTGCCTCACGGAGTACCTGGGAAGGTAGTGTATAATTTACATAAAGTGCTTAGAGCAGTGCTTGGCAGTACATAACTGTTAGCAGTTATTATTTAGTTCCTGTAACTTCTTAAATAGGCTTGACCACGGGCCAGCAAACTTCTGAAAAAGGCCAGATTAAATAAATATTTTTAATCTTTGCATGCCACATCCAGGCCCTCTCACATATTTTCCTCCTCCCTTCAATACTTCCCTCCCTTTTAAACAACTCTTTAAAAATACAAAACTCACTTTAAAAATGGAAAAGCTCCCTGGCCCGGGGCCAGATTTGTCCTGTGGGCCATAGTTTGCAGACCCCTGGGCTGTAAGGAACCTTGTTCAGAGAACTCAGTTCAGTCATTACTTGAGTCTTAAGTAGGGTGATTAGATCAGATGTTTAGAGGATCCTCAACGTGTAGGATGAGCAGTGAAAAATAAAACAGGCAACAAGGCTGACCTAAGTTATCTAGAAGAGATTATTTAGAAAGTTGTACACTTTCAGATTCTAATGTGGTGTCAAAGACCAGAATAAATTATCTTCCCAGGGCCAGAAGCCACATGTGCTCTCTCCTTAAAGGGACTGGCGCTCAGCTTTTCTTGCTTGAAGAAGAAATTCTAGTTGCCGCTGAATACGCTTGCTCTCATAGTTTGCTTCTGCTGGAGGGAACTGTTGAACGCCTGGAAACAGACACCCTGGAAAGAAAGAGATGGTGATAGTCTCTGAATGGGAAGGGGGTTGAGGATTTGGGGAACAGAGAGTTTGCTTTAAGGTCTTTCTTTATTTCTGCAAAGTCATTTACTCTTATTGTTTTCTGGGAACAAAAGAGGAATCTTAATAAAGAAACATGATTAATAAAGAAACATTGCATTGAATACCACTTTAATGAGAAATTGACATCATATTTTCAAAATCCATATGTGGGTCTCCTAGTACTTTTTTTACAGGTCCTAGGACATTTGAAAAATAATTTTCTTTCCTTCCTTTTAAAATAGTAACATTGAGCAGTTTTGCTGTTATTTCAAAGAACTGCCTGCCGTGGAATTACGGAACGGGAAGACAGCAGGACGGCGAACGTACCACACCAGGAGCCAGGGGGACAGCAACGTGTGAGTCTCAGAACGTGCGCGAACAAATGCTCTTACTGGTGCTTTCCGTTGCGTTATGTGAGTAAACGGGCACGTGCACTTGCAAAGAAGCTCTTAACAGCTGTGTTTCAGTATGTAGCTGGCAATCTTAATAACTGTCGGAATTCATTTATTTCTGCTTACCTAGCAGGCAGGATAAATTCAGCACTCTACTTGTGGAGTCTGTGGATTGGGGCTTTCTAAAATTGATGTCTGTGAATGAAGCACAGTTCTAGTTACAGAGCAGCATGAATGACATTAGTCTTTGTGAATTAATTTGTGTGATAGGGTTAGGTAAACCTGTCTTGAATAATTAATTTGCAGTTGTCAAATTCATTGTGGGGCAAGCAATACAGTCAATTGTTAGCTGATGTGGGAGGAGGAAGTGACAAGTGATTATTGAGAACCAAAACAATATGTATTCAAACCATGTTCTGTTGGGGTTCAGAAGTTGTGTCATCTTATCCTGGTTGTAAGAGGCATCTTAACATTACTGAAATGAGGCTATAACAATGTAATGTTTTCCTTGTCTGCCCATCCCTGCTCCCACACACCCCATCCCCACACATTCTGAAAAGCCACACATCATCTAGTACTTAACAGTCTGACACTGTATCTCTGCCTGGCTGAGGGAGAATAGCATAGACCATGTTAGAATGGTGTGGAAGGAGGAGTATGCACTGAAGCCAGACATTGGCGCGGGGAGGGCATGATGCCACGAGGAGTGCAGTTGTAAGAGTCTGCTTTGGCAGCAGCGAGCAGAATGAGCTAGAACATGCCTGCGTTCAGGGAGGCCTCACACTTTATAGTAATTGGTTAGAGGGAATAGCAATGAAGAGGAAAAAATACATGTGCACAAAAGGGAAGAATTAGTAGTACTTGATGCATTAGTGTGATTTAGGGTTTAGTTATAAATTACAGAAATTGCCTCTGGCCATTTTATGCAGAAAAGGAATTTATTGACGGTCTTTGGTGAACTTACCATTACCAAGTGGGTGGAAAATCAGGTCTAGAGTCCAGTCATCCATAAAGCTGTCCTTATTAGGACTAATGTCTATGCCCCGCCTAAGCTTTCCCACTGCCAGCACTGCTGGAGCTGGTGCTGGGTGGAAGCTGCTGTGATTGCTCCCCCTACCTCCCCACGCACCTGTCCCCGCGCTCCTGAAGATGCTCGCTGCCGCCCTAAATGACAGTATCATAGCTCCTTTTCTAGTTCCTGCTTCAAATAGGCACACCAAGGCCATGCACCTGAATCCTGGCTGCAAGGAGGGAGCGGGGCACCTGAATCCTGGCTGCAAGGAGGGAGCGGGGCGAGGGCTGGGGAGCAAGTGTTGAGGGTTTTCAGCTTCCATAGTGGGAGGCGGCCTTGACTCTCACAAGACTCTTAAGATGGAGTTCCTCAAACACAGGATGAGGATTTAGGTTCTTTTCTAATTCCTGCTTCAAATAGGCGCACCAAGGCCATGCACCTGAATCCTGGCTGCAAGGAGGGAGCGGGGCGAGGGCTGAGGAGCAAGTGTTGAGGGTTTTCAGCTTCCATAGTGGGAGGCGGCCTTTGACTCTCACAAGACTCTTAAGATGGGAGTTCCTCAAACATAGGATGAGGATTTAGGTACTAGGAAGTAAAAAACATAATTTTTATCTCAGAAACCTGTTGGATAACAGAGGTTGAGAAAGAAGGTGGTGAGATTCTCTGTGGTATCAACCAGGTTTCTTTGAGGATGGTAGCTGTATGGACACATAGTCATTGCAGTTGAGGTGTTTAAGTTTACCTTTGTGCATAGAAAACCGAAACTAACGGTGACTTAAGCATCCCTGGTTTATTTTCTTATGTAAAAGTTGGAGCTTGCCCATCTAGCTTCGTTTCTTGGACTCAATGGGCTCACCTGATGCCCTGTCCACCAGTCCTGGGTGTGGCTCTCATCTACATTGTCCACAGTGCTGCCGGGGAACCACCATTCAACCTCACTCTAGCCAGAAGGCAGAAAGAAGGAGTGAAGCAGGCAGGACCACTCTTTCTCTTTAAGGGGATTTGTCGGAAGTGGACACACTCAGAATTTTTTATTTCATGAACTGATGTGCCAAGAAAAAAGTGGAAGTTGTATTCCTGTGGGAGGAGCAAGTGGAGCCCGGGTGTCTGTAGGGAGAGTGCAGGGAGCAGGTTTAGGACACGATGGATGAGAAGAGACAGAGGATGCCCAGTAGGAAGTTCCTGCTGGGACCTGGAGACACCTGGATAAAAGCAGTCGTGTGAAAAATGTGGATTTGAGATTTGGATTTGAGAGTCACTAGGACAGAGGTGAGTTTTGGAGTTCTGCAATCAGATTAACTCTCTGCGGCAGAGATGAGCAGACAGTCCCGAACAAGTCTGAGAAGTGGTCCCAGTGAGGGGCAAGAAGGAGGGAGCCAGGAGGTGGACAAGAGATTCTGTTACCTGTTTTACTTACTTTAAAATATGCTCAGTAAGTAATTTGGTGTGTAACTTATCCATTGCTTTATTTTACAAGTATGATGGTATAAGTATGATGGCATACTCAAGAGTTCACCATATAATTAAAAAACTAGTTTTGTCAAGTAATTACCACTTTTTGTATGGGTTTTTGCGATGCTGTTACTTAACTGTCAGATTTAGTTCAGAAGAGACCAAATTTTTTATGTTTTTGTATTTGGGAATTTTAGACAGTTTGGCGTTGCGTACTAAAACACCAGCCTCTCGTGAATGCCACGGGGTCTCATCATCCCTTCCTCTCTTCTAGGTCTTTGGTGGAAGAGTTTAGGAAGACACTCTGTGCTTTATGGCAAGGTAGCCAGACTGCATTTAGCCCAGAGTCCTTATTTTATGTTGTTTGGAAGATTATGCCCAATTTTAGGTAAGTAATATTTAATGAAGGATATTTAAAACATTAATACTAGTCCTTACATTGTTCCTGAAACAGTTTCCAACAAGTGGTATTCTCAGTAATGAAGACTGTTTTGTTTTTTAAGGAGACGATAAGTTGGATATATCCTACTAGACAATGTGTTTAAATAATAGACCTTAGAAATGTCTTTAACAAAAAGCAGGGCATTTTGTTGTTATAAAAACAAAGACCTTATAAATAACTTATGTGCTCTAGAAAAACATATTGGACAAAATTTCCTTGATTCTTTTAAAATCTTATAAACAGTAATTATCATCATATACTGTCTTATTTCAGTAAGACAGTAGAATGTAATCAGTAGAAAACCATGGTACTGTATTCCAGACTGTAGTTAAGTCCATAAGATTCATTTTCCAGACAGTAACAAATGAACAGATCATCTCCTTACATGGCTGCAGAGTCACTGAGTTTTCCACGTTGTTTATCTAGTCTTGCTTGAGAGGGAAACGCCCTGCTGTCAGAAAAGCCCCTCTTCTCCTAGGCTCATCAGCCCTGTAGCGAGCAGCAGATTTGAAGCACTGCGGGTGTTTGACAACAGCCTTTGCCACCTTCTGCTGATTTTATCTTTCTGAAGCACATCATGATTCTTACTAGTCATGATTCTGGCATCTAGTATATGTTCCTCTCCTTTTTTAAAGCCAGCATGGTATAGTAAACCTTAGCAGTATATCTTGCTTGATTGTCTCAGAGTGGTTCAGATCTATGGGTAGTGTGGAGAAGTGTCTGAAGGGTAATAGGACTGTAATTTGTTGCCTTCCTGAAGTGTGGCCTTGAGGATCAGATGTAATTGACTATTGTTAACCCTGGTCTTTGTTTTGAAGGATATTTCTTTTATATTTCATGTTATTTAAATCTCTTCTCAGGAAGGAATATCTTGTAAGAATTTTAGAATTATCTGACTCTAAATAGGAAAGGTAGAAATGATTGTTTTTATTGCTAATCACTGGCAGAAATTTCTATCAATCACCTAGTTAGACAGTTTTATTTTCTTGGGCTCCAAAATCACTGCAGGTGGTGACTGCAGCCATGAAATTAAAAGATGCTTGTTGGAAGAAAAACTATGACCAACCTAGACAGCATATTAAAAAGCAGAGACATTACTTTGCCAACAAAGGTCTGTCTAGTCAAAGCTATGGTTTTTCCAGTAGTCATGTATGGATATGAGAGTTGGACCATAAAGAAAGCTGAACACTGAAGAATTGATGGTTTTGAACTATGCTGTTGGAGAAGACTCAGGACCCCCTTGGACTGCAAGGAGATCCAACCAGTCAATCCTAAAGGAAATAAGTCCTGAATTCATATGAAGGACTGATGCTGAAGCCGAAGCTCCAATACTTTGGCCACCTGATGTGAAGAACTGACTCACTGGAAAAAACCCTGATGCTGGGAAAGAAGGCAGGAGGAGAAGGAGATGACAGAGGATGAGATGGTTGGATGGCATCACCGACTCAATGGACATGAGTTTGAGTAGGCTCCGGGAGCTGGTGATGGACAGGGAGGCCTGGCGTGCTGCAGTCCATGGGATTGCAAAGAGTCAGACATGACTGAGCGACTGAACTGACCTAGTTAGACTCTTGATAGGGATTTAATCTTTGTGTTTTGTTACCAGATAAAAAGTGCTTCCATTTGTTGAATATCTGTTATGTGCCAAGTACTTTGGGTAGTTTATATCTGATCTTCATTAAGAAACAACAGAATTCCCATCAGGGTAGGAAGCATTGCTGTTGTTCTGTCGCTAAGTCATGTCCACCTCTCCGCATCCCCATGGACTGCAGCCAGGCCTCCCTGCCCTTTGCTATCTCCCATGAACTTTGCCCAAGTTCATATGCATTGAATCGGTAATGGACTTGATTCAATGGACTAGCCATGATTCAGTCGGCTCTCCAACCATCTCATCCTCTGCCACTCTCGTTTCCTTTTTGCCTTCAATCTTTCCTAGCATCTGAGTCTTTTTCCAGTGGGTTGGCTGTTTGTATCCGGTGGCCAAAGTACTGAAGCTTCAGCATCAGTCCTTCCAATGAGTATTCAGGGTTGATTTCCTTTAAGAATTACTGGTTTGATCTTCTTGCTGTTCAAAGGACTCTCAAGAGTCTTCTCAACACCACAGTTCAAAAGCATCAATTCTTTAGCACTCCGCCTGCTTTATGGACTGACTCTCACATCTATCCATGACTACTGGAAAAATCATAGCTTTGACTATTTGGACCTTTGTCGGCAAAGTGATATCTTTGCTTTTTAATACTCTGTCTAGGTTTGTCATAGCTTTCTTTCCCAGGAGCAAGGGTCTTCTAATTTCATGGCTGCAGTTATTATCCACAGGAAGTGTTAGCTTCATTTTAAGTAAGACAGAGGAGAGCAGTTCAGTGTTTCACATCTAGAAGGCGTTAGGACCAGAATGAGAACCCAGTCTTTACGGCGCTGGTCAGAGGTCGATGTGTTCACGGTAAACTTGTAGTAACTTGCCCGCATGCCCAGGTGAGGCCACCAGCTGTCTCTGTCCTCTTCTGCTTGGACTGCATGGTGACTCGGGTCCCCCTTCATTTAACAGAATTCTGCTTTTCATCTAAATCTGCCCATTACCTCTGCCAGTTTGTTTATTCTACCTGTAAGCATGAGTCAGTTTTTAGTTACTTAATTTCACACATTCTGTTATTCCTACTGGTGAAAGAAAAGAACTGGAAACGCTGACTATGTTGAGAAATTGGGAGGCGTTGCTGGAGTGATTCCTATAAAACATGGCCTCTTAGATCTCGCTAATGCCTGAGCCACTGAGCAGAATAAGATGTCTCTGTGTTCTCAGCAGGGCTTTCTCTTTGTTCTGTAATAATTCAGACTGTTCCCCACTTGCACGTGTTGTTCAGTCACCAAGTCGTGTCTTATTCTCTGTGAACTCAAGGATTGGAGCCCACCAGGCTCCTCTGTCCGTGGGATTTTTCAGGCAAGACTACTGGAGTGGGTTTCTCAAAGAATACTTTTCTCTTGGTTAGACCTAGGTCTTGAGATTGTATCATGGATGAAGTTTTAGTCACTGCCCAATGCCAGGTGTAAGGCTGTGAGGTAGGGTTTTCTTCTTACAATTGTTGCTCCTATTATGCGTATAGGGCTTCCCTGTGGCTCAGTCAGTAAAGAATCCTCCTGCAGTGTAGGAGACCTGGGTTTAATCCCTGGGTCGGGAAGATTCCCTGGAAGAGGAAATGGCAACCCGCTCCAGGATGCTTACCTGGAAAATCCCACGGACAGAGAAGCTTGGCAGGCTGCAATCTATGGGGTCACAAAAGAGTCGAACATGACTTAGTGACTAAACCAGCACTACCTATTATGTATACAGGGTAACGTTCTTATAACATGCCAAAGTGGAAATGAAGTGAGTCTTGAATTATGTTTTCATTGTAGTTATAATCCCAAAGTAAAATTTTTTGTAGTTTAGAAAGCCCATTTTCCTTGGTTAACAGATGTCAATATCCAGAGAGTCTGATCCCTTGAAAACAACTTTCATCTCATTGTATGTCTCCATCAGAGCTCATGGGCAACACATCACAGGTTTGTGGTCCTTGAGCAGTAATATTTTGAAAGACATCTTTTCCGGGCAGTTAAGTGTCAACAGTGGGCTTAAAATATTCAGTAAACAATGTTGTAAACAGATGTGCTATATCCAGGCTTTGTGGCTCCATTTATAAAGCACGGGCAGAGTAGATGGAGCATTATTCTTAATGGCTTTAGGATTTTCAGAATGGTAAATGAGCACTGGCTTCAACTTCAAGACTCCAGCTGTATGGCTGCTGCTAAGTCGCTTCAGTCGTGTCTGCCCCTAACAAGAGAGTCACTCTGTCCTCTGAAGCCAGACGTTGACTTCTCCTCTCTAGCCGTGAAAGTCCGAGATGACGTCTTCCAGTATAAAGCTGTTTTGTCAACGTTGAAAATCTGTTGGTTAGTGTAGCCACCTTCATTATTGATCTTAGCAAGATCTGGATGTCTTGCTGCAGGTTCTACATCAGCAGTTGCCACTTCACCTTGCACATTTATGTTAGGGAACGGATTCTTTCTTTAAAGCTCGCTTACCAACCTCTGCTAGCTTCAGGCTTTTCTCCTGCAGCTTCCTCATCCCTCTCAGCCTTCCTGGAATGGAGGAGAGTTAGTAAGGCTTTGCTCTAAATTAGGCTTTGGCTGAAGGAAATGTTGTGGCTGGTTTGATCTTCTGTCCAGACTGATAAAACTTTCTCCGTATTGGCAGTAGGATCTCACTTTTTAAATTAATGGTGTCTTCACTGGGGCAGCACTTTTAAGTTCCTTCAGGAACTTTTCCTTTGCTTTCACAGCCTGTCTAACTGTTTGGCACCAGAGGCCTGGCTTTTGGCCTCTCTTGGCTTTTGACATATCTTCCTCACTAAGCTTGATCCTTTTAGCTTTGATTTAAAATGAGAGACTTGCGACTCTTCCTGTCAGTTAAACACTTAGAGGCCATTAAGGGTTGTTATTTGGCCTAATTTGAATATCATCGTGTCTCAGGGAATAGAGAGGCCGGAGGGAGGGAGAAAGGCGGGACCAGCCAGTCGGTGGAGCAGTCAGAACATGCGCCGTTCACTAAGTGTGCTGCCTCACATGGTTTGTGGCCCCTAAAACAATGACCAGAGTAACATCAAAGGTCACGGACCATCGATCACATTGACAAGTGCAGTAATAATAATGGAAGATTTAAAGTGTTACAGGAACTACCAAAATGTGACAGAGACACAGAGTGAACAAATGCTAGGAAATGGCCCCAACAGACTTGCCCAAAGCAGGGCTGCCACGGGCCTGGACTTGTCAAAGACCACAGTGCCTGCAAAGCACAGTAAAGCCAAGCGCAGTAAGACGGGGATAGCACAGTAAAGCCAAGCGCAGAAAAACGGGGAAAGCACAGTAAAGCCAAGCGCAGTAAAATGGGGCACACCTGTATTCTAATCGGGAGTTTATCTATTGTATGGGCTTTTTGTGTGTTTGTAAACAAAAACATTATTATTTTCATTTTCTAGTATTTTTGTCTCGAAGAAACTCAGCCTTGATTGATGCCTTTCACTGGGTAGGAATAGCTAACTGTAACTGCTTTTGGTTTTGCAGATAATTTGGGCAAAATTGTGGTTTATTTTAAATATGAACAGAACCTAAAGCTCTTATGTGTACTGTCATATTTCAGAAGAAGCTTGTTTTATAGTGATAGAATTTGATTCCGTAGCGGCCTATCCTGTTCTGCGCTGTCTTTGCCATTTTACACATAGTGCAGTGGTCCTTACTAAACAGCGGGCGGCCAGTAACGCGTAGGCCTGCGTCACAGCTGTGCATGTTGGAGCCTTGCACAGGTGCGTGTGTGTGCCTGTATCATGTGGTGCCTGTTTCATTTGGAATACCTGCTTTTCCCTTAAACAGGCACAAAAGAACATTTTCTTCATTGGAACCTTTTCTTTGCTCTTAAGATCTGAATACATGTGGCTTGTCCCCCCGTGCCCTAACTCTCTGTGAAGAGACAGTTGCTCTTTGTTCCTCTGTGTTGTGCCTCAGCAGCGACCCTCATTCAGAATGGAGGCCTTACTATCGTCTAGGCTTTTTACGTTTCCAGTGTGCTCTCTAAGATGATTTGTCTTTATGATACAGATTTCCTACAGACATTAAAGAGAAAGAGGTAATCTTTATGTCAGGTCACAAACAAGTGAGGACAAGGAACAGCAGTAAACCTGGTGCTGCCATTCTTCAGATAAGTCAATGAAAGGCTGTATTTAAATGTTTAGAAATGAAATTGTAAATGTCTCTTAAGTCAGAATTTAAAAAAAGTCCTAGAAGAAACACAGACTTTTCCTTCTCTGGGTAAAGATCACAAATTGTAACAGATGCCTATAATTTACCTTTATGAAACAGTGAGTGTTCCATGATCTCATATAGGTCACCAAATGTATTTCTAATGGTAAAGGAAACAGTAGAAATAATGTATTTTGATATAAGGAAAGAGAATCATGGTATGGTTGGAAATGTTCATTAATATACATTAGGCAGATTATTTTAAGGGATGGATATGTGTTTGATGAAAATGCAAATTGACATAACTGCAAGATAAAGGTTTTAATGATCCATTTTAGAAAATGATGATTAGGTCATTTTGGTCAGAGAATAAAACTTTTTTATATAGGATAGAATTTCAGATATGACCTGAGATACTGATCTGATCTTTGAGTCATGAAAAAGATGTATATTGGAAGGGTTTAAAGCATCTCTTTAGATATATATAAAGGAACTACCAACTTTGAATAGTTTTACTTTTAACTTAAGTTTAACATTTTATTCATGAGTCTTAAATACTTGAACAATATATGTATTACTATTTAGTTACTAAATAGTTACAGTGAAATACTGACTTTCGATGTAAATTCCATTGATTAGGCAGATCATTTCTGTAATTTATTTCCAGGAGAAATTTTAGGAAAAGGGGGAAAATCTGGTTAAAAGAAATTTTGTTTGTGGAACCACTGCCTAGAAGGGTGATGAAAATTTTGACTCCACACCAGGCCAGAAAACTTGTCACTTAGGGTAGAGATTAAAGAGAACCTTCCATGCTGGTAAAAAATGTAGGCAGAAGTCTTTCCTATCCATAATTTTATAAATGTACTTTAGACACCACTGCTGACTTATCTACATAAACCTCTAACCCTTCTAGCTGTACCAGCTTAATTTTGTCAGATTTCATTACTCTGTTCTTGTCATTGATATGTATTAGCATAAGAATTCCATAGACTTTCCTGACTGAATAGAGCATAAGAATAACCTCAGAATATGTGGCTATACATATTCAAGTTTTAGGCTAGAGCATAATTGTATATGTGTCAATGCATTCTGAAAATTTTGTTTAAAAAAGTGTCCTTTGAATCAGAGATTAGGATGTAAGCATAGAATGTTAGACATCTTTAGCTCATTAAAATTTTTCTTCCTTTCAGCCAGTGTTTGAAAATTAATATCTTTTAATCTGAAGATTTTATTTCTTAAAACAAACTTTAATAAAACTTCAGACCTAATTGTCCGGTGCAGGTATGCTGTGAAGTTTTAACATGTGAGCGTCTCCTAGAGAGGCTGTGTGGGAAATGAGCTTCACAGTCTATCCAGGAGACAGGGTTGGGTCCCATCTCTGTTACTCTCCTGCTGTAGAACTTCAGGCAGGTCACACAACCCCCTTTTTTGCCTCTCAGTGTTCCCCTTAGGTGAGGTCAGTTGAGATCACTGTAAGTCCAATTAGCTCTACTGGTCTGTGTTTCCAAACTTATTTTTAAGAAGTGGAATTCTGTTTTGAAGGTAATTTTATGTGTAAGACAAGACGGAAGTGAGGACGAGGGATGGGGGAGCCCCCCTGGGTTCTGAGCGCAGTGTTGTGGCCCTCCCATCACTTCACCCTCCAGCGTGTCTGGCTGAGGAGGCAGAGCCGCTCAGTGACTGTCTCTGTTTGCTTCAAGGGGCTATCAGCAGCAGGATGCCCATGAGTTCATGCGCTACCTGCTAGACCACCTGCATTTGGAACTCCAGGGTGGTTTCAACGGTATTTCCCGCTCGTCAATTCTGCAAGAGAATTCTACTCTGTCTGCAAGTAACAAATGTTGCATGTAAGATTTCATTTCTATTTGTTCACTAATCATGAAGGCTTAAAATATTTTGAATGTGTATTTTCCTACAGCTTCATTTTGGACTTAACTTTTCCAAAAATAAGTTTATATTTTTAACCTGTTCTTTAATCACACTGAGGTACTGATAACTTTTCTGAATTTGGGGGGTTTTTTTTTGCCTCTCAATATGAACAAAACAATCTTTTGGGTTGCTTTCCCAAGTACTAATACTCCCAAATATACATTGAGATCAGAATGTTTATTTTGCTAAGGGAGACATAATCGACTTTTATTTCAGCTTGGATTTTGGTTATTTGTCTCCTTGTGTTCAAATTTTGGGAAAAAACTTTATCTGTGCAGGAAAAGGACTTTATAAGATGAATTCCCCAAAGAATGAAATAAAATAATACATAGGGTTGCTGTAGTATTATTGCCTGGCAGTCCATAAATCAGTAGTCTCATAGTTAATCTGATTGTATCAGAGAAGGGCAGTTAATATGAATGGCCATATTTCTTAAAATGTTTGGTCCTCAAGGTCCTAGTAGCTCTGTTCAAGTTAGAAACGAGTATAGAGGGAGAAGGAACTGTGATCTGGTAGAAATGTCCCTGCTGCTAGCATCAATTCAAACATAGTATTAAATAACAAATTATGCTTTGTATTTTATGTGATGGTATACTCATACGCAGAAGATACTGAGCTGGACTCTAAGAAGGCGAGTCCATGTGAAGTGAGGGGTATCACATTTTGTGATAGTCACAGGTTGTTCTTTTAGTAACTCCTGAGTTTTCAGTATTAATCCATATCTTTTAATGATATTTTAAATAATAGTAAATTTTAAGTTTCATTAGAAGAAGGAAATGGCAACCCACTCCAGTGCTCTTGCCCGGAGAATCCCAGGGACAGTGGAGCCTGGTGGGCTGCCGTCTATGGGGTCGCACAGAGTTGGACACGACTGAAGCGACTTAGCAGCAGCAGTGAGTTAGGAACATAAAAGTGAAAGCTGCTCAGTCGTGTCCGACTCTTTGTGACCCTTTGGACTATATGGTCCATGGAATTCTCCAGGCTAGAATACTGGAGTGGGTAGCCTTTCCCTTCTCAGATATTGAAAACTCACGCTTCTTTATAGTTCCTTAAATTCATTGGAGGATGCATTTCAGGATGAGCCTTGCTAAAAACTGCAAAAAAAAAAAATCAACAAAAAAGTTCCCTATATTTGTATTTATTCGTATAAACACATCAAACCCTACTGAAGGTGGGGGTGAGGATGGTAGAAATGAATAGCAGGTGGGTTCTTTTTAATGTATAGAAAATCATTAGTGCAAGTATAAAGGACCTTCTCAGCATAACAGCCTTTCCAAGTAGCTAATATTTACACTTTTCTTGGTGTGCAGTTATAATAAGTAGAATAGTGATTTCAAAATAACTGGTGAATCTTGTTTTAAAATAGCCAAGACTTGATTAGTATTTTTTTTCAGAGGAAGAAATTATAAAGGAAGTACGTTGAGTTTAAATGTACTGCTTTTTAATAAAGCATTTTCAATTTTAATTAAAGGCAGCAGAGTATGTGAATATCAGTATGAAAGGGTCAGTCATAAACTCTTTATTTTCAGTAGATTTTTGGGGGGGTATATCCTTTGTAATACTGAAGTCATGTATCTTATGAACAACTTAAAAGCTGCAGTGTATTTCTTTTACCAGTACAGAAGGAAGCCCTTTCAAAGAAAAGGAAGCAGAACTTTTGAACTAACTTTTAAAATAATAGGTTTGCTTGGGTAGGTTTTTTCTGTCTCATCATTGCAGTAGGTTTCATTTGGAGCAACTCAAAGTAGGGTTCAGTGTGTTAGGAACACTATTGACTGCAAGTGACAGAAACCACCTCAGATTACTGTTGGTGAAAAAGAGCAACACACTGGCTCAGACAACTGCACAATGCACAGAAGTTCACACTTGTGTTCACCATAGTGCTATTAGTGAAAGCACACAAATAACCTCAGCACCATTAATTCATTTCATTTATTTACATTCTGATTTATCTTTATTTGTTCTGTTGACAGTTTTATGTGAGTTCCTGTGGTTGCAGTGAAACCTGGAGGGATTTGGGATTTTAAATATTTTTTACCAAAGTATATACCCATCAATACAATATTTTTAAGAGAAGGAGCATAGTGTTCAGAGAAGGTGCTCAGGTCAGGCCAGCTGTGTGAACTCGGGCCAAGTTACTTAACCTTTGAAACTCAGCTTCCTTGTCTGTAAAATGGGGATAATCTTCTCTACCTCAGAGTTGTTGTGAGGATTAGTTTAGCACATGGAAAGTATTTAGAATGGAGCCTGGCACCTAAGTACATAACTGCTTGCTAATCATACTGTGACCAGTACGCACCTTGTCAGCTGTACTCTCCAAACCGTGGCATGCCGCACACCTGTCACAGAGCGAGGTGCACGTCCAAGGTATATACTTGGGGAAGAGAAGACAAGCAGAAGGCAGGTGCGACCCTGATTATTCAGATCAAACATGGTTACTCAAAGGGCTTTCTTTCTGGTAAGCACTTGTCTAAAAAGCATTGTACGTATATTCTCGTTTGCTCATCACCAGGCTTCTAAGGTAGATGGATTTATTCCTGTTTTACATTTGATGAAGCTGAGGCACACATAGGTTAAGTAACATTAGGACAGTTGGTATCTTACTGTTCTTACAGCGCTGTACACATTTTTTATCTCTACAAGGGAATTATATTGTGTTTAATTGTGAAATCATATCTTTACCAGTGATGACTAAGTATATGTTAAATGTGTTTACTTCATTTTCCCCAAATGTGAACATCTAAAAAAAAATCTTAAACTGTCTTTGATGAAGGTGGTTGTTCAAAGTAACATAAATTAGAGAGATCCCCATATGATGAGAAATCTTGCAAAGGATCTAATATATGGGGGTTTCCTGTTCCTGAGGGGTATATTTGAGGGAAAAGGGGTCCTCTTGCTCTGAGTACAAGTATGTATGTGATCTATTAGTAATGGCAAATGTTCAGTGTTAGTAACTTTTGTATTATAGAAAGTAGTGGGATTGGGAGAGGGGTCAGAGGAAGGCCAGTGGCTTAAACCTTTTATTTGGTATACATCTATTTAGCTTTTAAGCTTTTGTGTTATTCTATAATTTAAATTATATATCCCCAAAGGGAGTGGGGAGTGACCTAGAGGAGCTTTTACATATATTTTAGTTTTTTACTGAGATATTTTCCTATGTGATTTTCTTTAGAAATGGGGCATCTACAGTTGTCACGGCTATATTCGGAGGCATTCTCCAAAATGAAGTTAACTGTCTCATATGTGGGACAGAATCTAGAAAGTTTGATCCATTCCTAGGTAAGACATATTTGGCATGTGATGATATGATACTGTATTAAAATAATAACTGCAATGTTTCCTTTGAAAGCTAAGATAGTAAAGAGATAAATCCTTAAAAATACATCATTTTTGGAAATTATTTTTTGTGTGGTTATATATTCCTTTAACAGTTCTGTTTTCCTATTTCCTTTTAAGACCTTTCATTAGATATTCCAAGTCAGTTCAGAAATAAGCGCTCTAAGAATCAAGAAAATGGACCAACTTGTTCATTACGAGGTAAAGGTACTTTAATATTCTGGAATTTCTTCCCATACCCTGAAATAGCTGAATAATACATTTATAAGCTTCATCTCTAAGTGCTGTGTTGTTGATTGTTTTAATGAATTTGTGCTATAACTTAAGTCAAACCTGAATGTCTCTTCCTGTCCAAAAAAATTGTTTAGCAAGAATACCTGCCAGAGGTATTGACCTGCTGTCAAGTGTAAAATATTTCTTACCTTTCTCTATTTTTGAACTTTTCATTTTGTATTGGTGTGTAGTCAATTACTAATGTGATAGTTTCAGGTGGACAGCAAAGGGACTCAGCCATGCATACATGCATATGTATCCATTTTGCCCCAGACTCTTGTCTTTTAATAATTGTAAATCTATCACAAAACTTTCTTCTGATCTAATGAAATGGCTATTCCCATAGTATCCAGAGGGAGAAAGAACCTCAGAAAAGCTTTATAAATTGTGGTGTCATGTACTCTTTTGTATGACTGATAATTTGAGAGCTCTCACTGATAACTGTTGGCTAGTCTGAGGCCTTGCTTTTAATTGGAAAATTAAAATTCACATTTAAGAGATTTTTGAACAAATTTTTTCCTTCCTATTAACTACTTTAGTCAAGGCAAAAGACCTGTGCTTGATCAACCACTAAAATGACTTTTTATTGCTTTCAGTCAGAGAAGGAAGAAACTAGGATAGGAAAAAAAGAAAGGATCTAGTATGTGTCCTGCCATTAAGGACCTCTACACTGAAGGCAGATACCAAAGTTTCTACCCTGAAGGGCATGTACACCAAAAGTAACTCTCTTTTGTCCTTTAACCATTTTAGGTAATACTGTCATAATGATTTATATACATATTATGTAATCTTTTCTTACAGAAGAAGGTTCTGTTGGTCTAAAACTGCACTGTCCAACATGCAACCACAAAGTCACATGTGCCTATTAAAATTTAATTGAAATTTGAAACTCAGGTGCTCAGTAGCCATATATGGCCAGTGGTCAGCACAGATGCAGAACGTTTCCACTATTGCAGAAAGTTCCATCATGGACAGTGCTGCTCTAGAATCAAATTATTCAGCAAAATGTATATGAAGACACTTTGTAGATGCTTTCAGTTTGTTCTTCATCTGTCTGACAGTGTTGTCTGTCTTTTTTGAACAAGAGTATGGAATAAATTTAAGGAAGCCCCATTCATGCCACTTCCCCCTAAAATACGTGGCTACAGTATGTTTCTCTAAAACTGTTTCTGGCCTGTTTGAAATTAAGAAAATATCACAGTTTATTTGATAGCAAATGTCAGATCATCTTCCCTGTATATTTACAGCATGTGAATTCAGGCTAATTTAAGCATAAAGCAAACATTATTTGATCATTTAGAGGAAATCAATGAAGATTTTAAAGGAATTAGCTTTAAACTATATAATCTAAATTAGACTGGATTCATCTTAAAATTTCAATAAGAACACTAATGTTATTCCTCAGTGTGTGTATATATATATGGGTATATATTTGAATAATATTTCCTCATGTTTAACAACACTGCTTTAGTCCAGATGATTTTTGACTGCAAGACACAGAGACACTCAGTTGTTCGTTTCTGTCCTCCTCAGTGCTGATTCCTCCCACCCCTCCTGAATTGGTCACATACTTGGTTCTTATTGCTTTCTATAACATTGCAATTAAACTTTTATCCCAGAATGCTCTAATACTGAGAGATTTTTCTTTCTGGAGACCATCCAGGAGAGTGTATGACACAGCTTACATAGGTGTTTATAAGCTGTACTTACTACAAACAAGAAAAGGGACAAGTTGCATTTGCCTCACATCCCAAATAGAATTTTTCTTGGCACAGACTCACTGAAATCTGATACAGATTGGTATTAGCATCAAGGGGCCCAGAAGCATGTTTCCTGTATTCTCAACTGACTTTTCTTTGAATCCTCACACTTTTGATTTTTATTTTATTAAAAGAGCTTACTGTCAGCTTCAGAATTTCTAAACCGTGCAGTATCTGTGAAACACAACACAACGAGATTTTCAAGTGATGCTGGTAATTTTCAGCAGGTGTAAAGGACCCAGAAGGCTAGAAAAATTTCACGATGAAAAAGCACCTTATTTCAAAAACTTTCATAAGGTAACCGAATTGCACAATAGAGACACTGCAGCACACCATGGCATTATCTTTCATGATGAACCATCAAAGACATCTGCCTGTGAGCCAGGGCTCAGCTTCTGCTCTAGAATGAGAAAGCGGCAGGAGACAATACGGTGGAGTAGGACAGGAGCTCACCTCCTCTCACAAAAACACCAGAATCGCAACTGATTGCTGAGTAGCCATTGACAAAAAAAGACTCAAGCCCACCAAAGAAGATATTCTACACCCAAGACAAAGGAGTGACAGTGAGATGGTAGGAATGCATCTGTTTTATAATCAACTCCATAGCTGGTGGGAGGGTGACCCACAAACTGGAAAACAGTCATATCACAGAGACTTTTCCCAGGAAGTGGGAGTTCTGAGCCCCACATCAGGCTCCCCAGCCTGGGGGTCTGGAATCAGGAGAAAGAGCCTCCAGAGCGTTTGGCTTTGAAACCCAGTCGGGCTTGACTGTAGGAGCGCCATAGGAGTTGGGGGGACAAGAGACTCCACTCTTGCAGGTGCACACGAGGTTTCACATGCACTGGGGCCCAGGGCAGAGCAGTGACTCCGTAGGATCATGGGCTAGACCTACCTTTGGGTCTTTAGAGGGATCCTGGGGAGGTGGGGGTCAGCTGTGGCTCACTGTAGGGGCAAGGACAGTGGTAGTGAACACCCCAGGGAAGGCTCATCATTGTGAGCTCTCCCAGAGGTGGCCATTTTGGCACCTGGCTCCACCCAGCAGTCACTATAAATACATCACTTGAGACAGCCCTGCCTATCAGAGGGACAAAACCCAGCTCTACCCACCAGTGGGCAAGTACCAGTCCCTGGACCAAACTCACCCACCAGGGGGAAGGCACCAGAACCAAGGAGAATTATAGTCCTGCAGCTTGGAAAATAGAGGCCACAGATGCACAAAATTAGATACAATGAGATGGCAGAGAAATATGTTCTAGATGAAGGAATAAGATAAAAACCAAGAACAACTAAGCGAAATGAAGACATGCAATCTCCTTGAAGAAAAATTCAGCATAATAATAGTAAAGAAGATCCAAGATCTCAGGAAAAGAATGGAGGCATAGACTGAGGGGATACAATAAAGAGCTAGATGCTTTAAAAACCCGAGATGAACAATAACTGAAATGACAAATACAGTAGATGGAATCAATAGAATAAATGAGGCAGATGAAAAAGTGAGCTGGACACCAGATTGCTGGAAATCACTGCTTTGGAACAGAATTAAGAAATGTGGACAGTCCAAGAGACTTCTGGGACAGCATTAAATGTACCAGCATTTGCATTATGGGGGTCCCAGAAGGAGAAGAAAGGGCTTGAGAAAGTATTTGAAGAGATAATCGCCAAAAAATTCCCTAAGGAAAGGAAACGCACACTCAGGTCCAAGAAATGCAGAGAGTCTCATACAGGATAAACCCAATGAGAAACACATTAAGACACACATTAATCAAACTGACAAAAATTAAAGAGAAAATATTAAAAGCAACTAGGGAATTCCTGTCTGGTTATCAGCTGATTTTTTTTTTAAGCAGAAACTCTGCAGGCCAGAAGGGAGTGGCGTGATATATTTAAAGTGAGGAAAGGGAAAAACACACAACCAAGAATACTCTACCCAGAAAGGCTCTCTCTTAGCTTTGACAGAGAAGTCAAAAGCTTTACAGACAAGCAAAAGCTAAAAGAACTCAGCACACCCAAATCATCTTTACAACTGATAGGAAAGGAACTTTTCTAGACAGAAAAGTTAAGGCCATAACTGAAAATGAGAAGATTGCTAATGGGAAAGTTCACTGGTAAAGGCAACCAAACAGTAAAATTAGGAAATCAATCACACACAAATATCAAGACCAGCAATGGTGAGGAGAGTACAAATACCTTGCAATTAAGAGACCGGCAACTTAATCTTATATATATATATATATATATATATATATATATATATAAATAGACTACTATATCAAAACCTCATGGTAATTGCAAGCCCCAAACCTATAAGATACACCCTCACAAAAAGAAAAAGTAACCCAAACCTAACACTAAAGATATTCATCAGATCACAAGGGAAGGGAAGAAAAAAGACCTACAAAAACAAATCCAAAACAATTAACAAAATGGCCTTAAGAACATACATATTGATAATTACCTTAAATGTAAACAGATTAAATGCTTCATTCAGAAGACACAGATTGGCTGATTGGATATAGAAACAAGACACACACACACACATGCTGTCCTCAAGAGACCNTATATATATAAATAGACTACTATATCAAAACCTCATGGTAATTGCAAGCCCCAAACCTATAAGATACACCCTCACAAAAAGAAAAAGTAACCCAAACCTAACACTAAAGATATTCATCAGATCACAAGGGAAGGGAAGAAAAAAGACCTACAAAAACAAATCCAAAACAATTAACAAAATGGCCTTAAGAACATACATATTGATAATTACCTTAAATGTAAACAGATTAAATGCTTCATTCAGAAGACACAGATTGGCTGATTGGATATAGAAACAAGACACACACACACACATGCTGTCCTCAAGAGACCCACTTCAGATCTAAGGACACATACAAACTGAAAGGGGATGGAGAAAGGTATTCCATACAAATGAAAATCAAAGAAAGCTGGAATAGCAATACTCATATGAGGCAAAATCGACTTTAAGATAAAAAAGTGTTACGAGAGACAAAAAAGGACAGTACAAAACAATCAGGATTAATCCAAGAAGATAGAACAGTTGTAAATACGCACCCAGTATAGCATTTGTCTTATACACTGAGGAACTCCTAACGACTAGTCATAAAAGGAGAACTCGGCAGTAACACAACAGTAGGGGGACTTCAACACCCCACTTACATCGATGGACAGAGCCAGACAGAAAGTCAGTAAGGAAACACAGGCCTTAAATGACACATTAGACCAAACGGACACCACATTACAAAACCTAGGGGACACGGAAAAAGCAGTTTTAAGAAGGAAGTTTATGGTAAGACAGTCTTACTTCAGAAAACAAGAAAAATCTCAAGTAACGGCCTAATCTTACAGCTAAAGCAACTAGAGAAAGGAAAACAAAACTCAAAATTAGTAGAAGAAATAAAGATCGGAGCAGAAATGAGACAATGAAAACAACAGAAAAGGTCAGTGAAACTAAAAGTTGGTTCTTTGATTAACCTTTACCAGATGCATTAAGGAAAAGAAAGGGAGAGGGCTCAAATCAATAAAATTAGAAATGAAAAACGAAGTTACAGTGGACATCACAGAAATACAAGGATTGTAAGAGCCTACCATAAGCAACTATATGCCAGTGAAATAGACAGCTTGGGAGAAATGGACATACTCTTAGAAACGTACAGCCTTCCAAGACTGAACCAGAAGAAATGTGAGCAGACCCATCCTAAGTACTGAAAGTGACACTGCGATTTAAAAACTTCCAATAAACAAAAGTCTGGGATCAGATGGCTTCACAGGTGAATTCTGTCAAACACTTAAAGACTTAATGTCTATTCTTCCAAAACTATTACAAAATATTAAAGAGTAAGGAACACTGCTAAACTCAATTGAAAAAGCCCCAATCACCCTGATGGCGAAACCAGATAAAGATACCACAAAAAAGAAAATTACAGGTCACTATCACTAATGAACACAGATGCAAAAATTCTCAACAAAATACTAGCAAACTGAATCCAATAATACGTTAAAAGGATCCCTAACCGTCATCAAGTGGGATTTAGCCAGGGATACAAGGATTTTTCAGTATCTGCAAATCAGTGTGATATGCCACATTAACGCACTGAAGAAGAAAAACCCTATGATCATCTCAGTAGATTCAGAAAAAGCTTTTGATAAAATTTAACGTTCATTTATGATTAAAAAAGTAAAGCTCTCCTGAAAGTGGGCATAGAGGGAACCTATATCATTATAATAAAGGCTGCATACAACAAACCCACTGCTAACATTACACTCAACAGTGAAAAGCTGAAAGCATTTCCTCTAAGATCAGGAACAAGACAAGGATGTCCACTCTCGTGACTTTTATTCAACATAGTTTTGGAAGTCTTAAGCCACAGCAATCAGAAGAAAAAAAAAATAAAGGGCTCCAAAAGAAGGGTCTGTTTTGAGATGAGATGCTATAATGCCGTACATAGGGTATCCTAAAGACATCACCAGAAAACCACTAGAGCTCAGTGAATCTGGGAAAGTTGTAAGATACAAAATTAAGACAGAAACTTCTGGGATTTCTGTATACTAGCAATGAAAGGTCAGAAAGAGAAATTAAGGAAACAGTCCCGTGTACTGTCACATCAAAAAGAGCAAAATACCTAGGAATAAGCCTGCCCCAAAAGGCAAAAGATCTGTACTCAGCAAACTGTAAGACACTGGTGAAAGAAATCAAAGATGACACAGAGAGACACACCATGTTCTTGTACGCTTAGAGTGAATATAAAAATGACTGCTACCCAAAGCAATGAACAGATTCAGTGCAATCCGCATCAAATAACCAAGAGCATTTTTCACAGAGCTAGATCCGCATCAAATAACCAAGAGCATTTTTCACAGAACTAGAACAAAAAAAGTTTACAGTTTGTATGCAGACACAAAGGACTGCACATAGCCAGAGCAGTCTTGAGAAAGGTAAAAAACAGAGCTGGAGGAATCCGGCTCCCTGACTTCAGACGTACCTCAACTACAGTAATCAAAATAGTATGGTACTGGCACAAAAACAAATACAGATCAATTGGAACAAGATAGGAAGTCCAGAGATAAACCCACAGACGTATGGTCAACTAATCAATGACAAAGGAGGCAAGACTATACAGTGGAGAAAAGACAGTCTCTTCAACAAGTGAGAAAACGACAGCTACATGTAAAAGAATGAAACTAGAACATTTTCTAACATTATACACAAAAATAAAATGGATTAATGACCTAAATGTAGGATTAGATATTATAAAACTCTGAAGAGGAAAACACAGAACATTCTCTGGTATAAACTGAAACAATATCTTTTTGGATCCACCTCCCACAATAATGAAAATAAAAACAAAAACAAATGGGACCTAATTAAACTTAAAAGCTTTTGCATAGCAAAGGAAACCATAAAACAAAACAACCCACAGAATGGGAGAAAATATTTGCAAATGAAGCCATCCACAAGGGACTAATCTCCAAAGTATATAAATAGCTCATGTCGCTCAATAACAAAACACCAAACAACCCAATCAAAAACTTGGCAGTAAATCTAAACAGACATTTCTCCAAAAACAGACATACAGATGGCCAAAATGCACATGAAAATATGCTCAACATCACTATTAGAGAAATGCAAACCAAAACAATGAAGAGGTATTAGTTCATACCGGTCAGAACGGCCATCATCAAAAAGTCTACAAACAATAAATGCTAGAGAGTGTGTGGAGAAAAGGGATCCCTCTTACACTTTTGGTGAGAATGTAAATTGGTGCAGCTACTGTGGAGAACAGTATGGAGGTTCCTTAAAATAGAACTACCATATATATGATCTAGCAGTCCCACACCTGTACATATATCCAGAGAAAACCATAATTTGAAAATACACACGCACCCCAGTGCTCACTGCAGCACTGTTCACAATAGCCAAGACGTGCAGGCAACCTAGATGCCCACTGACAGAAGATGGATAAAGAAGGTGCAGTGTGTATACACAGTGGAGTATCATTAAGCCCTGCTACTGCTGCTGCTGCTGCTGCTAAGTCACTTCAGTCGTATCTGACTCTGTGCGACCCCACAGACGGCAGCCCACCAGGCTCCCCCGTCCCTGGGGTTCTCCAGGCAAGAACACTGGAGTGGGCCGCCATCTCCTTCTCCAATGCATGAAAGAGAAAAGTGAAAGCGAAGTCACTCAGTCTGTCCGACTGTTAGCGACCCCATGGACTGCAGCCCACCAGGCTCCTCCGTCCATTGGATTTTCCAGGCAAGAGTACTGGGGTGGGGTGCCATTTATAATGCTGTTTGCAGGAACATGGACGGATCTAGAGATCATTATACTAGGTGATGTAAGTCAGATAGGTATCTGCCATGTATCACTTACATGTGGAATAAAAAAAATACTAAATACAAAATAGAAGTAGAGTCAAATACATAGAAGACAAACTTAGGCTTACTAAAGAGGAAAGTAGAGAGAGGGATAAATGAGTTTGGGATTAACAGATACACACTATTATATATAAAAAAGATCACCACCAGGGGCCTACTGTGTAGCACACTATACTCAGTATTTTGTAATAACCTATAAGGGAAAAGAATCTGAAAAAAATATGTATGTATAACTGAATCACTTTGCTGTACACCTGAAACTAAGACAATATTGTTAATCAGCTATACTTCAGTAATAAATAAATAATAACCTTACTGTTGGGCTTCCTTGGTGGCTCAGAGGTTAAAGCATCTGCCTCTAATATGGGAGACCTGGGTTTGATCCCTGGGTCAGGAAGATCCCCTGGAGAAGGAAATGGCAACCCACTCCAGTATTCTTGTCTGGAGAATCCCATGGACAGAGGAGCCTGGTAGGCTACAGTCCACGGGGTCGCAAAGAGTCGGACACGACTGAGCTACTTAACCTTACTGTTAGATTTAAAAAATAACATGATAGGGTGTGGTTCTCTTTTTGTTTGCCGTTAATAACAATTAAGGGCACTATTTTCCTTGGATGGTTGATAATGTGATTAGTTTTAGTTGAGTGATACACATTTGTTTATTAAATGGGAATGGAAATGTGTAAAATTGTTGCTTTTACATGCTTAAAAGTCTTCTTGGCTAGTAGTTTGCTTTTGTGCTTTTTGGATTTGTAATTGTTAACGTTGTTAGTCATGCTCAGTGGTGTCCGACTCTGCAACCCCATGGACTGTAGCCTGCCAGGCTCCTCTGTCCATGGAATTCTCCAGGCAAAAATACTGGAGTGGGTTGCCAGGTTAGTTTCCATTTAAAAATGAACAGTGATGGTGAGAAACATGACTGACATCTGAAATCATGTAATTGAAAGGGTGTATATTGTGAGAGGCTAACCAGTCCATTCTAAAGGAGATCAGTCCTGGGTGTTCTTTGGAAGGACTGATGCTAAAGCTGAAACTCCAATACTGTGGCCACCTCATGCGAAAAGTTGACTCATTGGAAAACACTCTGATGCTGGGAGGGATTGGGGGCAGGAGGAGAAGGGGACGGCAGAGGATGAGATGGCTGGATGGTATCACCGACTCAATGGACGTGAGTTTGGGTGAACTCCGGGAATTGGTGGCTCTTTGGGTCGCAAAGAGTTGGACACGACTGAGCAACTGAACTGAACATAACCTCGGGTCTAAATCGTAACAAAAATATCATCCAAAAGGAAATAAAATGTAGTTTAATATTACTAATACTATAAATCAAAGAATCCTAAATAAAATATTAGCGAGTAGAATCCAGGACTGTCCTAAAACAATATATATAGAGATCAAGTAGGATTTAGTCCAATAATGCAAGACTGATTTAACATTAGAAAGTATAATTTATTGGGAGAAGAAAAATCAAAATGCCCAAATAGGTTTTGGTAAAATTCCAAATTCATTACTGATTAAAAGCAGCAAAAGCCCTTTTATCATAGGAGTAAACATGTTCTTGGGCTTCCCTGGTGGCTCAGAGGTTAAAGCATCTGCCTCCAATGCAGGAGACCTGGGTTTGATTCCTGGGTCGGGAAGATCCCCTGGAGAAGGAAATGGCAATCCACTCCAGTATTCTTGCCTGGAGAATCCCGTGGATGGAGGAGCCTAGTAGGTTACAGTCCACGGGGTCGCAAAGAGTCGGACACGACTGAGCGACTTCACCTTCACCTTCAAACATGTTCTTAACCTGTTGAAGATTATCCATTGAAAGCTATCAGTGATCATCCAGTTAACAGTGAAGCACTAATGACTTTCCATTACAGTCAGGAATCAGCCAGGAGAACTACTGCTGTGGGACAAGGCAGTAGATAAGGAAGAGAAATAAGAATAAGTAATGAAGAGGACATATCTAGAACATTTCAAAAGAATCAGTTGGAAATTATGAAAGAATGTTTCACAGTAGCTATCTCTGGAATACAGGACTGGGCAAGAGACCTGCTTTTTCTAGCACTCAACTTACAAAAATAACCACAGGTATTAATTTGATAAATAAGTTCTTAATCTGGAGCCAAAAAGTTTAGTAAGATGGCCAAATAGAAAACAGGCCAAAAAAAAAAAAATATATTAACCTTCTTATGCATAGCAAAAGATCCTATTCACAGTTGTATTTAAAACCTCTAAAGTACTTAAAGATAAATTTATCGAGAAATATGCAAGATGAAAAAATTGTAAAACTTTATAGAAGGACAGAAAAGGCCAGAATAAACAGCTATGTCACATTTTTGGTTGGGAAGACCCAATATGGTAGAGATGTCAGTTTCCTCCCAAATTACTCCCCAAATTCTGATTAGTTCAGAATTTCTTCTACAAGCAGATATTCTTAAGAGGAACTAAAACGTTTTAAAACAAAAATAATGGAGCAGGACAGAGATAATGTAAGCAGTGTCCTAGAGGCAGTAATTTAACAGGTACAGGTTTAGAAAATATGTATATGGGAATTTACTATATGGCAAAGAAGACACTTCAAATTAGTGGAGAAAATAAAGAATTACTCAATAAATTGTATAAGTGAAAATTTATTGGGAAACATTAATTTCATTCCTAACGTACATGTTTTGCCATTAACTTGAGGCTTCGAGATTTAGTGTGAAAAATAAAAAAGGACATCATAAGAAAACATCTTTATAATTATAAGAGAGCGCTTTCTAAGTATATCACCAAGGCTAGAAATTAATAAATTTAACTATATAATGGTAAAAGATGCCATAAGCAAAGTGGAAAAGGAGTCAATAAACCTGAAACTAATTAATATCTGTAACATATATATATAAAAAGTGAAAGTGAAGTCGCTCAGTTGTGTCCGACTCTTTGCGACCCTGTGGACTGTAGCCCACCAGGCTCCTCTGTCCATGGGATTCTCCAGGCAAGAACACTGGAGTGGGTTGCCATTTCCTTCTCCAGGGGATCTTCCTGACCCAGGGATTGAACTCAGGTCTCCTGCATTGCAGGCAGACACTTTACCCTCTGAGCCACCAGGGAAGCCCACATATATATAAAGTACTTGTAAAGTACTTGGCAAATACATGAATAAGAAAGAAATGCAAGACTTTCCTGATGGTCCAGTAGTTAGAAATCTTCCTGTCAATACTTGGGACACAGGTTCGATCCCTGGTCTGGGAAGATACCACATTGCACGGGGCAGCTAAGCCTGTGCACCACAGCTGCTAAGCCTGCACTCTGGAGCTCGCACCCTGCAATGAGAAGCCACCACGATGAGAGGCCTGCGTGCCGCAACTAGACACAGCCCCAGAGCAGCCAAAGATAAATCTTAAAAAGAGAGAAATGCACAGGGTCAGTTTAACATCTGGAAAAATACTAAGTCTCAATTATATTCAAGAAAGCGTAAGGAAAGCAAAATTGGTCAAGATGATAAAGACAGATTACATGCAGTATTAGTGAACGTTTCCTAAAGAGGGAACTCATATACTGGTGTTAGGATCAACGGCTGATCATATAGCTTGATGCTACAGGGGTTGATCCTACAACTGACCAATAGCTAGGCTGCAGAAAGAAAGCCACAAAATACTGTAGAGTCAAACACTGTGTATGGAAGTATGTATATAGAATTATCCCACGAATCCTTCCATTTGTATAAGATTTTTAAACATATGTGCACTAAAATTCTAGAGCAGCGTGCACCTGTTCACAGTGATTATCTTAGTGGGCAGTGGGATTCAGAAAGAAATGGAACTGTTTTTCATCTCTTTTATATATTTTTAACTTATTGTATCACTTTCATATATTTGCTTTGGGGGAGTAAAACAAAATGTGGATTATTTATGCATACTTCCAAATTACTGCCCAGTTAGATTTATGTAGTACATAAAGTGATTCAGTAACTTTAACAAACTACTTTTATTTTCTGGTCTCTATAGGATACTATTTAACAGGTCTGTTTTTAAACACTTCTTTTTTTTACAAGTCTTATATTTAAATTTTTGGCCGTACCCTGTGGAATGTTGGATCTCGGTTCCTCAGCCAGGGATCAAACCTGTACCATTCCTCTCTCCCAAGCCCTGGTACTTCCATTCTACTTTCCATGAATCGTACTATGATTCTCCTGTGACTGGCGTATTTCACTTGGCATGATGTTTTAAAGGTTGTTACTGTGGCACGTATCAGAACTGCCCTCCTTTTTAAGGCTAATACTCCATTGTACACATATACGACGACATTTTGTTTATCCATTAATCTGTTGATGTAAACTTGGGTTGCTTTTACCTTTTGGCTATTATGAAAAATGTTGCTGAAAACGTAAGTGTGCAAATATCTGTTTGAGTCCCTGCTTTCAGTTCTTCTGAGCATATACTTAGAAGTAGAACTGCTAGATCATACGGTAATTCTTTAATTTTTTGAGGTACTGCCAGACCCGCCAGCAGTGCATGAGGACTCTAATTCTGCATCTTCCAAGACAATAGAAATGAAAACAAAAATAAACAAATGGGACCCAATCAAACTTAGAAACTTTTGCACGGCAAAATAAACCAGAAACAAAATGAAAAGACAATCTACAGAATGGGAGAAAATATTTCCAAACAATGTGACCGACAAGGGATTAATCTCCAAAATATACAGACAGTTTATACAATTCAACAAAAGCAATTCAACAGAAAAATGGGCAGACAGTGTAAATAGACGTTTCTCCAAAGAAGAAACACAAATGGCCAACAGGCCATGGAAAGATACTCAGCATCACTAATTACTAGAGAAGTGCAGACGACAGTGAGGTGCCACCTCACACTGGTCAGAATGGCCATCATTAGAAGCCCTACGAATAACAAATGCTGGAGAAGGTGTGGAGAGAAGGGAACAATCCTCCTGTCCTGTTGGGAATGTAAGTTGGTGTAGCCACTATGGAAAACAGTATGGTGTATTCTCAGAAAACTAAAAATAAAATTGCTGTATGGTCCAGCAGTCCCACTCATGGACATATATCCAGACAAAACTCTAATCCAAAAAGATACATGCACCCCTATTCACAGCAGCACTATTCACAATAGCCAAGATGTGGAAATAACCTAAATGGTCATTGAGAGATGAATGGATTTGGAAGATGTGGTACATATACACAATGGAACACCACCCAGACATAAAAATGAATGAAATAATGCCATTTGCAGCGACATAGATGAGATCATTTTAAGTGAAGTAAGCCAGAAAGAGAGACAGATGCCATATGGTATCACTCATGTGGAATCTAAGATAAGACACAAATGAACCTATCTATGAAATAGAAGCAGACTCACAGAGCACAGACCTGGGGCTGCCAGCGGGGAGAAAGCAGGGGGAAGGATGGAGTGGGAGGCTGGGGTTAGCAGATACAAAGCTATTACATACAGAATGGGTAAAGAGTAAGGTCCTAACGTGTAGGACAGAGAACTGTATGTTCAACATCCTATGATAAACCAAAATGCAAAAGTGTTTTTAAAAAGAATATATGTATGTCTATATAAAATGGAATCACTTTGTTATACAGCAGAAATTAATACAACACTGCAAATAACTATACTTCAATTTAAAAGAAAAAAGAATGCATGAGGGAGGGTTCCAACTCAAGATGGTGACACAGGAAGATACTGAGCTTCCTTCCTTCCATGGATGCACAAATCTCCAGCTATATATGGAACAATTTGCTTTGAAAAAACCCTAAAAACTAAGAGACCCCTGCACGTTGGGCAAGTAAGAAAGACACCAGATTGTAGTGGGTAGGAGAGGCTGAGACATAATCTCACCATAACCCCTCACCCAGAGCTTCTTTCTAAGGAGGGAAGGGTTTGAAACCCACGCAGGCACCCCAACTTTGAAGGCCCGCACCTGCGAGGTGAGGCCTCAAAATACCTAGCTCTGAACACCAGCAGGGCTTGCATCCACCAGACCCACGAGGTGTGGAAGTGGCTCTTAAAGGGCTCACGCACAGGCCCTCATCTTAAGGCTCCACGCGGAAGCAGTCATTTGCAAAGCACCGGGACCTGCCTCTGAGGCTTACCTGCCGATCTTAAAGCATCAGCCTGAGAGGCAGGGGCCTGCTGGGATTCCCTCTAGGGATGGAGGCTGGAGGGCACCACCTTCATGCTCTTCTGCCTTGGTAGACCCTGCAGATGCCATGTTTTGCAGGTGGTTTTTGTTCGGGGGGCGCCATCTTTATACTCCGTTTCTGTTGGGCTCCAGCCAGCAGGCACCATCTTGGAGCTGTCCTCTGCCACACTCCAGAGCACCAGCATCTCCTGGAGGGAACTTTTACAGGTGGCAGCTCCCACCCAGGGATGCCCCTTGATCACCTGGCATGCATTCCTGGGCCCTGTGAGACTATTAACAGTGGAAAGACAGTTCTTGGCCAACTGCCATCATCACAGCATTGCACAGAAACACAGACTGAAGTCCACCCAGTCTTGAGACTGCTTGTGCAGGAGCCTTGGCCTGAGGGGCCGACCTCCAATCTGGCACAGTCCTAGGGGCTGACAGAGTTGCTCTCATAGAATGGAGGCCAGTGGACACAACCTTTGTGCTTACCTTCGGCCTTGCCCTAGCTCACCAGTATCTTCCAGCAAGAGGCTTACACCCTTGTCTGGCCCTCAGATTCTTGTAGCTGCTTTCAGGGGACACCTTTATATCACCTGACTCTGGTAGCCAGCCAGGGCCATGCTCACAGGTCCCACAGGACTGAAACCACTGGAGCACAGCTCTTAAACAGCCACCCCCCACAGGCACAAGAAGCAAGAGCCTAGGAGCTCAGCCTTTCTCTGAAAGAGGCCTGTTAGCACATCATCACAGCTGCAGCCTGAAGGGTAGGCTTTTCATTAAACACACATCTAAGGCTCTCGATAGTCAATTCCAGAGATTGTGGATGGTGAGTGAGGTCTTCCCCTGCTGTGTTCCACAGCTCCAGTATCTCCTGGAGGCGAGCTTTCACACACATCTGCTCCTGTTTTTGTGGCTGCAGCCTATGGGCTGTCCCTTGATTGTCTGTCTCCAGAGGCCCGGGGGAGAGGGCTTGGGTTCCTTGGTCACACAGGACTGTAACAGTGTAGGCCACCACCCCCAGGGCACTGCGCAGACGGCCGACTAAAACACACTCAAGTCTTCCTGTGAAAGAGGCCAATCTCCCCATCCTAGAGCTTTGGCCTGAGGGGCAGGCTTCTGGTTTGACGTGCATCTGGGGGCTTACAGAAGTCCTCTCAGGAAACAGAGGCCAGGGAGGCCATCTCATAGATCATTGGTATCTTCCAGAAAGGAAGTTTATACCCTCGTCTGGACCCCAAGTTTTTGGACTCTGGTGGGAGGGACACCTCCAGATCCCATAGACTGTATATATTTGCATACTTTAAAATCTGCTGCCTGAGATTCTTCCCTTTGGGAAAATGACAGGTCTTGGCATACCTTCAACTCCTGAGAACTATTAACAATAACATAGGCAGCTGTTTAGACAATCAGAAAGCTTTGAAAGACAGCCAACAGATAGAACATGGTTAAGCAGTAAGGTTCATCGACTACACAAAATCCACTCCTTCGAGACTGGGGAGTTGGCTCTTGTATTTAATACATAGAGTCAAGCAAAAGGACTATGGTCCAAATGAAAGAATAAGACAAAGCCTCATTAAAACAAAACAAAACAAAACAAACAAAAAAAAAACTTAAATAAACATAAGTAATTGACCTGATAGAGTTCAAAATAATTGTCATAAAGATGCTCACCCGTCTCAGGAGAAGAATGGGTGAACAAACAGAATTTAACCAGAGCTAGAAAATACAAGTACCAAGTATTGAAGTCACAGAACATTTGTATTACAGAAGTGCCAGGAGGAGTAGAGAGAGGAAGGAGCAGAAAACTTAAATTTGAAGACATAATTGCTGAAAATGCCCCTAATCTGGGGAAGAAAACTGACATCCACATCCAGGGAGCCCAGGGATTTCCAAAAATACTGAACCCAAAGGAATTCACCAAGACACATTATACTTAAAATGTCAAAAGTTAAAAACAAGGAGAGAATCTTAATTTTTCAGCAGACACTTTGCAGGCCAGAAGGGAGTAACACAACATACTCAAAGTGCTGAAAGAAAAGAAATTCTATCAAGAATATTCTACCTGGCCTATTTATCACTCAGAATTGAAGGCAAGATAGAGTTTTCCAGACCGGCAAAAGCTAAAGGAGTTTACCACCACTAAACTAACTTTATAAAAAGTGTTAAAGAAACTTCTTTAAGATGAAAATAAGGGGCACTAATTACAAAACATACAAAAGTGTAAATCTGTCAAAGGTAAATGTATAGTAAAAGGAGAGGATTAATCACTTATAAAACTAGTATGAAGGTTAAAAGACAGAGGTAGTAAAAATAACTCTCTGCTAAGTCACTTCAGTCGTGTCTGACTCTGTGCGACCCCAGAGGGCAGCCCACCAGGCTCCCCCATCCCTGGGATTCTCCAGGCAAGAACACTGGAGTGGGTTGTCATTTCCTTCTCCAATGCATGAAAGTGAAAAGTGAAAGTGAAGTCCCTCAGTCGTGCTCGACCCTCAGTGACCCCATGGACTGCAGCCTTCCAGGCTCCTCCGTCCATGGGATTTTCCAGGCAAGAGTACTGAGTGGGGTGCCATTGCCTTCTCTGAGTAAAAATAACTATAATGGCAATAATTAACTGTTAAGGGATATACAATATAAAAGGATGTGACTTAAATGTGGGCAGAAAGAAATTTAGAATGTGTTTTAACTTATTATCAATTTAAAATAGATTGTTATAAAGTTCTAACTCTTTGATATGTAAGCCTCCTGGTAACCACAAAGTAAAAACCTATAGTAAATACACAAAAGATGAGAAAGAAATATACGCATACCGCTAAAGAAAGTCATCAAACCACAAAGGAAGAGAGCAAGAGGAGAACAGAGGGGCACTATATAAAACAGCCAGAAAACAATTAAGAAAATAGTAATCGGCACATACCCATCAATAATTATGGTTAATTATGTCAAAAATGTAAATATACTAAGTTCTCCAGTCAAGAGACAGAGCAGCTGAATGGGTTAAAAAAACAAGACCCTTGTATATGCTGTCTAGAAGAGACTCACTACAGATAATAAGGACTCAGAGTGAAAGTAGTATAGAAAAATATATTCCATGCAAATGGAAAACACAGGAAAGCTAAAGTAGGCATATCAGATGAAATGGATTTTAAAACAAAGACTGCAATAAGAAACAAAGATGGGTGATATATAATGGTAAAGGGGTCAACCCAACAAGAGGATGTGACATTTGTAAATATTTAGGCACCCACACAGGAGCACATAACTATATAACACAACTATTAACAGGCTTAAAGTGAGAAACAGCAATACAGTAAATAGTGGGGACTTTAATGCCCCAATTACATCAGTGCATAGACCATCCAGACAAATCTATAAGGAAACACTGGCTTTAGGTGATACATTAGATCACATAAATGTAACAGACAGACATACAACATTCCATACAAAAGCAATAGAATACACATTCTTAAGGGCACACGGAATATTCCCCAAGTCACATTTTTGGCCACAAGTTGGATTTTTTTTTTTTGCACCACATCACATGGCTCGTGGGATCTTAGATCTGGACCAGGGATGAAACCCGGGTCCTCAGAAGTGAAAGTGTGGCTTCCTAACCACTGGACCACTAGGAAGTTCTCCAGACAAGTCTTAATAAATTTAATAAGGCTGAAATGCTATCAAACATCTTTTACATCCATGATGATACAAAAATAGAAGTCAACTACAAGAAGAAAATTGGAAAAGTGACAAATGTGAAGATGAAAACCACTTGCTACTGAACAACTGGTAGTTCAAAGAAGAAATCAAAAGAGAAATCAAACAGCACTTTCAGAGAAATGAAAAAGGAACACAACACACCACATTCATGGGATGCGGCAGAGGCAGTTCTAAGAGGGACTGTGCACGCATGCTTAGCCATGTCCGCCTCTGTGATCCTATGGCCTGTAGCCTGCCAGGCGTCTCTGTCCATAGGGTTTCCCAGGCAAGAACACTGGAGTGGGTTGCCGTCTCCTTCTCGGGGGATTTTCCCAAGCCAGGGGTGGAGCCTGTGTCTCCTGTGTCTCCTGCGTTGGTAGGCAGATTCCCTACCACTGCTCCATCCAAGAAGCTCGTTAAAGGGGAAGCTCATAGCAATAAATGCCTACCCTCAAGAAACAAGAAAAAACTTGAATAACGTAGCTTTATACCTCAAGGGACTAGAAAAAGAACAAAAAATGAAATCCAGAGTTACTAGAAGGAAGGAAATAACAAAGATCAGAGGAAAAATATATGAAGTAGAGACCAAAAAGACAGTAGAAAAGATCAGTAAAATTAAATGCTGATTCTTGGGAAAGATAAACTAAACCGCCAAACCTTTAGCTGTGATTTACCAAGCAGAAAAGACAGCGGACCGGGAATTCCCTGGCGGTCCAGTGGTTAGGGCTCTGGGCTTCTACTACACAGCGCATGGGCTCACTGTCTGCCTAGGGAACTGAGATGCTGCACGCCGTGGGGCGTGGTCAAGTAAGTAAACGACGAAATGAAAGGCATACTAAAAACAGTTCTAAGAAAGAGGACTCAATTAGATAAAAGTAAGAAATGGAGGAGGAGACATTACAGCCAATACCAGTGGCATCGTTCACAGAGCTAGAACAGACCCCAAATAGCCAAAGCACTCTTGAGAGAAAAGAAAAAGCTGGAAGGACCGTGCTCCCTGCCTTCAAATTATAATTCAAAGCTACGGTCATCAAAATAGTATAGTATTCACATGGAAACAGACATGCAGATCAATGGAACAAAATAGAGAACCCAGAAATAAATCATGTATACAGGGGTCAGTTAATTTATGACAACAGAGGCAAGAATACACAATGGAGAGAGGATGATCTCTTCAATAAATGGTGTTTGGAAAACTGGACAGCCACATGTAAAAGAATGAAACTGGACCACTAACTTACACACCAATTAATTGAAAATGGATTAAAGAATTGAACATTAAAACCTGAATCCTAAAATCCCTGGAAGAAAACATATGTAGTCAATTCCTTGACATCAGTCTTGGTGATGATTTTTTGGATCTGACTGCAAAATCAAAGGTAACAAAATGAAAAACAAGTGGGACCACATTAAAATAAAAAGCTGTAAAGCAAAGGAAATCATCAACAAAATGAAAAGGCAACCTACTGAATTTGGATCATGTATCTGATAAGGAGTTAATATCTAAAATATATTTTTAAAATTTTGCTCAACTCTATAACAGGAAAAAAAAAAACCTGATTATAGTCAACCCTTGAACAATGAGGGGGTTAGTTCATGTGTAATTTATAGTCAGCCTTTCATATACACAGTTCTGCTTTATGGGTTCAACCAGACACAGACTGTATAGTATTGTAGCTGCTAAGTCACTTCAGTCATGTCCAACTCTGTGCGACCCCACAGACGGCAGCCCACCAGGCTCTGCCGTCCCTGGGATTGTCCAGGCAAGAACACTGGAGTGGGTTTCCATTTCCTTCTCCAATGCGTGAAAGTGAAAAGTGAAAGTGAAGTTGCTCTGTTGTGTCCGACCCCCAGCCACCCCATGGACCACAGCTTTCCAGGCTCCTCCGTCCCTGGGATTTTCCAGGCAAGAGTCCTGGAGTAGGGGGCATTTGGTACTAAAAAGTATCTGCATATAAGTGGAGTCAGCTGTAAGAAATGAGCAGATCTGAATGGACATTTTGCTCTGTTGTGTCCGACCCTCAGCCACCCCATGGACCACAGCTTTCCAGGCTCCTCCGTCCCTGGGATTTTCCAGGCAAGAGTCCTGGAGTAGGGGGCATTTGGTACTAAAAAGTATCTGCATATAAGTGGAGTCAGCTGTAAGAAATGAGCAGATCTGAATGGACATTTTCCCAAAGACAGAGGGCCAACAGATACATGAGTAGATGCTCAACATCATTAATGATCAGGGAAATAAAAAGACCACAATGAAATACCACCTCACACCTATAAGAGTGGCAGTCATCAAGAAGACAACAGCTAACGTGTTGAGGAGGATGTGGAGAAAGGGCGCCCTCACTCTCTGTTAGTGGGATTGTAAATTGGTGTAGCCACGACAGAAAGCAGTATGGAGGCTCCTCAAAAAGTTACAGACAGAACCACCATATGACCTAGCAGCTCCACTGCTGGGTATTTGTCCAAAGAAAACAAAAGCACTAATTTCAAAAGATACACACACCTTCATGTTCATTGCAGCAGCACATAGAATAGCCAAGATACAGTGTCCAGTGATGGATGAATGGGTAAAGAAAATGTGATAACACGCACACACTCTCTCATACTCACATGCACAATGGAATATAATTCAGTCATTAAAAAGAAATCTTGTCGTTTGGGACAACATGGATGGATCTTGAGGGTACTCTGCTACATGAAGTAAGTCAGAGAAAAACCAATGCCATATGACCTCACTTCAGTCGCTCAGTCATGTCTGACTCTTGGAGACCCCATGAACTGCAGCACGCCAGGCCTCCCTGTCCATCATCAACTCCCGGAGTTCACTCAAAGTCAGGTCCATTGAGTCAGTGATGCCATCCAGCCATCTCATCCTCTGTCGTCCCCTTCTCCTCCTGCCCCCAACCCCTCCCACCATCACAGTCTTCTCCAATGAGTCACAACCTCACTTAATGGAATTTAAAAAACAAAAATAAGTTCATATATAAGGATAACAGATTGGTGGGTACCAGGATCCAGGGCATGGGGTCGGTAAAATGGGTAAAGGGAGTCAAAAAGTACAGATTTGCACTTGTAAGTCATGGGGATGTAATGAATAGCATGCTAACTACAGTTAATACTTTATTGCATATTTGGAAGTCACTAAGAATAAATCTTATAAGCTGTCATCAGAAGAAACAAATTTGTAACTTATGGTGACTAATTGTAACTAGATTTATTGTGATCATTTCACAATATATATAAATACTTGAAACTGATGTTATGGTTTTAAAAAGTATGCTTAAAAAAAAAAAAAAGCACATGGGTCCTCTGGACACATGTTGGTCTCTGTAGAATCTGGCCCACTCATAAACCCTGCTAGACTTTGCCCCACTAACTTCCCTGAAGGGGCTTTTCCTTATACTCTCTGTAATGCCAAGGTTGACTATGACCTGAAGACTCTTGAGTACAATGTTGCCTTTCCTTATATGCTGTTTGTGCTTGCGACCCAACCAAGTTCTCAAACCAAGCATCATATTGTTTTAAAGATGCATAAGGGCATTATATTCAGTCTTCTCCAATGAGTCACAACCTCACTTAATGGAATTTAAAAAACAAAAATAAGTTCATATATAAGGATAACAGATTGGTGGGTACCAGGATCCAGGGCATGGGGTCGGTAAAATGGGTAAAGGGAGTCAAAAAGTACAGATTTGCACTTGTAAGTCATGGGGATGTAATGAATAGCATGCTAACTACAGTTAATACTTTATTGCATATTTGGAAGTCACTAAGAATAAATCTTATAAGCTGTCATCAGAAGAAACAAATTTGTAACTTATGGTGACTAATTGTAACTAGATTTATTGTGATCATTTCACAATATATATAAATACTTGAAACTGATGTTATGGTTTTAAAAAGTATGCTTAAAAAAAAAAAAAAGCACATGGGTCCTCTGGACACATGTTGGTCTCTGTAGAATCTGGCCCACTCATAAACCCTGCTAGACTTTGCCCCACTAACTTCCCTGAAGGGGCTTTTCCTTATACTCTCTGTAATGCCAAGGTTGACTATGACCTGAAGACTCTTGAGTACAATGTTGCCTTTCCTTATATGCTGTTTGTGCTTGCGACCCAACCAAGTTCTCAAACCAAGCATCATATTGTTTTAAAGATGCATAAGGGCATTATATATGATCTATAAAGACAAGCCAAGAAATGACTGAACAAAAGTCAGGATAGTGAGTACTTCTGGGGTGGGGTGGGGGTGCTGATTGGGAAGAGGCACCTAGGAAGCTCTGAACAGGGCTGGCCACCCCCTCCACAACTCTAGGGGATGCCATTCACGTAAACTCTGGCTCCTCGAGTACTAGATAGTGCATATCCTTACCAGAGTGGTGGATACAAGGCCTTCACATTTTTCGCTAAAAAAATAGTATATTAATTCTCACAGAACAATGCATTCATTTTATATGAATCTCTGAATATATTACTAATTGTGCCAGGATTTGGCAAATTTTTTCTATAAAGGGCCAGATGGTAATTATTTTAGGCTTTTCGACAAATAAAGTCTGTGTCCCAGCTGCTCGGGTCGGCTGCTGTAAAAGCAGCCGCAGAGTATATAAATGAGTAGGTGTGATTATGTTCCAGGCTTTATTTACAGATCAGGTGGCTGGATTTGGCTTGGGGCCAAAGTTTACTAAACCCCAGATGACACAGTTAAGTCTTTGAAAGGAAAAAATATACCTATGGTCCATCTCACAGGATTTTGAGTAGAGTGTGAAACAAAGGATTCATGGGTGATATTGTGGGAAGATCAATGATGAAGGCTTTTGTAATCTATGTTTATTTTTGAATAAATTCTGACTGTGAAACATTTGATCTAAATTTGACTTTTTTATTAACTTGGTTCTGTCCTTTGTTATATAAGACACTGAGAAAACTGCTGCTTGAACCTTGATTTCATTAGGGAGCTACTTCTGTCAGAATTATTCAGATTAATTCTTTTACTAATAATAGTAAACCCAACTACAGTAATATCATCTGTCATGAACTGATTGTCACCAGATGTTAGACATGATGCCAGGCACATTATACATGTTACTTCTCTTCCTCACAACAGTTCTTCAGTGTAGACTTTTTTGAGGGTCTCCATTTTGCAAGAGCAAAGCTGACTCTTCTAAGGTCACATAGCTAATAAAGCTGAGATCTGAACCTGAACTGTTCACTTTCAAAGTTCACAGTCGTTTTTTCCTACAGTACACTTCCTCTGTAAAAGGCATCCTCATCTAATGCTGCCACATCAACTTTGCTTTAGACTGCCTTCGCAGCTTCACTGACTTGGAAGAGCTTGATGAGACAGAGCTATATATGTGCCATGAGTGCGAGAGGAAGCAGAGGTCCACTAAAAAGTTTTGGATTCAAAAACTACCCAAGGTAAGTGTTGCATTGCAAGTTATGATGCAGTTTTGAGGGGGAAAATGCTTATGATTGGTTGGAAGACAAATTATTTTCCTAACTTTATACTTACATGATCTGTTCTGCATTGGGCTCTAGGGTTTTCAATAAAAATAAGCCCTTTATGAATTCGTAAGTAAATATGTCCTGGTCACTATTTACAGAGCATGACGGGTGGGGTTTCCCCACCACACCACCAACATGCAGTTCTGTGACACCATGGGTGTCCTACACACAATTCAACTCCATTCTGACACTATTTACTCAGAGAGAGCATCAGATTCCACAGGGTAAAGGGGCTCAGTCCCATAAGATCGCCCTCCACATCAGACACCATCACAAGCCCAGGCTGTTACTTTGGGCTTAGGCTTCTGAAGGGACAAACTGCGAACTGAGGGTTCCTACGACTCCTTGCTTGGACTTCAGACCTCAGTCACATGTCCCCATTGTCACTCCTCCTTGTGACTGACTAGGTAGAAATCAGAGGTCCCTGTGACCCTTGTCCCTTCTTGGGTTCCATTAATTTGCTCCAGCAGCTCACAGAACCCAGGAAACCTGTCTGCTCACCAGATTATCAATTCACGACAAAGGATGGTAAAGGACACAAATCACCAACCAGATGAAGAGATAGAAAGGGCAAGGTCCTGAACAAAGGAGTTTCTGTCCTCATGGAATCTGGGGCCTTGCGTGGTGGCACGTGGGAGAGCTCCGGTTCCCCAACCTGGAAGCGCTCCAAACCTTGTCCTCTGGGCTTCATTACACAGACACGGCTAATTAAGTCACTGGCCACTGCTGATCGGTCAGCCTCCAACCCCTCTCCCCTCTTGGGGGTCAGGGAGGTAGGACTGAAAGTTTTAACTCAGTTTCTGGATTGGTTCTCTTGGCAACAAGCCCCCATACCTCCTAACATAACAAAAGATCACTCTGTATGGCTCTCTTCCCTTGGGAAATTTCAAGGCTTTTAGGATCTTGTGTCAGGAAAGGAGACAAAACTAAACACATTATTATAAGTCACAGTATCATAAAAAGGTGTTCATGGAAGAAACCAGTATCAAGATCAAAAGAAAAACCGATAGACTGCCTAAAATACTATCTAAGAGATACTAGTACCGTCAGGTAGTTAATTTTGATTGAAAGGTAAATTAAGTGCTTGTTTATAGTTTTTGTCTTAATCTCTCATCCAGGTGCTATGCTTACATTTGAAAAGATTTCATTGGACAGCATATTTAAGAAACAAAGTTGATACATATGTAGAATTTCCCCTGCGAGGCCTAGACATGAAATGCTACTTACTAGAGGTAACGTAATTGCATTTGTTAGTAAAGTGAAGTCTTCACGGAGAGAGGGTGGAGGTCAGTGAGGTAGGGAGATGCTGCTGTCACTGACCACTGCTCCTAACTCGGTCCTGGGTGCCTTCTCCCCTGATCTGTAGCCCGAGAACAGCGGCCCCGAGAGCTGCCTGTACGACCTCGCCGCTGTGGTGGTACACCATGGCTCCGGGTGAGTATGCCAGTGGGCTCTCCTGGGGCTGGGGACAGGGCAGTAAGGACCGCTGTTTTGTGCCACGCTCAGTACCTCTCTCCCAGCTCCCTCTGCAACAGTTTCAGATTCATTCACTAAGATGGACAAAATAGATTTAATTCAGATGACCATTATTTCTGTTACTGTGTGCCAGAACCCCTTAGAAGAAATGGAATAGCCCTCATAGTCAACAAGAGTCCAAGATGCAGTACTTGGGTGCAATCTCAAAAATGACAGAATGATCTCGGTGTGTTTCCAAGGCAAACCATTCAAATCACAGTAATCCAAGTCTATGTCCCAACCACTAACGCTGGAAAAGATGAAGTTGAACGGTTCTACGAAGACATATAAGACCTTCTAGAACTAACACCAAAAGATGTCCTTCTCATCATAGGGAACTGGAATGCAAAAGTAGAAAGTCAAGAGATACCAGGAGTAACAGTCAGATTTGGCTTTGGAGTACAAAATGAACCAGAGCAAAGGCTAACAGTTTTGTCAAGAGAACGCTCTGGTCATAGCAAACATCCTCTTCCAACAGCATAAGAGACAACTCTACACATGGACATCACCAGATGGTCAGTCCTGAAATCAGATTAATTATATTCTTTGCAGCTGAAGATAGAGAAGCTCTAAACAGCAAAAACATGACTGAGCTGACTGTGGCTCAGATCATGAGCCTCTTATTGCATAATTCAGACTTAAACTGAAATAAGTAGGGACAACTACTAGGCCATTCAGGTATGACCTAAATCAGATCCCTCGCAGTGGAAGTGACAAATAGATTCAAGGGATTAGATCCGGACAGAGTGCCTGAAGAACTATCATTGTACAGGAGGTAGTGATCAAAACCATCCCCAAGAAAAAGAACCGCAACAGGGCAAAATGGCTGTCTGAGGAGGCCTTACAGACAGCTGAGAAGAGAAGAGAAGCAAAGGCAAAGGAGAAAGAGAAAGACATACCTGTCTGAATGCAGAGTTCCAAAGAATAGCAAGGGGAGAGAAGAAAGCCTTCTTAGGTGAGCAATGCAAAGAAATAGAGGAGAACAACAGAATGGGAAAGACTAGAGATTTCTTCAAGAAAATTAGAGATACCAAGGGAACATTTCATGCAAAGATGGGCTCCATAAAGGACAGAAATGGTATGGACCTAACAGAAGCAGAAGATACTAAGAAGAGGTGGCAAGAATACACAGAAGAACTGTACAAAAATGGTATTAATGACCCAGACAATCTCAATGGTGTGATCTCTCACCCAGAGCCAGGTATCCTAGAATGTGAAGTCAAGTGGGCCTTAGGAAGCATTACTAAGAACAAAGCTAGTGGAGATGATGGAACTCCAGCTGAGCTATTTCAAATCCTAAAAGACGATGCTCTGAAAGTGCACTCAGTATGGCAACAAATTTGGAAAACTCAGCAGTGGCCACAGGACTGGAAAAGTTCAGTTTTCATTACAGTCCCAAAGAAGGGCAATGCCAAAGAATGCTCAAACTACCACACAATTTTGCTCATTTCACATGGTAGGATAATGCTCAAAATCCTTCAAGCTAAGCTTCAACAATATGTGAACCAAGACTATCCAGCTGTACAAGCTGGATTTGGAAAAGGCAGAGGAACCAAAGATCAAATTGACAGCATCTGTTGGATCATAGAGAAAGCAAGAGAATTCCAGAAAAACATCTGCTTCATTGACTACATTAAAGCCTTTGACTGTGTGGATCACAACAAACTGTGGAAAATTCTTAAAGAGATGGGAATACCAGACCACCTTACCTGCCTCCTAAGAAACCTGTATGCAGGTCAAGAAGCAACAGTTAGAACTGGACATGGAACAACTGACTGGTTCCAAGTTGGGAGAGGAGTACGTCAAGGCTGGTATGTTGTCACCCTGTTTATTTAACTTGTATGCAGAGTACATCATGCAAAATGCTGGGCTGGATGAAGCCCAGCCTGGAATCAAGATTGCCTGGAGAAATAACAACAACCTCAGATATGCAAATGATACCACCCTTCTGGGAGAAAGCGAAAAGGAACTAAAGAGCCTCTTGAAGGTGAAAGAGGAGAGTGAAAAACCTGGCTTAAAACTCAGCATTCAGAAAACGAAGATCATGGCGTCTGGTCCCATCACTTCATGGCAGATAGATGGGGAAAAAAATGGAAAACAATGACAGACTTTATTTTCTTGGGCTCCAGAATCACTGTAGACAGTGACTGCAGCAATGAAATTTAGAGATGCTTGCTCCTTGGAAGAAAAGCTGTGATCAACCTAGAGAGTGTATTAAAAAGCAGAGATGTCACTTTGCCAACAAAGGTCTGTATAGTCAAAGCTATGGATTTTCCAGTAGTCATGTACAGATGTGAAAGCTGGACCATAAACAAGGCTGAGCACCAAAGAATTGATGCTTTTGAACTGTGGTGCTGGAGAAGACTCTTGGGAGTCCCTTGGACAGCAGGGAAATCAAAGCAGTCAATCCTAAAAGAAATATACCCTAAATATTCACTGGAATGACTGATGCTGAAGCTGAAACTCCCAATACTTTGGCCACCTGATACAAAGAACTGATTCACTGGAAAAGACCCTGATGCTGGGGAAGAGTGAGGGCAAGAGAAGGGGGCAACAGATAAGAGATGGTTGGATGGCATCACTGACTTAATGGACATGAGTTTGAGCAAACTCCAGGAGATAGTGAAGGATAGGGAAGCCTAGCATGCTGTAGTTAATGGAGTTGCAAAGAGTTGCACACGACTGAGTGGTAGAACTTTCCTTCAGTCTTGGTGGGAAAGAGTATTCCTGAGATACGTTGCAAAGCATGAAGAGAAGGCACACGAAAGCAAAGTGGAGAAAGGTTCATTTGAGCCCAGCATTCACAACTAGTCTGTTGTCCACAAAATCCTGAGTAGTCATTACTCCAAAAGACTGCTGATTTCCTTGGCCAATTGATATGTAAATGGAAGGAAACAGGTATTATTTAGAATAAACTTCATGTTCTCTACTTTAAAGGTACATTTCTTACTTTGTTATATAACATTCTTGATTACTTTTTTCCCTTGAAAGCCTGTATTAGGGGTATATTCCTTCCTTTTTCTGATCTGCTTGAGGATGTTAGTTTTAGCTTCAGAGTTGGCAAGCCACTATCCATGTTGAAAATCCTCTTCCCTCTGAACTTTGTAGACATTGCTCTATTGACCTCACCATTCATAGTTATAAATGATAAGTCCATTACACGTCTGATTCTCATTTGCTTTTTTTTTTTCTTTGGACTTAAGAAATTATTTGAGATGTATTTGGTAGTTGACAGGGATACTCTTAGTCTGGTGTCTTCAGCTCATGAAATGCTTTAAGGGTTTTTCTAGCAGTTTGTGAAAGTCTTTGTTGTGTCCACAGGCTTTCTCCTAACCAGGAGGATTGACTCTGGGGCTCCATGTGTGAGTGGGTGGGTCATGCTGAGAAAGAAAAGCCTTTGATGGTCAAAGTAGGAAAGCAAGTGCTTCCCTGGAGGCAGATTTCTGCCCTATGCTCAGGCTTCCTCTAAGACTGATGGGAATCTGGTCCTAAGTGGTCCCTGTCTCCATAGGCCTTGACCTCTGCTAGTTAGGCTGCTTTGATGTTCAGTTTCTCTGTTGATCCAGTGCCGTGTAAACGCAGCTTTGTGTGTTCCAGAGAATCTTCAGCTTCTGGTCAGTCCATGGCACTCTTCCCTGTTTTCCAGTGTCACTATTTCCTTGTCATTTTGATGGGTTTCAAGAAGATAAACATGTGAGCTTAGTCAACTGTCTTAAACTACAAATCTCTAGAATTTATTCCATACAGTACTTATTAAAATTTATTGTCCTTCTAATATTTTATATGGTTGCACGGATTCTTATGCGACTTCTGTAGACTTTTTCTTTGATCATTTGACCTTTCTTTACAGGGTCGGTTCTGGACATTACACAGCATACGCAACTCACGAAGGTCGCTGGTTCCATTTCAATGACAGTACTGTAACACTGACTGATGAAGACACCGTGGTGAAGGCCAAGGCCTACATCCTTTTTTATGTGGAACGCCAGGCCAAAGCTGGATCGGACAAACTTTAATACCTCCTCCAAATTATTATTCGTCAACGATACCGGACAGACATTTCCAATTTCCCATAAATACTTGATCCAAGATTTAATTTCATTATGCACTTTTCAGTTTCCTGTTTTGGGTTTAGTTTTATTTTGTCAATGGTAGTGACTTACTGAACATGGGCACCAACTAATTTTTTTTTTTTAGTTCTACCAGAGAACCTCAGCAGATATTTTGATTTGCTGCTTTAGTTGTAATAATTCAGTTTTTATATGTAGTTTCAAGAACTTAGTTCTATTTGACTTTTTTATATTAATGTTCATTTCTCACTTTGAGGCACATTTACATCAATGCTTTGTTACTTTCATATGCTGAAAGCGAGAGATGTTCCCGATTGTGAAGAGCAATGTAACCACCTGCTGCCTTCTCACAGATCCAAGGGAGATCAGGTTGGCTCTAAACCAAGTATCGTGTGCACATAAATTTGTGGCTCATGAGAGTTCACTGACTGCTCAGTAATCATTCTTTATGCTTGTAAAAGAGAACAGGAAGGGCATCATTAAATAGACCAGGTGACTGCTGCTCTTGATATCTCTCAAAGGTGCTGTTTATCAGCACTAACTAAATAAATCGGTTGATTCAGTTGTACCTACGTTGCAAATTCAAGAATTATTTTTTTTTTTTTGGTTTGGGGGCACTTTCATAGATGAGATAGGGGTACTGAACAGTCCAAATAAGACCAAATACACTTGAGTGTTTCAAAAATTCTGTGACTTCAGCTACATGTTATCCAAGCATTATTTATCCAGTGTGAAGAAACTAGTGTCATGTTTGCCTTTTTGAGTCAGCACCTAATTCCCCCATTGGTTGTAGCACTGGGGTTAACTGCATGTCCACTCTAGTCCTACTTCTTACTTAGCCACCAGAGGTTAAGATGCTACCTTCCAAAGTTGATTCTGACCATCACCTAAACTTCGGGTAACACTGTGGAGTCCACAGGAGGTAACCAAAAAGTCTTTAAGTTTTAACAACTCTTTAAAGCTCTCACTGGCCTATCCTCATAGCAGAGCGAATGAAAATAGCCTCACTTTGAATAAGCAGAGCTTTTCTTGTTTAGGTTGGCAGACTTTTAAAATTGTTTTCAAGAAAAGTAGGCACCAGCACGCTGCTGCTGAGTCGCTTCAGTCGTGTCCGACTCTGTGCGACCCCACAGACGGCAGCCCACCAGGCTCCNCTCACTTTGAATAAGCAGAGCTTTTCTTGTTTAGGTTGGCAGACTTTTAAAATTGTTTTCAAGAAAAGTAGGCACCAGCACGCTGCTGCTGAGTCGCTTCAGTCGTGTCCGACTCTGTGCGACCCCACAGACGGCAGCCCACCAGGCTCCACCGCCCCTGGGATTCTCCAGGCAAGAATGCTAGAGTGGGTAGGCACCAGCTCTACTTAGCTCTAATTCAAATTGAAATCTGGAGCCAGAATCCCATCTAATGAAGCTTCCTGTGCTTTCCAGAAGTGTTTTCAAGCCAGCCTGCTGGTCTTGGGGTGCTGTGCTTTCCTCAGGTGTTTCAGCCAGCCTGCTATCTTGGGGTCCTGTGCTTTCCAGAAGTGTTTCAGCCAGCCTGCTGATCTTGGGGTGCTGGTACACAATGTACAAATTAGAGGAGGAGGGAGCTCCGGCTGGGCCTGTGCGAGAGGAACACGCACATTTTCATGTTTGCTCCTTGTCCCAGTCGGTATTTTCCTCCCATCCCAGTTCTCTACAAGTTGTTACAGGGGGCCAGAATGCAGTTAGTTTATGTTAAGCCAGCCAATCAGACTTTCTCATATTATTTTTTTCTGTTAAAAAAAAATGGTCCAGATTTTAAGTGTATGGATGTGAAAGAAAGTTGAGTGGCACTCCCCCTAGCTTGGATATTTGAAGCTGCGGAAGCAGAGCTGCTCCATTCCCACTTTAGTATTAGCTGGAAAAATCCCACATTTTCTCAGAGCAGAACACACCTGCTAAATCGTTTAAAATAACTAGGAGCAAGTTACATCTGAACGTCTACTGTCCAATACAGTGGTCACTGGCCACGTATAGTTAAGTGTTGATTTTAATTAAAAATATACTGAAAACTCAATTCTTCAGTCACACTAGTCATGGTTGAAGCTCTCAGCAGCCACTCAGCACAGGACCACCCAGGGCTGGACGGTCCACCTGTGTGCGGAGCTCTCTGACACTGCTGGCCTAGTTTCACTGCAGAGAAAAAAGCTTTGCCACCATGTAATCTTACAACTTAGAGAGCCCAGAAGATAAAACTAAGAGGAAAACATGTATTTAAAACAGTTTACAATGGTAAATTACATACATTGAGCCACAACTTTTTGAACTGCAGAAATCACATAATTTGATCTACTGTATCAGTACATTAATATCACAAGTCACTGAACTAGAAATGTGCATCTCCTCTGACCTCGCTCCTATGAATCCAGTCTCTTTTGCTTAGAAGATACACAGCTGTAACTTCTAACATTTGCACTTGGATCACTGCGTGGGCAGCAGTTATAATTCCAACAAGAAAGCCTCGAGCAGTGTTGATGGAGGAAAATGGCCTTTCTACCAAATGGAACTTACAACAGACTAGACTACTTTTGGGGAAAGTGGTCCTCACACAGGCAACACTGTTGGCCTAGGAGATGAACACACCTCCTCTCTTGTTTCTGTCTCTTCATTTTACTAAAGCAGACATGCCTGAAGGATACCATGAAGGTTCTTTGGAAAAGCGACTGGATCCATGTGAACTGTGCCCTTGAACACCAGTGATGTAAATGTGCCTGTTCTATTTTGAAAATTTAACTGTGCAGCCTTATCATGCCTACTTCGAAAGCTGACCTTCGTGCTCTTCAGGGCTGTTCCCTGGCGCCGTGTTGCCTCTAGCGCATGTGTGGCTTCCCACTCGGAGCAGTGCTGAGGCGGGGCCTCGCGCTGAGGCACAGGGCTCCTCGGAACAAAGCTTCCTCAGAAGTCCTCCCACACAGGTGGGTGAAAGAAACAGTTTGTGGCAACACAAATCTCTCTCCATGGTGGAGAAAATCTTTGCTTATCCACTGTATTCTACTCAGTGTCTAGTGATGACAAATGTAATAGAATTAAACCAGTAAAGTGTATGGGCCCTCGTTAAGTGTTAAATGTGTATCTCACCTGTGGAACCTACTCAATAGCTTGGTTTCTAGGGCTGGGGACATATTTCTTAAAGCCAAACCTCCTTCACTGGTTTAGTGTGTACGTACGTCTGTCTAGATATACTTAACCCACTTCCACCTCTACCCTCCCCTAAGCTCTCACGTTCCCTTTGTAGCGGAAGTGGCCTTTTCTCGTGGGCCCCGGAGAAGCTCCTGAGCAAAGTCTGTTTCTGCAGCCAGGAACAGATAAGAGGGGACCAGAGCGTGGCCGCAGGAGGGTGCCCGCAGCGCAGGAAGGAGTGGGAGTGGGTAGCGTCATGCTGTAGTCCAAGGTCTGTGCCTCACCTCACTGGGTGAGGACCTTCCCCTCAGGTCTGACTGCGATGGACTTCAGACTTCCCTCTGCGAGTGCTGGTTGCGTGAGGGGTAATCATTTCCACTGAAACCTAGTTTGTATGATGCTGAGGATTACTTGTGCAAGTGACTGATTTAAGTTGTAATCACAGCCCTTTTCTGCTTCACCAACCTGAACTGTTTCATGGAAAGTATCATTAAAGATCTGGTCTCTTCCCTTTTGACTATTATTTCCGAACCTCTTACAGTGGAGCTAAGTTAAGTGATGATGTACTTGCTCAAGCTACGGGCCTTTGGAATGAGTCAACAGGCAGCAGGTTTTTATGAACCCCTCATCACCTAGGGCTGCTTGGGCCTAGACAGAATGACCTGGAGGGGCAGGGTTGGCAGCAGCAGGTCATCCAGTGGCACAGTCGGGTCCCAAAGGAGCTCACCTGCACTGCGTGACTTCATCCTGTCCTTCCTTATGACGCTGATTTTATAAGAATGAGGTCTGCTTGCCTCCATCAGAGCCAGACTACCCTGAGGAACCAGGTTTGGGGCTCTGAGCAAAGGTTCAAACAGGGAAACAAGTGCCACTGTGTAAGAGTCAATACGTGCTTTACAGTAAGCTCCTGTGAGAACCACCCTGTGTCCACAGCAATCGTTTTTCTGTTACTCATTTGCCTGTTTCTATCAGTCTTCTAAAACTGAAGACAGGGACGCCAGCCCAAATGGTTTTGCCTCCAGTTCCCAAATCGCACGTTTCCTTTTGGCAGCCGTGCTGGTCTGGTCAGAGGCTGTGGAGGCAGAAAGGGAGGAGCTTGGAGGAACAGCTGTCAGAACACTCACCCTATGTTCTGGGGTGCCTCCTACCACCCCACGTGAGGAGCCGCAAAGTGGCCTGGCTCTGCCCACATTTGCTGCTCAAGCAGAGCTGTTGAGGTGCAGCTTGGGACAAACAAGGAATCAAAAGGACTCTCCCCTGTGGCTGGCATGCTTACACTACTCTGCCTTTAAGAAGGTGAAGAACCAACTACTTCCAGAGATCAGCCCTCGAAAAAGTACTGGTTTGGAAAGGATTCAGGAGGGAAATCCTAAAGGCTTTCCAGTAAGCACACCTGTGGTGCAGCAGGACCTTTTAAGTAAGTCTAACTAGAGCCCAAAGGGACTGTGGCTGTCAGCTGTCATTTGAACAATTAAAATGATTTGTGTGAAATATGAGCAGTTCCTAGTAACCCTTTCCTTGAGAAATATATCTTGCTTTTGGCTGCGTCTTGATGTATGTTGTTTTTAAGAAAAGCCACACTTTCCATGTGACCTTGGCAGTGGTGGGGTAACCTGGGCATAGGGGACCACTTAGCCTGGCTCCTCAAAGCACAGGAGTGGGCCACAATGGCTGCTCTCACCCCTCAGCTGCATTCTGCTTTTACAGGCAAAGCTGTACCAGGTCTGACCGAGCCTCAGTTCCAGAAGAGGGTCCTGGCACGTGTGCTTCATCCACACAAGTGGAAACAGTATTCCCATTCCTTTCAATTCTAATTATGTGGGAAAAGGAACCAACAGTAACCACTGAGGTGGCCGCGTCTAGCAGAGAAAAAGTGGTTCTCATCTCACTACTGCAGCCTCCAAACCAAGCAAGACATAGGAGACACAGACATAGGCGTTCACAGGAGGGGAAATACAGCAGGGGCTGGTGAAGGACTGGGAGCGAAGTGGTAGGAGAAAATGGATCCACAGATTAAGAAATCTCAGGTTTGTGTTAGGAAGGGAGAACTCATGAATAAAAGCTCCAGGCAACTTACCTAGCAGCTTAACTACCAGGAACTAAACTACACATGTTCACAAGGAGGATGTGTGGCTGGCTTACAGGGCAAGAGTAAACTACTTCAACTTATAATTGCTTCAAGCAGTTTTGTATTAAGAGTTACTTCATCCATCCTGGCACTTGGGGAAATATAGATTAGATACAGCAGGACACGTAACTGGAAAAATGTAAAGCCAAGTAAACAAGTTTAAAATGTGACACACACACAAAGAACCTTGGAGAGCGAGAAGCTACTTAACACAAATCTCTTATGAAAAAGCTCAGGGTAAAAACAGATTCAACTGGGAAATCCCTCTGCTTGGAGGGGAGCAGCAGGATCTGAAAGTAGTTCAGCCTAGGCTGGAAACCATCACTCTGAAACAAAATAACAGCAAAGGGGCATCGACCATGGCTTCTGCTTACACCTCTGAGCATAAAACCATCACCTTTAGTTCTTCATAGACAGCAGGCTTCTTCATATTGAAAGTAGAGCCAAAGACTCATATTGATGTCCCAGGAAATAAAACCAGATACTATTTACAATTAGAGTCCCTCCCAGTGAGTAAAGACTGCAAGCCCAGACAAAGGTGGTCCAGCCAGCACCTCGAATGAAAATGCCAAAAGAGCTCTCTGCCTAACACCACTGTCAGCTAAAAGGAAAGAAATCCCCTTTAAGGAGGCTGTTGAACTTCAATATGCTGCTTTTCTGCTGAAAACATAAGCCGAGCCACAGACTGCAGCACGTATGCCTGGGTCTGGGCTTCCCCCCTCCTTAGAGCGCCAGCACCAGTTGTTGGCCAAAAATAAACACCATTCTTCAACCATATATGTCCACCAGCCCAGAGCTGGGGAGGAGCAGCTGGAGGTAGGTCAGGTCCCTGGCTCCAGCCACAGTCGGTGTGGCCACTGCGTACCATGCACATCACCCAGCTCAATCGGGAGTGCCTGCTGCACCTCTTCTCCTTCCTTGACAAGGACAGCAGGAAGAACCTTGCCAGGACCTGCCCCCAGCTCCAGGACGTGTTTGAGGACCCTGCACTCTGGCCCCTGCTGCACTTCCGTTCCCTCACAGAACTCAAGAAGGACAACTTCCTCCTGAGCCCGGCGCTCAGGAGCCTCTCCATCTGCTGGCACTCCAGCCGCGTGCAGGTGTGCAGCATCGAGGACTGGCTCAAGAGCGCCCTCCAGAGGAACATCTGCAGCCGGCACGAGAGCCTAGTCAATGATTTCCTCCTCCAGGTGTGCGACAGGTAGGTAGGCCGCCTCCTGAGCAGCGCTGGCATCCAGAGCTCTGGGAGGCTCCTGGGGGTCTGCTGCTACTACTGCTAAGTCACTTCAGTCGTGTCCGACTCTGTGTGACCCCATAGACGGCAGCCCACCAGGCTCCCCCGTCCCTGGGACTCTCCAGGCAAGAACACTGGAGTGGGTTGCCATTCCCTTCTCCAATGCATGAAAGAGAAAAGTGAAAGTGAAGTCTCTCAGTCTGTCCGACTGTTAGCGACCCCATGGACTGCAGCCCACCAGGCTACTCCGTCCATTGGATTTTCCAGGCAAGAGTACTGGGGTGGGGTGCCACTGCCCTGGGGGTCTGGGAAGAGTAAATTACGAGACCAAGACGGCTCTGCTTCCGGGAGCCTCAGACTAGGCCCAAGGCAGACCCTCCAGCCCACCCACTGCGCAGTCTCCACAGGATGGACAGAATTATGGGGGGAAAGGGTGCCAATCCTCCTCTTAGCCTCACAGGTCCTAGAGCTGCTTCAGCAGAGAGGAAGAACTAGGCTTCAGCCTCTCCCTGTGCTTCTGGCAGCTGTCCTCCCTGGCAGCCATTAAGGGCTGGGTGGGTCCAGCTGGGCCTTCCTTTTCAGTGTCAGGCCCCAGGAAAATGTTTCAAGATTCAGCAATCAGCTCACCTCCCTTGACTTTGCTCCTGGCAAGCAAACCCCAAGACCTGTGAAGTGCAGCTGAAGGAGGGTTAGGCTGCTCGGCTCTGGGTTAGATGAACCAATCCAGGCTCCAGCAAGGGTGCAGACAATGGTTTCCTTATGAGAAACTTACTTATCTTCAAAAGTTACTGCGAGGATCAGTAAACTGAAGGGAAGAGTGCTTTAGCGCAAGTTCTCAAATGAGCAAACCAAAAAGTCTGACAGGTTGTGTGATTTGTGCCACAGTCTAGGATTACCAGATTTTAGCAAATAAAGATTCGAGAGGCCCAGATAAATTTGAACTTCAGATAGATGGAATAATTTTTGGCATAAGTATGTCCTAAATACATCCTATATTTGACCTGTCGACCCCACAGTGCCAAGACTCCCTTCAGTGCCACAGCCTCCTGCCCAGAGCAGTCCACGAAAGAATAGTCTTCCTCAGCCAGGCTCTCTCTGAGCCTTTACCAGTCCTGACCTGCCTTTGAGGAAATGATCCCCTCGTTCACTAACAAACTAGGTTTAGTCTGCTTGTTGCCACCCAGGTTTAACAGCTGCTGTATTCTGGCAGCCTAACAAGGAACAGAAGCAAATAGTGAAGTGGCTCCTCCTTTTTTTTTTTAAGGCCATAGAAGAAAAGAGAAGATGGATTTGGGGTTGGTCCCTAATGAGACCCTGCCACTTTGATGGGTTCAACAAGACCCAGTAAACAGACAGGGAAGGGATACGTACAGGGCAAAACGCCTGCCCTAAATTTCTTCCATTCTTGTAAGAGAAGCAATATAACCCCCCAAACTAGCAAGGTGTGGACTGTACCTGTCCGGGTACAGCAAGGGTCACGAGTGTCATAAAAAAGCAAAGGGCTTGGGGCCGAGTGCCCCAGTACTGCTACTGTCTGACCATGTGACCCCCAGCCCAAATATTTAAATTAATTCAACTCCATTTCTTCCCATGAGATGGGATAAATTCTGGATTAAATGACACCATAGCCCTGGCACATAGTAGGTACTGAGATCTGCGCAGCAAACCTAGACCTGGCAATCACCCGGGGACAGCTGAGGGTGGCTGCGCAGGGAGCCCATGTTTCCTTTGCTGGCTTCTTCCTGCCTCGGGATCATTCTAAAGGTTCTCAAGAGGAAGGAATCATGTTAACAGCCTTGGGCTTGAACACCTACCTAATCCTCACCACCACCCCGAAGATAACAGTTTCTCTCCCACTTGACAGATGGAGGTGGTGCAGCAAGGTTCAGGTGTTTGTCCTGAGTCAGACAGCAAATAAGTCACAGGCAAATCACTTGAGCTCCCTGAGCCAGTTTCCTCATTCGAGAAACTGGGGGTGGAAGGCAGATATGAAGACTAGGGAAGATGTGCAAACTGGGAAAGATGGGGTGTTCTTGGTGTGTGGGTGCAGCCATGTCCCGTCTACTGTAGCTCCTTCCTTCCTTCCTAAAGCAAAGGGAGCTGAGCTGGCTCGGTCAGGTGCAGCCCAGGGGCATTGAGGGAGGCTGATGGGGAAAGGGAAACCCTCTGTGGCCTGGCTCCAGCTTCCTCTGGCAATAGGAAGCCAAGACCTGCACCCATGAGACAGGTTCTTGACTGGAAGCAGTCTGGTCCTGCCTGCTCCCAGGAAACGTGGCTTAGAAGCACCTACAGAAGGCCCTGCACAGGCTCCAGACACTTCTAATCTCATTTAGTCCTCAGGACAATCTCACTAGTGGGCATTATTCTCCCCAGCCAACCTCAAACATACATACCAGGTAAAGAGTGACAATCAAGGTCGCGGCACAAAGAAAACACGTCCAACTTTGCTCAAGATCTTTTCCCCAAGCAGCTGCTGGTAAACTTGGTGCAGAGTCACCACCCCCCCCTCCCCCCATGCTTTCTGGACAAGCTACCTGTGTCCCTGACTGTACCCACAACAGGCCTGGGTCTAGCTACCTGTGGATCTTGACTTCTGGCAGGCTGGCATCCAGTGGAGTTGCAGTAACTGCCTCAGTCAACTGAGCTGAAACCAGGGCTCTAGAGCTCGGGACCAATACTCAGGGGTCCCCGATGGCCAAGAATTGGAATTGGCCTGACTCTAAGACACTTCACGGGAAACCCTCTCTGCACTGTCCTGCCACGACCACCAGGACCTCAGCTTGAAGCTAGACTTGAGCTGTCACCATACACCCCTTTCCTCACCCTCCTAGAAACCAGCATCGCCTACATCCACAGCAGGACGGGGGTTTGTGCTCCTGGGGCTAAAAGCCCACTCATAGCCAAATATGGTGAGGTGGAGTAGCAGAAGGGCAAGGGAAGCGGGTCCCAGTTCAGATCCCGGTCGTGTCACCGCGGGCAACTTCCCAAAGGGAAACTCGCTAGGTCCGATGAAAGTGAAGGTCGCACAACCGGATCCAACTCTTTGAAACCCCATGGAATTCTCCAAGCCAGAATACTGGAGGTAGTCCTTCCCTTCGCCAGGGGATCTTCCCAACCCAGGGATCGAACCCAGATCTCTCACATTGCAGGCGGATTCTTTATCAGCTAAGCCACAAGAGGTAGGCCCGCTACTCCTCTATAAGATGCGGTCTCCCAGAGTAGGCACTGGGACCAACCAGCCAGGGAGCTAGGGGGCGTGACCGGGGGCGGCAGGTTAACCGCATCCTCCTCGGCCCGGCCCGCGTTCTCTCCGCAGGTGCCCCAACCTGGCATCCGTCACGTTGTCCGGCTGCGGCCACGTCACCGACGACTGCCTGGCGCGTCTGCTGCGCTGCTGCCCGCGCCTGCGCGCGCTTCACCTGGAGAACTGCGCGCGCGTCACCAACCGCACGCTGACGGCCGTGGCGGCGCACGGGCGCGCGCTGCAGACGCTGCACGTGGACTTCTGCCGCAACGTGAGCGCGGCCGGCCTGAGGCGTCTGCGCGCCGCGTGCCCGCGCTTGACGCTGCGCGCCGAGCACAGCGCGGCCATGATCCCGGACCAGCTCCCGCGCGGCCCGCACGCGCCCGGCGCCGTCCTCCGCAAGTTGCTTTTGCGCTAGGCCCGCCGGGCCGCGGGCAGGACACCGGCCCCGGGTTTCCGGAGGAGCTACTTGTGTTGAACACCAGCTCCTAGACAGCCGCCACATCCTCAGCCAAGACAGGGATACAAGCGCATACCCCATATTACGATTTTATGCATTGGCTGAGTGCGAGATTTGATGGCCGGATGCTTGGAAAACACGCGGTTGTTTCTCGCTAAACACCAGCACACTTTTATGTTTACCCTGCGCCCCGGGTTCTCCACTTGGGCTCTGTCCCATCCTTCGCGGCTGAGGCTGCAGCTGCGGGGAAGGGAAGGGACGGGGGTGTCCTAAATCACCCCCAGGGGGAAGTGTGGCCACCCGGAGGTCCCCAGAGGTGTGTGAGGGGCAGCCCTCTCCTCAACCCCTCCTTGCTGCGCCAGAGGGAGGAGGGGTAGAACCCTGGGCCTGAGAGAGTCGAGCCTTTGCTCCGTGCCCACCCGCAACTCGCTCTGAGTGATCCTAGAAAATTATTGTTGATGTGATTCTTTCATAAACTGCAGCTATGCTTGTTTTCTACCGTCCTCCCATCCATCAGAAACGAAGAAAATCATTTGACAATCCCAAAGTAAAGACTTAAAAGCAGCAGCCCTGGTTAAATCTTTGGTTAACAAAACCATTAAAAGCCAATGCAAAGTTAAATTTTTACCTGCTAGCTTTGAACGTTAGGCACACGTCTTGAGTTCAATTTTATAGCTTTAGTCACTGCTGTCCCACCTTTAGCCACCAAAGTAGAGGCTTTCAGTCAGTCATCCTGCAGCCTCCTGGTTCCAGGTACAGCGGAGTGAGGGTGAGGGGGTAAGGCAGGGAGAATGGTGAAGTGGTGGGCGATATTCACCCTGGCTACTCCCATCACCAGCTGAGATCAAGGCCCTTGACCCACCTGAGACCAGGTGTTTCTTCTTTGTGAAAGGGGCTCTTGATGCCTACTCACTGGTGTTCGGCTGCACCCCGTAGGCCTACAAGGCCTGCACTTGCCCAGCTTTAATTCTGAGAAAGCCCAGAGTCAGCAACAGAGACATCAATGGTTTAATGGTTAGAGGAAACTTACATGTCTGAAGCAAGGTCCTGGAGTGACACCCCACTGCATGCAGCAGGCAGGAGATTGTGGCAGTCTTTGCTTGGGAGAGGGGAGGGGAGATGACCAGTTATAAGGGAATTGATGTCAGGTGGGCTCATTAGTTACCAAGGAAACCAATGGCGGGGGGCATGCCCCTCAGGGACCCTTTGATATGAACAATCATCAGCTGGGGCCTGGGGCAAGTATCTAGGAAGATCGGTCCTATATGTGTAGGGTTTAGGTGAAACAGGTACTAGTCAGGCAGGGGACTTAAAGAGAACAAGAGAAGAGCTATCTTGAGGGGCCTGACCAAACATATGGGTTCCTTATTCATTGCCCAGATATTGGGGAAACAGCAAGAAAAAAGACGACATTCTGTACTCATGGATCTAATGTTCTAATGGGGGATGAAACAGTGTACAAACCAGTGTATAAGATAAGTACTGTGGAAGAGGGCAAAGTACAGGGTAAAAGATATTTGGGGACTGCTGACTAGGGCCCGGAAAGGAAAAGCAACTAAAAGAGGTTGACGAATGTAAGCCCCCTTGAGAAGGAGGCATCTGAGAAATGAAGTGGAGGGGTGCAGCATCTGGAGGAAAATATTCCAGGCAGAGGGAACAGCTGCCAGCACAAAGGCCCCAGGTTAGGAGCATGGCTGGTATGTTGCGGCTAAACAGAGTGAGTGAGGTGAGGAGATAAGGTGAGCAGAAGAGATGATCAGAAAAATAAGGGATAAAGGAGGCCTCAGTGGTTATGATGAGGATGAAACAAGAGCTGGATATCCCCACACTCAGGCTATCCTCAGCAGGCACCAGGGCCCCAAGATGATGATGGTGAAGGCCCAGAGGTGCTGACTCTAGGCAGAGTCTGTGAGCAGACAGACAGCATCCCACCTTGCCTAAACCCCTCCAGGGACTGCTGAAGGCCTCAGTTGCTGCCCCTGGGCCCCTGGTTGGACCAGCACTTAGCCCAGAAATAAAATCCCATTTCATTTCCCTTGTAGGAAAAGCCAGCCTTGCAAAGCTACCAGCTTCAGTGGAATGGGAGGGCCCACTATTAGCCTATGATGATACGCAGGCTTCCTCTGGGTGATTTTCTAGTTTACCCACCATTGCTCTGAACAGTGGAGAGAGGTTTTTTAAAGGAAATTAATTTTTCAGCCACTACTGAAAACAATGTTGAAAGCAAGCTCAGGTTACCAGGGAGTTAAATGTTTGTTTAAAATGAAGCCACTTAAACCCCATGGATTTGCTTTCATCATCTCTGATAAGCCCCAGTTCCCAGAGGTCCCATTTGCCCTGAGTTGGTGGTTTAGTCTGGGGAACAACAGGATCCTGGTTTCTAGCACTCCTCTGACCAAGCACAGGTCTGCCCTCTCCACACCTCAGCGCTCTTACCTGTGTATTGGGATAGCAAGAAAATCTTGCTTTGCAAAGTTCTTTTAAGAATCATGGGACTGTGTTTGTAAAGCAAACAAAGGTTATTGTAAATTCAGTTGGAATGTTAGTAACCTGCATTCCCTTGAGGCTCTTTTTCCCACAGAAGCTCTTTTATAATGAGTGTTCAGTTTTCTTTGATGCCTAGTAAACCCCCATGTACCAAGACTAGTGATCACAGCACTGAAGCTGTGCTGACAGCTGTGTCCAGCATTGTTTCTAGGGCTCCAGTTAGGCCCTGCCCCCTGCAGGGGAGCTTTGGGTCCCTAAGCCCAGGTCCATCTGAGATGCTTCCAGAAGGCCGGCACTGACTCTCCAGCCTGCCTTCTAACAGTCACTGTTCACAGCAAAGGCAGTGGACAGAACACAGTGCCCTGCTTAATCCAAACACAGCTTTCACAGTCTTTTCTCAGATTTGCATATTCCAGGGGGCACTGTATACTTAATTAACTCACCAACTCATTCATCTCACAATCATTAACTGGGTACTGGCCCTGGGCTGGGTTAGGCACTACTTCAAGGGAGTCAGCCTAGTCAGATGTGCTGCTGGGGATCTCCTACAGGAGTTTTGAGTTCTCTTCCAGCTCTGCCATCTGTAACTTCTGACAAGTTATGACTTCTCTAAACCTCCATTTCTCTATTTGTAAAATAGGACCAGGACACTTTCGGTGACACTGTGACAAGATTATATCTAACTGTGTAGTGCCTGGAAGGGGGAGGGTAGGGAGAGGCAGCCTCATATCCATGGTGGGGTTATGCCTGGCAGAACCCACAAGGCCCAGGCACTGGGAAGCAGCAACACATGTTGAAAGACAAGACCTTTAAGCCAGACCTGGGACTGACTCCAGTTCCCGTAAGGTTAGTATCAGCAGGCCCAGCTCAGAAAAGACAGGAAGCCCAAAGCATCTCCAGAGAGGGACGAGCTAGGGGAGATGGGAGCCTGACCCAGAGCCCCCTGGAAATGGGCCTGGGGGTTATCTATGCCCTCAGAGCCTCCATTAGAACAGACCACAGACTTTGCCTAGGTCCTGAATGCTAATTCTTTTCACTCTGTTTTGGCCAAGGCAGCCAAAGTGAAAGCTAGGGGGAGGGTGCAGAACCTCAGCACCAGAGTGGAACAGTGTCCCCCTAGTTGGGGGATGATCCCAGTCACCACATCGTACTGGCTGACCCTCAGTGCAAACATAGAGTGGGGCCACATGCTCTGAAGTCAGGGGCTCCTGACTGCTCCCTAGGAAGCAGAACCTGCTGGGGGGATGCCGCCTTCCAAAGCTTGTCTTACGGGACACACTGGCCTGTTTCGGCACAGGCTAAGCATTTGCAGGGGACTAACTGTGCTCCCTCAACTCCACTAGCAGTGTGCTGACAGGAAGCCAGGACTCCCAGCTCTCATCTATTAAATACCTGTGATCCAGCACTCTCCTTCTCCTGACCTTAAATTCCTGGTCTGTACAGGGAGAGACCATGTGATGCCTTAGTTCTAGCATTCCTTCTCCTCTGGGATTCAATGCCCAAGACTTGGTTTTTGCTAAACCCAAGCTCACCTGATGTAGGTTTCATCTGGCTGGCAGTGCTGGGCAAAGGCCACAAAGCTGGGAGGCCTACAGAAAAGATGCATCTTGAAAAGGCCTCTGAGGAAATCTTAAAGGTTGGGGGTAAAAGTCTCTTCAGACCATCTAAGGGTGATAAAACCTGCAAGGATTTGTTAACTGAATAAATCCAGCAAGGAAAGAAAAAGACCTAAACCTCTATGGGGGTTAAAAGTGAACTATGGGGGTAAAAATAGTTGCACTAGGCTGATTTCAGGTCCTCAGATCAGGGACTCCTGCCTCCTCCTCTCTCCTACAGCTTCCAAAAGTAGAGAATGAAGCAAAATGATAGGTTTCCAGCAAAGAAATGGCATCTGTTATAAAACCAAGGTGTCTCTGTAAGTTTCCTCACAGAGTTAGGGCTCCTGAGAAGCCATCCGTTAGGCCTGACAGGTGGGAGCTGGAAGCATGAACATCAGCCTGCTGTGGGTGCCCTTTCCCCATGAGCCCAGAGCCTCATGAAGCTCAAGGCCTCATTTTGATTTAAAATAGTCTCTGAGATTACAGACATAGCCTTCAGCTCGCACACCCTCAGCCCAGCTCAGCAAGAGGGAAGAACCACTGGTTACCAGGAACCTGCCCAGAGGGCCTGGAGAGAACCCTGTGGTGTGGTCCAGGACTTCCGCAGCACAGAGGCCTCTCTTCTCAGGCCCTGACATTGCATTCCCACTCACTGAGTGGGTGCTGCAAGCACAAGGACCTTCACTGCTGCTTCTGACTGAGCTCTCAGGTCAAGTATTAAAGGCCCAGACCCTTGAAGCTATGGTCTCCTCCTGAGACACAATTCCAACTGAAGTCTCTTTTCCATAAAACTAAAATGTCATCATTCTAAATATTATTAGGCATACTCACTGGGAAATATCCATGCACCACATTATCTTGGCAAGTAAAACCACATTTTCCTTCCAATTTCTTTTCGCAAACACATGCCTTTTACCTACCTTGTGGAAAACAAGTACTTGTAAAGCTCTCTGTCTGGCACCTCATTTGAGCAGACTGTCAGCCTTGACCTTGTCCATGAAATACACTGGAAGTATAGTGGGGCATGAACTTCTAATGGAGGAAAGAGACAAGCCACCTGAAGGCTGTGCCTGCTCCCTGTTCCCACTCCCAGAGCCTTCACAGCTGCTCTCCAGATGGCCCTTTCTCCTAGAACCACATGCTCATTCTGACATGCCTGAGCCAATGAGCATATAGCCCAGAGCCTTCCAGGGCTGCATTTAAGCACCAAGGGTGTAATCCTTTCCCTAGTCCCCAGTACAACTCCCCACCCTCATTCAAGGGCACAAAAGCCACTCCCTAGTTCTCATGTTCCTTCACACATTCACATGGTCACTCATTCACGTAAGTGCCCACCTGGCCACCTTCCAAAGATGACATGTTATTGTAAACTGCCCTGCTCATTAATTCCATCACTGTTTCCACTGGTTCCTCAAAGGGCAGTATGGGGGTGGCAAGGGGGGCGGGGGTGGTGGTGTCAGAACTCAGTAGAGCTGTATCCTGGGCTGTCTAAGGCGGCTCCTATGAGTGTGTCGCACCTTAAGCCAGCTCTGGAGGAGGCGGAAGCATGGTGCAAAAGTACGGGCCAAGTGGCTGACGCAAGGGCCTGTGATGAGGGAACCCACTGAGAGGCCGAGGATGACAGAACCAGTGAATAGAAGCTTTCACCTTGGGCTGCTGTACCCACGTGGGCCTCTGCTCTGTCACTTCCAAGCAAAGTCCGGTTTGAAGGAATGCTTCTGATGGATCAAAAAGCTGTCAGAACGAAATTTGAAAGCTCACTCTCTCTTCATTAAAGCTCCAATAATAAAAGCAGCCCATGCACTGATTCCTGAATCAGCTTTATTTCTCTGCATAAGGAACCCTGCACAGGCAATTCAAATTAAAACAAAATAAATATATGAATATTCATGTAAAACTGTCCTTTCTAATGAACAATTATACACAATGTACAATTCCATGTTCACTGGGTGGGTTTACAAAAATGTACCATTCCCAACTAAAAATGCACCAAAATGGTTCCATGCAAACTTATCAAAAGTGACCAAAAGTATGGAGGGAAAAACCTGACTGAGAGCACTTTGTCTTTTTTTTGTGTGTGTACAATCACAGAAAAATAAAAACATCTAATTTCTTTGTTATCTTTAGAGTAACTAAATGTGGCCACTGTTTATAACGCCGGTTTATGTTCCTAAAACATCTAGTAGTTACCATAAGTGTATCAACATCAAACTGGAAGCGAACATCACTGAGCAGAAAGAGGGGTGATGGCGCCCTCAGCAGTCAGTAGTCAGTGTCGGAGCCCTCAGCGTTGTCCACGTTTCTCGAGAGCATGTAGTTGTCCATGTCGATTGATCGGCAGTTGTTGATGGCGTAGCGCAGGCGCTCAGCCATGACCAGCTGGCTAGAGTAGGGGGGCAGTCTCAGCTGGAAGAAGCAGGTCTGTGAGGTAGGCAGACTGTCGTAAGGCTGTGGAGAGAGACCCAGAGCTGTGACTGCAGCATCAGAGACTGCAGCATAAAGGTGTTGTGGCAGGGGTGGGTGGGGAGCAGTGCTGCTCGTAACCACCGCCCCCCAGGTCAGGAGAGCGTTTCTCCCTGCCTGCAGGTGGGCTCCACGAACAGGACTGACTGCATGGCCACCTGGAGAGCAAGCCGAGGCTTGGCCATGGTAGAGAGAGTGCAGGCTCTGGTGTCCTGTGGCCATCTAGCTTTTGGTGAAGACACTTCTTCCCTCTCCCCACTCTTCGAAGGCCCTCCCGTGTGACATGAGAATGAGCCCTGACTGGTGGGGTTACTTGGGAGAACATGCTTACATGGTGCCTGCCACAGGGCAACAGAGTTCACTCCCTTTCACCAGAGGGTGCAAACTTGAGCTGCTATGGAGATGTGCCAACAGAGCCAGTGAAATGGAAGGAAAACTCTGAGGGAGTCACCACACTCCTCCTCTCCTTACTGTCCTCCTAGTGAGCCTTCTGCACCCTTTGCCTGCCATCCCACCACTGCTCCGATGAGGAAGGAGCAGTTAATGAAATCCCAGCCCACCTCTTTAAATGATGGTGATACAGTTATTTAAAACAATAATTATGATGCTTAGTAGCAAGACAGAAAAGTGCTGGGGATAGATTATTAGGTGAATATAAATACAATTTATATAAAGTTCCAAACCTGTCATGCAAAAATGTGTATACTTGAGAAATTACACAAAAGTGAAAATGGATACCACTAGAGGGACAGGATTCCTGTCTCTCCCTGCAAACACTGTTCTGCCCTGCAAACACAACTGTTTTCCAAACTATCTGTAATGATAGTAATGATATACACTGTTTTTATAATTTTTTAAAAAAGTTTCAAAAAAAGAACCTGTCCTTTCTTTCTCACTGAACTCCTGGGAACCAGCCCTCCTTTTCGGAACTCAACATCAGGTGAGTGCATTTCTAAGAAGTGGGAGATGGAAGGCCCAGAAGCTTAGCTGTGCCAGAGCCAAAGACGAATGCAGAAAAACCACAACCCACAAAGACAATAAAGGGGAATGTCAACAGGTGGCTCTGATCTGGAAACTGGAGAAATGGTTTAAAGGTCACAAAGGAGAGACCAATAGCGGTCAGTTTCCTGAGGATAAAACGTTCCAGGCAGGGGTGTTTAGTGGATTAACTCCTGGGATGGCAGGGTAGCCCAGAACAGATATACAAGGCAAGGCTTTTTTCTAGAACTGAATAGAAGCAAACCATTTCCTCCTCTCTGAAGCAACAAACTAGATTCACAGCTTTTGGTTTCGGGCAAGTCATGCAGAAAATTCATGGGAAGGCCTTTTCATAGCCTTTCCTCTGTGAGGCCTCTTAGGCAAGCCTAGCATAGGAGTGGAGCCCAGGCAGGCAGCCTCAGGAGAGGGCCAGCTTTGACTACAGGAACTTTCAAGGGGTAGTTACTGGAAAAGCACCAGAAAGGTAGATACTGAAACTTGATGAAACTGGTGGGATAGGCCTTTGTAACAAGGTCCTATTTTCCTTGTTGTTTCTGGAATAAACACTATGGGCCCAGCTCAGAGGACTGCCCAGCTTTTAGGGGGTTGAGAAGGAGAAAGAGGGGACACAGACACCTCTAACTTAATGTTGGGCTTGAGGGATGTACTAAGTGTCCAGGAGATGGACATAAGGAGATCTAAGTCTGCCCTAAGGAATAGTTAGGAGGCATAGGAAAGCATCCAGGAGGGCTTTCTGGAGGAGATGACATTGGTATTGGGCTTAAAGGATGAATAAGTGCTTGACAGGCATACGTGGAAAAGGAATAGAAAAAGAACTTTCTAAAAGCAGAGGCAAGAGCCTACACAAAGGCATGGACATTTAAAAACAGTGTCCATGGGTGGTCTTGGAAGTTCTCTGGTGGCCTAGTGGTTAGGATCCTGGGCTTTCACTGTCATGGGCCAGGTTCAATCCCTGGTTGAAGAAACTGATATCTCACAAGCCATGCGGTGTGGCCAATAACTGCCCCCCCTCAACCTCCACCAAAACAACTAACCAAAAAAGTGTGGTCTACCAGGAGAAAGGCAAGCAGCCAGAATGGCCAGAAATAGTTAAGTGTCAAGAGGTGATATCAGAAAGCAGAGCAGAGGCCAGACTGTGGAGGTGTTTAAGACCTCTAAGGTGGTCAGTGTTTGTCCTGGAATCAACACAAGGGGGCTCTGAACAGTGTAAAAGAAGAGTGACATGGTCAGATGGGTGCCTGAGAAAGAAAGATGACTCTGGCAGCAGCATGCATTTAAGGCTCTAAGCCCTTTCATTCCTGAGCCATCTGTCAAAATGGCAGCTGGGCTGGTGCTCTGCAGCAGGGGCCTTTCATGAGGCTGCAGAGAAGCCGCACTGCCTGTTCCGTTATGAACACCACACACACGTAGCCGCAGAGCATGTTACTGCTGCTCCCTGTGTCGTCACGTTCCTCCTGGAGCAAGTGCACCAGTTAATGGTTAGTATCTTGGTGAAAACAAATAGACAAGACTGTGTCCCATTGGAGAAGTAACATGATGAAAAAGGCACAGGAAATACGACGCAGAGGTAACAATGATGGCCCTTCTGCCAAGCTTAGCTTTCATTCAGGAAGACACTGAAAGATTCAGTGAAGGTTGTTGGTTGTGGTGTGTTTTCTACATCCATGTAGGACTTTTTTTTTTTAATTGAAGTTATGAGATGTTTCTAAACAACTTTTTCCTGCTTGATTAAAAAGCAAAAAAAATCTGGAAATTCCAAGCATTAATCCTGAATTGGCAGGCCTACTTGAAGCCCAACATGCAAGTAACAAAGGCAGATAATAGCAGAAATAAAAAATATCTTACTTACCCTATCAACCTTCATGATTTGAAACCTCTGAGAAATATCAGCAGTGTTGGCTGGCAGTCGAGATCTTCCAGACACAAACCTCATGAAAAGCACACGCTCCTCGTTAGAGAACTCCTCCAGTGTGTGCCAGAACCACTGCACCAGCTGATGCTGCTCATCCACCTCCCGGTACCGTACCACTTTCTTCAAGACTTCTACGGAGATCTCGGGCATCCCACACACCATCTGCTCCAGCTGCTTTGCTGTGAGGAGGGACAACAGCGGCACAGGGACGATCCAGGACATTCCTTCTCGGACTGCAGCCACCTGCTCCCAGGAGAGGTTGTTCATTCAACATCTGTGTGCAGACTGGGCACCCATGGTGGACCCAATTGGGTCAGGCACCTCATGTTGCTCGTCTGCTCCCAGGCCTTCTACTTGTCCCTCAGAACTGGCATGACTGCACATGGTCCAACCTTCTTGCCTCTGACCCTTTGTTAGAGTATCTCCCTGCTTGTGGGATTCATACATTCCTTCCTGTCCCAGGTCAAGTCAATTCAGGGGCCCACCTTCCCAGCCCCACAAAACTCTAGCCCACAGAGGCTCTTCTAATGCCAACCTCACTCACTCACACTCCTAACCACACATGGCCACAGGCTGTTAAAACTGCTCTGTGGGATACTTCACCTTCTCACCAGGGTAAGCAGCTTTTGGAGGATGTATCTAGGGCTTCTACTGTCTTTGTAATTTATATTTTCTTTTAAAATAGTTATATTCTTTTTGTAAAAATCATTTGTGCTGATTGTAAAAAAAAAAAAGTTAGAAAAGCACAAAGAAGAAAGTAAAACTGAGAAGTCCTTTCATAGGAAGGCAGTAAAAAGGACAGAGAATTTAATCAGGAGATGGGTTCTGAATCCCAGCCCCACCACTTCTTTTAATTTTCTTATCTGAAAAAATAAGGCAAATAATTGCTGCCCACATGATTATGATAGGCATTTTAACTGAGCCTATAATGACTGGGTAGTCAGCTTTTGTTAGCACAGTGTAGAGAACAGATCAGTTGAGGAGTGCCGAAGGGGTGTGGTCAGAGGCTGCCTACACAGTCTGTTTGGCCAAACCACTCCAAGCTTATACGATAGAGCCTACTCTACACACAGACCTACCACTGTTCAAGGTTTGTTTCATAAACAACTCCTCTACTCTTGGTCAGTTCAGAATCACCTGCCAAACCAGAGAACCTGAAGAGAAGCCACATCTTGGGGAAGGCCGTGGAGTTATGATTGTGTAAGGCTGTCACGCCCAGGGCTAAGGAATGAACGGGCAATAAGGACAGTCTCTGCTGACAGAAAGGGAACGCCCCAGCCAAAATGTGCCAAAACACCGGCTGAGGTACATGGATGGCTGCTTGAGTGGGAAACAACTGGGACAGCTATAGGAAGAACACGGGGTTCTAAGAGACAAGGAGGAAGCGAAAGAGGAAGAAGGCCTTGTTATCAAGAAAGGAACAAAGCCAGGGCAGAGCAGAGCACAGCTGCTGGAGAACAGGTCAATCTGGCCTTCATAGGAAAGGTCAGCGTAAGAGCCTGGACACCACAGTCAAACCTGGTTTGTGATCGTGGTTTTGCCTTGGGCACATTACTTCATTTCTCTGGGCTCCATGCATTCATTTCTGAAATGGTGATAGTAATTTCTATCTCCCCATCGAGTAACTATGGGCAAAACTGCACATGCAGGGGGATGCTACCACACCTGGCATGTTGGAAGTGACCAGGGAATTTTTGGTCAGTTATTCAGTCTATAAGGAGTAAGCATCTTTAAGCACTAGAGACAAATCCTAAGCCCTGACTGTGTAAACAACATTGCTGACAGGATCCACCCTTACTAAGCTAAGGGGTATAGTTTTCTGACTAGACTTGGCCCAAAGCCAGAGTTGAAGAAGGAACCAGGAGTGAAGAGTATAGAATATATATAATTCAACTTGCTACACAGCCTCAGACCCTGCATCCAACTCGAGAAAAGCCCAACATCTTCTGCAAATAAGGTATTACTGAATTGGCTATGAAGGACTAAATAACCAAAATCATCGCTTTGGGACACAGTATTCATTTCTAAGGTCACGTATCATATTCCCATCATTTACTAAATGCTTACTACGTATCAGCACAGAACAAGGATATATAAGTTAGATATAAAAAAATACACTCTTCATTCAATGTCTTACACGCTAATTGAAGAAAGAAGACCCAAACTCTGCAGCCTAATTCTTAGTCTACAACTCAGAAGTATGTGATAGCCTGAGAAATTTCTAGGTGACAAAAAAGATCTGCACAGTTACAGACCTGGAGGAAAGAGGCCCTCATGGGATCACACGGCCAGTCTTCAGGGACTCATTCACATGGACCCTGACTGAGCTGGAGCAGGACACTGGGCTGGGGGGCAGGAAGATGTAAAGACGAAGAAGACTGAGGAAGAGTGAGAGTGAGAAGGCAGGTTCTGAAGGCCTGCCTGAGGGCTTGGCCTCCAAGCCAAACACTGGCCAATCCAGGGCTCACCCAAGGCTCTGAGTAAAGAGCAGACCCTGAGATATGGCCTGAAAAGTCTCTGAATAGGGACTGAAATATAGATACAGATTAACCAACACTGTGAACTCATACACCAAAATTCAGTAAAAACCAGACAGCTCCTGTTTGGAGTCAAAAGCAAACCTCTCAAGTGAACCTCTCAAAATGTTTCCTCTCACCTGTCGGTCCATTTCATGAAGTCTATATTCAATGGCCCTCTCCACATATTCTTTCCTATTAGAAAACGTGAGTGGGATACTATTTCCACCAGGGATTATAGGAACCATTTTGCCATCAGCGCTTTGGCCAACAAAAGAATCAAGAGGAATCATCTATGAATAGAAGAAAAAATAATTTTTACTCCATGTTAGAAATGACCACAAAAAGTGTTACACACAAATAGAGCAGAACATCAACAACATCAGAAATCTTATGGATGAAGACAAGGCAACTGAGATAGCTGATTAGACTACTTCAGGGGTTCCCAACTTTTAGGATCTAATGCCTTATGACCTGAGGTACAGCTGATGTAATAATAATAGAAATAGAGTGCATAATAAATGTAATGTGCTTAAATCATCCCCAAATCACCCCTTGCCTACCCCCATCCATGGAAAGACTGTCTTCCATGAAATCAGTCCCTGGTGGGTACCAAAAAGGTCAGGGACTTCTTGGGCTACCTGATGAGCAGGGAGTGCTGACTCATCTGGTTTTCATTAAAAATGCAGCTGAATCTCCAAACCAGGTTTGATAAACTCTGGCTATCCCAGGCCTCCTGGGTTCTCTCTGTCCTTCACTCTTACAAGCAGAGAGAATGGATTAAAGGGGAAGGAGTAGAAGCTGAGTGCTGGAGCTGACTCTGTTAGCAGCTATTTAAACTTCTAGGTTGAACTGCTAAGTGTAGCAATGGTATATGGCATGGGTCAGCTGGACAGCAAGCAGAAGGCTATATCTGAGTTTTACACAGGAAAATTCTCATCAACACCAGCAGAAACATGGACCAGCCAGGATTTACCTCATGGAAACTCTCCTCGGTAATCCCACTGTCTTCAATGTGAAGAATGCTGTTGAGAGTTTGCACGTAGAGCAGATCCACCTCTTCCAGGTCTTCCAGGGTGAGCGGGACACAGCAGAGCTGCTTCCACACCAGAGGGGCCAAGTGGAGGTCCAGAGGCTTCTTTGTGCGAATGGCAACCCCCATTAAGATTCCCAAGAACTTAAACTGCATTAAGTGTTCATCGAGGCAGGCAGAAGGATTAAAAAGGAACCTGCAGAATTAAAGGAAATACTTCAAACAAAGTTGTCCTCATTTCTATCAGAAACAAGTTATCAAACAGCTAAAGCATTAGTCTAGACCTGTGCTGTCCAATATGGCAGTCATTAGCCACATGCAGCTATTTAATTAAATAAAATTTAAAATTTAGTTCTTCAGCTCCTGTAACCACTTTTCAGGTGTTCAATACTGACATATGGCCTACTGCTATTGTTCTAGATGGCACAGGGACTGTATTTTGAATTACTTTGAAGAACCATAAAAAGGGTGAGTGAATGCTCTATTAGTCCTTAAGCTACCTGCTCAGAGATGCCCTATTTCCTAAAATCGTTTATCATTTACAAGTCCATGAAGCAGGATCCAAAATTCAAAATTTGACAAACACAGGAACGATACATGATTGCAAATACTAACTGCTGTGACTGGATAGCATTTCAAAGGTTTTAATGAATTTTAATTCATTGAGGGAAGGCCATGTGGGCCTTCAGAAATATAAAAGAAGTCTGGTTTCATTTTCAAGTCTGCCCCTCCTCTATTCCTCTATATTATAATTCAGTTGGTCACATAATAAATAACAAGTCATGATGTAAGTGCCTCAGTTTCCTATCTGTGAAAGGAGAACGGTAACAGTTCCTACTCCTTAGAGCTATAATGAAGATTCAATGGGATAATACATGTAAAACACTTAGAACAGTGCCTAGCATATAGTAAATGTACACTGTTACTGTAGACATTCAGTAAAACTTGCTGACTGCCCTTACCTGTCCCTATTGTAACCCACTTCTGCGGTAGCATTGGGAGATGGTATAAGAAGGTCCACAATACCAGTTTCGAGTTCCTGCAGAAGAACGAACAACTGCTTTAGAAATGCAGTTAAATGTATCAAGAAAACGAACCAATTAACATTAAAGATCATGTTGAAAAGAGAATGTTGAGGAATTTATAATGCTATATGACAAACAGCAGTCTCTGTAATTATTTTCATGGCTGTAACTTAAAATGAATTTAGGAACTCCCCCATGGAGAAAATGTCCTGCAGTACACAGAATAAAGATGAAAAAGCCAATCCAGGGCCTGAGCTCAGGTATCTCTGAGCAGGGTATAGTGACATTCAAATAAACTTAATAAATGATAGCCAAGTATCATTTTAGATACAGATTTGTCAGAAAAATCCTGATACGAGGCAAAGCTGGAAGGATCAGGGCTGATTTGGAAGCGAAACTGTGACTGTAGATCTTAAAATATAGACTTGTTCAAACTCTTAAGATTTGTTTTTCTAATTTCCTTGGAGCCTGGCTGTTCTTTGTTCTAAAAGCACTGAAACAAATGCGAGCACGAGTGGTCCTGGATTTGCCTGTTACAGAAGTGTACATATGTGTCATTGCTGTTTCCTCTGTCTGTTATATAGAACAACAGATGGTAAGTCATTGGTAGATGGCCAAGCACTGGCACTAACTCAGAAACATATCTTCATTTCACAAACCCTTGCAATAATTCACATATACATTACTAATAGCATGGCTTTATGTAAGTATCACAAATGAATTCTTGCTTAGATTTATAAAAACATGCCACAGTCATCACTGGAAATAGTAAAACGCCTACCATCCGAGTAGACAACTCAGGAGGGGACACTGCATGAATATACCTGGCACATCTCTGTGATTGTGTCATCAAACACTCCTCCGGCGTCATCAGCACCTTCTCCAACTAGCTTAACCTTCCAGGCTCGGGAGGGCAGACGGAGGTCTGAGGCATTCAGTTTAACTACTTGTCTCGCTATTTGAACAAAGATAGGCTTACACTTCCGTCCTCTTGAAAAGAAAGAGAAAACAGAGCAAAATATAATGCTCCACAAATGTCACTTGAAGATATTCTCCCATCAGTGAAGGAACAGGCCAGCTTAACAATAGCCAAACACTGTGCTAGGCTCACTGTAATTACACTGGGTCCTGACATAAAATACTATTACTATACTACTCTACAAATGAGGAAGCTAAGGTTCACAGAGATTAGTCAGTCGTAAGTCCATCTCAAAATATGCCAGTTAATGAAACATACATATATAATGTGCTAACCTGGTTGATATCCTCTTTACAGTAATTTGAGGTCCGTAGTTTTTGCCTTGAACCATGGTTTTTCCTATAGAACGCACCATTGGGAGGGTGTAGACTCTTGGGGCTAACAAAGGCCGAAGCTGTCCCTGCACAATGCCCCATGTTCCAGCATTATAATGAGACGTACTATTCTGTAACAGAAAGTAAGCTTAGCAGAAATGATACAATCTAAGGCTTAAAAGAAGTAACATGTCACTTTTAGAAATGCACTTTAAAAGCATAAATCTGGGTATTAGTCCTTACTAGCAATTTATTCAAATTATTTTTCTGATAAAGTATGATTATTATTTTTTAAATACAGAACCTTTTCTGTATACACATAAGCACACAAATAAAATCATCCCTAATATTACCATATGGAGATGCCCCATTAACACTTTCATCCACTTCCTTCTAGTTGCCTTCCTTTCCACATTTTCGAGATTGTACTATTTATATAAATTTTCTGTTTTTCTCACTTCAATTTATACCATCAACATTTCTCTCAGTAACTGTAAACAGGATGCTAACATTCTGTTAGTGCTGCACAGTACTCTGTTGCCAGGTTGATTATCTATTTCCAACAATGATTTCTCATATCTCTCATACACCCATAACTGGGTTACCAAAAGGATTTTTCACTAACAGTTTTACAAACTAATACACATTTTGGCAGGCATGCCTACACATTAAACCAACAAACATAGCCAGCTTTCTTTCTTTCTAAATTACTACACTGTTATACAAAGACAATCAAATCAGCCAAATTTACTTTATCTCCCCACTACCCCTCCACAGGGTATGTTCATTTGTAAGGACAGCAAGAAGTCTCCAAAGTTTCTCACACTCACTTATATAACCCCTTTGACTGAGGTATTAACACTTTTGTGTGCTTAAGTTTTAAAATCATGTACTACAGTTTGTAGAAAATACATGCTCAGCCATTCATACTTCCTTGAACTTTCAACAAACCAAAACACTGAAGGAAGACTGTTTTGTGTTCAACAGCAAGATAACTTGTATCTGGATCATCCTTAATCCAGCAATAAAATGAGAACAGAATTGTTGCCTTTTCTAGATCTCCTGGGTGCTAAAAGCATTAGCCATGGAGGAAGTATCTGAAGGCTGAAGAAAAGGCCCAGGGACCTGGTGAGCACAGCACGGGCACCGCTTCCTAACCAGCGCGTTACCTGGTTGTTGGGGCTGAGGTTCAGCAGCCTCCAGGACGAGTACATGAGGTCAGAGAAATGGTAAAGCAGCCGGAGCCTGGCCCTCGCAGTGTGAATGCTCACTTCCCTCAGAGCCCCGTACTGGGGGGGCACTGTATCGGGCAGGCCCAGCTGCAGAGGCACCGACACACCTGCCCAGAACACAAATGCACACTTGTAAAGGAAAATGCATTGTTTTCATTTTTAGCATTTTTAAAATTTTCAAACACATACAGAAGTTGCAAGTAATAATGGAACACCCATTCCCACCACTTGTAATTAATATTTTGCTATGTATACTTTATCACTTATTTATCAGTTCCTCTATCCATCAATTCATCTTAAATTTTTGATGCACTAGTATTGGTTTGTAAAACATCTTTTTTATTTATCATTATGGAAACTTACTTTTTTCTCCTTTAATTTACTTTCCCATTTAACTATGGACTTAGTTTCTTCACACACACACACACACAAACCCAAAACAAAACAAAAAACCCAAATTCGTTCTTTCACATTCAATAACATTTCATTCTTGACATCTTCATAATAACACAAGGTGTGGACCAGGACCAGAGAGGAAGTTCTGGAAAATGGAAATGGGCAACTCAGCAGAACCCCCTCCCACACTTACTAGGGCTCTGACAGAAAGTGAACATGACAGAATGAAAGATATGAGTACATGATTCATGGAGGTTTTATACTAAAGAATAAGCTCTGTAGAAGGAAAGACTGCAAGGAATGTATCCATGGGTATCCTCTTACAGATATGCACAAAACTCTATGAGATACTCAACTTATTCGAGTTTCCTGCAAATAAACATTTGTACAGCTCAGTTCTCAGAGGTATTTTCCTATTTGTTAAAGCTAACATGGACCCCCTCTGTCCATGGGGGTTGCAAAGAGTCACATGACTTAGTGACTAAACAAACATTTACTGAGTACTTCTATGTGCCTGACGCTGTTCTAAGAGCTTCCTAAGAACTGATACATTTACTCCTGCAGTTCTTTACAATAGGTGCTATTATTATGCTTGTTTTATAGACAAGGAAACTGAATCTCAGGGTCACTCAGCTCCTGGGTCACTCAGCTCCTAAGTGGCAGATTTAACCTGGGCAATGTGGTGTTTGAGTCTGAACCTTTAGCCACCATGCTGTCTAATCTCTGTCCTGAAGTGGAAGGGAAACCCTGCTGGAAGCTGAAGAAGCCCCTGAGAACCTGAAATTGTCAGTGGCCTGGCAGCACTCCTCATTCTATTAGAACATTCTTGTTTGGAATCTACTTGGCAGGCCTACCTTGCTCTCTAAGGGTACCTAAGAGAAAATGATTGGTATGAGGAGTTTTCCCCAAGGACCTGTGGCTAAGAAATAGGGGGCTCCAAAAAGGGATGAGAAAATAGCTCTCAGGCACAAGGTCACTTCAGGGACATTCTAGTGCTTCAGATACCCAAGAGGACTTGATGGTCCACGAAAGAGGTAGCCCAAATATGAAGAAATGCATAGGATGAGAAATATCATACTTAAGGCAATGGTTACACTTGTGGGGAATGATATGCATTTAATTTTCTTTATATGTTTTGTAGATCTATAAGGTTTCATAATAAATTAAAAGCAAAACACACAAAAGATAGAAGTATCCCATCCCTGGAGCAAACAATTTTTTTTTCTGCTGTGCCACTGTATAGACAACATCATGTTTCAAACCACTGACTAGGGTGGAGAATTTGACAAGTGGTCTCAGGGCTTTTCATCTTTATTAACAGCGTGCCTTAGAAAGCTATACTTCATCACTTTTACATATAAAAAAATACTTCATTGCTGTTCTAAAATTATAAATTTGCTTGCCTAAGTGATATGTTTTCTTCTTTTGGGGAGCAGAGAGGGACTAGATGCAATGAAATCTGTAGAAGAACTGCCTGCTTTGAAAGTATCTGCAGTGCTGTAGCACAAAGAGTGCTTTGGTTGTGTGGGGGAAGGTCTGATGGCTTCAGAATGGTGCCTGGATGCAGTGTGAAGCTGGCAAGCAGACAGCGCAGCTGGGGTCAAAGAGAGGTTGCCGCAGCACAACTATTTCCTCCCTCACCTGGTGCTCTCGGAGGGACAGGCGGCGCTGTCCATGCAGCACTGTGGCAGCGGCCAGCTGAGATCTGCCGGACATTTTTCCCTTGCAGAACTGTCACCAGGGTTGGTTCTCGAACGTGGTTGGTATGACCTAAGCCAAGCTGGGAATAAATTACAAATACTCAGATATTCAATTAGAAAGAGGAAGAGAGGAAGCCAAGATGATAAAATTTTGTCTTGGAGGGCAGCAGACATAAATAAGTTACTATCTGTATCAAGTAACAATATGAAAATAATGAAGTTAACTTTTATTTTCTCTATCAGAATGATCCTCATAGCTCATTACTGTCTCCTATAAATTAACCTGCAACAAGGCCATTCCAAATCTAGCAAAGGAGTCTCAATGACTGAAAACATCTTTTCCACTTCTAGACAGGAAATAAATTCTTGGAAAGTTAAAAAAAAAATACATATATAACAGAACGATCCCTAGAGTTTTTACTTAAAACACACTGATTTCTTGATTTTTAATATAGACTGCCTGTGTAACAGTAAATAAACAATTATGAAAATACACAAAGAATAAAATTCTCATCTCCACATCTCTGTTCTTAGGGCCTGACTAGGACACCCAGTGTTTTGGTGGATGAGCACCTCAACATCATCAGGCAGGATAATATCAAGGTCCACCAGAGACCTTCCAAAGGTGTCCCCACATCAACTCTTCTCATTAAGACAATGTGCAACCAGAGTGATGACCAGCTTCCCCACCTGTTAATATAATGATGAGGAGACCACAGAACCAAAATGAGGCTACTATAAACAATACTGGACCTTGAACTTGAGGGCTGCTGGCTCCAGAGGCAGCCATAAGTAAAGCAGATTTACAGAGGAAGGGTATGTGGTTCTGCATGTGGAGCCGAAAGCCACTGTAGCAGCAGGCATCTTAGACCTCCTCCACCAAAGTACGTCCCTCCTCCACCTACAGGATAGGCTGAACACATCAACCTCTTGAGTCTTTTCTCAATCTCTTACAGGCTCGGTTTATTGCTCTACATAATGGGAGTGACAAGACCTCCTGAACAAACACAAATATACTTTGTACACTGTCATATCATAAAATATAAAAGTATTGTTTTATTCTTTCCATTTTTTCAGATCAACTGATGCTTCCAGTACGTAATCTCTCTTATTACTGTAGTGAAAATGATGATGATTAATGAGGATAGTAGCAAATACTTATAAAATGCCGTTTATTATGTGCCAGGCACTTCTCAGTGTGTACACACACACATATGTTGAGTTAATCCCCTTAACTACATTTGCTGTATTGCCATATTTCTCTTTAAACAATGATACATTTATTAGGCCACAAGCAACAGAGAGATACGCACAACTGGACTCCAAATTATCTGATGTAGAGCACAATGATGTGCTTGAGGCCTTGTGTAGATATTCTGAGTTTCTAGCTTCTCTCTTTGCCAAATGAACAATTCTGTCAGATTTCTAGACATGAGAGAGCAGCAGTGAAGTAAATCTACCTGACCCTCTGAATTGCTCCCCCAGGCATACACATCTCCAGTTGATGCCAAAGCAAGTGTGTGTTCAGCTCCAACAGCCACATCTTCGATGACCACTCCAGCCAGGACAGGGATTTGCTGTGGTCGATTGTGATTGCGAGCACGCCCTTCTGGCAAACCTATCAAGCGATCTGAAAAAACAGCAAAAGGACATTTATGGATGGTACACCATAGTCCTTTTCTAATTTCTAGTAAGTCATTTAATATCTATGGTGGAATGACAATGACATATATATATATCTCACTGGGGCAAAAACTGGTTTTCTGGTAAGGTATACTGGATTCTGAATCGATAAAGTTTAAAACTGCTTCTTTGCAAAATGTCACAATCTCCTTATTCATAAAAATAAATGAAATTAAATTGCTTACTTCAAACCAAGAGGTTACCTCTAGCATCTTCATACGTGAGAGAACTTGCACATAAGTTACAAAGGTTCTAAACTTCTTACAGCCTGAGAAAACACATCATACAACCTTTCTTGTTCTCAAATTTACAGCCAACTTCTCGCCTTGTCTTTGCCGCCAAACTTCTACAAAGTACAGGCTAGTTCCTGTTGTTTCACATGCTGTTTGGCTTGGCCACCTTCTGCAGCCTAACTTCCATTCTCATCACTGCACTGAAACTACTCTCAAAAGCCATGAATAGCTCCTACTGCCTACTGCAGCCCACGGAACTCTACTTTACCTTCTGATAATGTGGCCTCAGCTCCTCCTGCCCCTCAGAGACTGCACTAGCTCACCGGCTACCTCTCTCTCTCTCCACTCCTTTCAAAGCCAACTCTCCTGAGTTCTCTTCCTGTGCTTACATGCCCTTTTCTCACATTCCAGAGTCTTATCCACTTAGTTTTCTATCCCATGTTCTCTCCCTGGGTTTCTTAGAGCCTATTTACATGGCTTTAGCTACAACATTATCCATTAGGCAAACCAACATCTCTATAAGTAATCTCTCTGGAGTTTCAGACCTAAATCCCCAGTAACTTGCTAGACTTCTCCATACATGTAGCCTAGAGTACCTGGCCCAAATTCAATATGACTAAAACTAAGCTCCTTGTCTCGTTCCCCAATACCAACCCCTTGTCCTATCAGTGGTGTCAACATTCTTCCAAGACTAGAAACTTCAATCACAGCGTTACTTCTTTCTTGTCCTCATATCTGCCTCAAACACTCTTCAGTCACTACAACTTGCCAGGAAGTTCCACTTACAAAAGTGAACAAATGTGTCCAGGGAATTCCATTGTGGATGCCTGATTTGGATTTACTCAAGATTTGAATCCTGAATGCCTGTGAATTCCTAAGACCTGAACCCCCCAGTCCCTGCAAGGGCTGGGAAGTGAGGCAGGATCCAGAGGAGCTCTCTGGTGGTCAAGGCAGTGTTTGCGCAGCAAGGCAAAAAGGCAGCAGAGATGAGGAAGGGAGGGCTTTGGCAGGAATTCTTTTAGCAAGAATGAAGGCTCTGGTAGGAGGGGTGATCAATGAGCAGGAGAGTTTGTCCTAACAGCAAACATCATGAAAGAGGAGCTGAAAAGTAGCTGGGCAATGAGAGTCACTCATCACCCAGAATGAGAAGTGACTCAATTTAAGCATTTTCTATACAGCTGGAGGGCACATGTTTCTGTAATACATGTGTACACAAAATAAGCAATATAATTAATGCCTGGAAAATGCCTTACCTTGACCAAAGGTATACACATGACCATCTTTGGTTAATGCAACAGAAAACTGAGTTCCACAAGCAACCTTTTTTATTCCAATTCCACAAAGGACATCAACTTTCTGCAAAGTAAAAGGGTAAGGCACATACTTTAAAAAGAGAAACACTCAAATTTGCCTACTGGTATATATAAACTCAAGGAATATCTTCCAGAAAAATATTAATAGTCACCCACCTATTTCCAGTCAAATCCACACTCCTAAATGTTATTTTCTCATACTGCTCTGCAGACTACCTGAATTTGGGCAAGTTCTATAGGGGGTACGGGATGTTTGACTAAAATCCCCCAGCACCCCATGTGAAGTGGAAACACTGCTCTGCACAACAGAAAACAAAGAAAACTCTACAGCTGTTTGAAGAACACTAAAAGACCAGGTAAAGCCACAGGCTGCTCCCAGTCAGATTTCTTTCTGCTTTCAGAGGTAACAATAACTGCTTTATATGTTCTTCAGAGAGGATTTCCTTCCCTTCTGTACCTACTGCTGAATATTTACCAATCTAGCTATCAAGATGTCACAGACTACATATGATAGTGAAATCTGGAGTTGAATGTTAACTGAATACTTGTAAATCACGCTGTTTGTTAATCATATTAGAAAAATCCACATAAAAAGAATGTACAAGAGTTCTGAAGAGCCGAGAAACCTTCTATAGGAATAAAGACTCTAAATTATTGTTTATGCACTGGGTTTTCCTATTACTTTTGAAAAGGCACACACCTGTATAATTCAGTGGTAATAACAAGCTGAAATGGCAGCCACAAGCAGAGTTACAAAAGATTGTTCACACTTCCCTCCATAAGATATCCTGGGAATATATATATATATATACTTATTTTTTCTCTATATGGGGGGTAATTCTACACTACTCAGTCCATAACAAAGACAGATGCTTGCCCTTGCAGAATTTTTATATCCAGTTTAGTAATTAATGACTTATTTAAAATAAGGTCTGCTGCTGCTGCTGCTAAGTCGCTTCAGTCGTGTCCGACTCTGTGTGACCCCATGGACTGCAGCCTACCAGGCTCCTCCGTCCATGGGATTTTCTAGGCAAGAGTACTAGAGTGGGGTGCCATTGCCTTCTCCGAAAATAAGGTCTAGAATGATGGAAATTTAAGAATAAGCAAAGGAAGCTTCTATATTTCATTATGAACTACCAAAAATGTTAGAAGTAAATTACTTCCAACTAAAAAGAAGTACTGACAGAGAAGAAAACCATGGTGTCTGCATCCCTAGATTAAAGACAATACTGACCTGAGGTGAAGATTTTGCAGTGGAATTTCCTAAACCTAGTTTTCCATAGTCCCCATCTCCAAAAGCCCACACCATGGAGCCATCTGCTGACACTGCCAATGTGTGGTTTAAGCCACAAGCCACCTGGAGAAAGAACAAGGTGGTCAGTAAGGCAAATCACAATACCTAAAATACATACCCATTTCTGGGACCCTTTTTCTTCACTTCAGTCAAAAAGTTGGCTCTGTTTCCAGAAGATTTCTATTGGTTTCAAGGTTTTACATATGTTAACCAAAATTGTCATGAAGAAAATATTCTTAACATTCATAAACAAAAGACAACCTTCTTTTCTTCAAAGAAAAAGCTTTCAAATATCTATGGCTAATTCTGAATTAGACAGTACACAAGACAGGAAAAAAGTACATATGATTAAAAAATACTCATTCACACCAGAGACAGTCTAAGGAATAATAAAAGATGAAAGATAGTAGAAGATACTATTTTATCTCCTCTTTTCATTAAGAGAGAATCTCAACATGTATAGGTCATGGACAATTATTACTTAAGAGCAGCAGCTACCAATATGCTGCAATTCAGCCATCTACTTCCAGGATAGCAAACAGGAAGTACTATATTATTTAAAGGTTTCATATCAAATTGTATTATGAAGAGGGGTTTGAAATATTCACATCCTGAATTATGACTTTCACTTGATATCCAATTACCAATTAGGCCAAACAAAATGTACATCAGGATACGTACAACTGGGGATTCTAATCTTCCTGAAAGGACAGTATCTAAGTGCACACAGAGGAAACAAGAAACTATGATCAGATAGAACATATTATAGACTTATTCCATGCCTGTCCAATCTGATATCCTTCCAGTGCAGTCACTCTCTCTGGAAGTTTTTTGTTAGAGGTGTTGCCCAGACCCAGACGACCATAGTCACCATTCCCAAAGGTAAACAGTTTGCCATCTGATGTTACCACTGCTGAGTGTTTGAAGCCACAAGACATCTACAAACAGAACCAACAAGAACAAAAATATTAATAAGAGGGTGTACTAAGAAATCAGTCATTTGGGTTTTTAACACAGTAATAATCTTTAAAATAAACTTCACTGGCAACTCAGGATCTTCAAGACCAGTATGTCCTATCCACCCAAGTGGCCCTCCTGCTCTTGCAAGTCTGATCTAGTCATCATCTTCAGAAAGACCAAGAGAAACAGCACAACTTGGAAGAAGTTGCTGCTATTCAGCTGCAGGGATGACCTAGACGATACGAGTTAATGAATGGGGAAATTTTTTGTAAACTCTAAAGAAAGTGAAGTCACTCAGTCATGTCCGACTCTTTGCAACCCTGTGGACTGTAGCCCGCCAGGCTCCTCTGTCCATGGGATTCTCCAGGCAAGAATACTGGAGTGGGTTGCCATTTCCTTCTCCAGGGGATCTTCCCAACCCAGGGATCGAACCTGGGTCTCCTGCATTGCAGGTAGATGCTTTATCCTCTGAGCCACCAGGGAATCCATGTAAACTCTAAGGTACTATGCAATTTAACAACACTATTTTAGATCGCTAATTGATTTTCCAGAAAAAAGTACACAAATTCAACCTTTGTAATAATAATGACAGGTTGAAAGTAAAGATTTCCATTTAGTAGTAGATCAAGAGCTGTGGGACAGGAGTTAAACCTCACCTTTTACAAAGACCTGAAGCACCCTGGCCTAGGTCAATCAGTTGGTAGAGGAAAAAGAGTCCATTCTAATACCAAAACCCATTTCAACCCCTGAGACACTCAAGAATGAGTGTGAACCGCCAAAAACACGGGATCTTTTATGATGGGGTAATATGTTTTTACTACTGTGTTTTCATTACCCAATCTTGGGAACTAAACCCAGTATGTTTACATTCAAAGATAAACTTCCTCATATCCTGCCCGACCTGCACCACTTCTTCTCCTTGTAAGGCTTCAATCTGCCTGGGCCGTCGCTGCCTGTCGCTGTTCCCATGGCCGAGTTTGCCATAATCACCATCTCCCCAGCTAAAGACCTCACCACTTTCAGTCAGGGCCATTGAGTGCCCATCAGAACCACAGGAAGTCACCAGCTGGGTCACCACAAAGCCTGCAAACAGAGCAGAAACGCAACAAGAGTCACTGGGTGGTAAAAGTTCCCTCTTTAGTTGAAGCTACTACAAAGTAGTCTCTTAGAATAAAAAAAATACCACAACAGTACTACAGAAATAAAAATGAATGTTTTTAATTTTAAATCTAAATTGTAGCCATAAACGAGAAATTTGGGAGCAGTAACATAAAATGATGATGATGATAAGGAACAGACGAAGGGTGATAGGAGCAATTCCAGTCACTAAGGACTATGTTCTAGTCACTCCTATAAGTGCTTTACAGAGATCGTTCATTTTCTATTTTCACACAGAGCCTATGAGGCAGATATTATCATCACCACTTGTACAACTAGGGAAACTGAGTCACAAAGAGGTCTAGTAGCTGATGCAAGGCACCAGAGGCAGGATGTAATAGAACTGAACAGGAACCAAGCCCTCCCATCCCCAATGTTGTGCTCTTCACACTTAGATCTGAAGGAAGAGAACTTAGAGCTATTCAAGAATTCATTATGAACTTATGTTACTTAAATGCTGTTACTTACAAAACTCAATTTGCTTTGTCTATTGACTTTAGAGTCAGTAAAAGTTAACTTAAGAAACAAGCCAGAGGGCCCCTGCCGTGCTTTTTCCAGAGATATTCTTTCTCCAAGTCACAGAGAACTCTGATGGAGATGCCCTTTCAAAGGCTTTAGTATATATGCACATTTCTATGTAAATTAATGTTTAATGTTAATGAAGCACATGCCTGATTACTATTGCTACTGCGTGTGTGCTCAGTTGCTCAGTGATGTCTGACTCTTTGCAACCCCATGGACTGTAGCCCGCCAGGCTCTTCTATCCATAGAATTTTCCAGGCAAGAATACTGGAGTGGGTTGCCTTCTTCCTTCAGGGGATCTTCCCGACTCAGGGATGGAACCCATGTCTCCTCTGTCTCCTGCACTGGCAGGTGGATTCTTTACTACTGAGCCACCTGGGAAGCCCTACTACTGCTAGTAATGGTTACCAAATTACAATTTTGCAATTTTAAAGAATTTTTTTACAATCTTCAGTGAGTATTAACACAGCAATTTATATCATTGAATTCTAGCAATGCTATGACAACTTCTAAAATAATACAACTTAAAATATGGAAAATTAAGGTTGCACATGCCTAAATAAGAACATAAATATAAGTGAAAACCCTACATGACTTTATTTAGCAAAGGTTTCGGTGAGTTGCAATGTAATTAGCAAACATTCCTACAAACAGGCCACAGTTTCTGATCTGTTTTTAACTGAGGATAATTTTACCTTGTAAAGCTGAAATGACTGTCAGCACATGAAGGTCATCTGAATTTCCTTGTCCTAATCTGCCATAACTTCCTTCCCCACAAGCCAACACTGTGCCATTGGCCTGGATGACAAAGGTACAATTTTGACCGCATATGACCTAGTATCAAAATACAAAATTACATATATTATCTTCTATTACATAGCTTTAACATGCAAACGTTTAAAATGATTCCATGTATACCTAGGACACCTTTATCAGTTCTTTCATCCTTTCACTAAAGTGGAAGAGTTGACGTAACTATGGGATTCCTATAAGACCTTGATTATTATAAAAATGCTTACTTAAATAAAAGATGTATGAGGCTCATCTGATGACTTAAGACAGTTTAGAAACATATTATCTACAGAGCTTTCAGTCAGTTGTGCAGAGTTTAAGAAGAAAATAGATAAAAAGAAGAAAAAGGAAACAGTGATGGGAAAATAGTAAAGACTGGCTGGAGCCCACCAAGAAACAGAAACTGGAGGGGATATCTGCGAGAAAGAGTAGTGCGCCTTGGGGCTTACGGAGGTAGAAAAGAACAGAAGTGAAAGCAGGAGTCTCACGAAGAGTTTGGAGATTTAGTACCATAATCATTAGAAGAGAGGAGGGGTATCAGCGAAATCTGGCTAAAGATCCAGCAAGTTTATGACCCCAAAGAGAGAATTGATAATTAGCTATATCTTAACATCTATAAATATGTACTGGGCAGGCTTAAAGCATCATGATGTTACTTCATTATACTTGAAAACAAGAAAAATTTGGGAATATTAACAAAACTTAAGTCTGATAAAAACTCTATAAAACTTTTATTTAGAAGCTTTATATCATGACTTTGTTGGATTCCTCACAATAGATTATGCAGTGGACAAACTATCCCAAATAAGCTACTGAACGTAAGGGAATCAGAACTCTCAGTTCTCCAATTCTTTACCCTCCTAGTTACCTGTTGGGCCTGTGAGAATGAGGGAGCTGCTGCAGGTACCATTACGTTTCTTCCAGCTTCTGCCAGCTGTCCATGCCTGCCAGCACCCCACAAGTAGACATCACATTTACCTCCCAGGTGCCAGTCCTAGAAAACCACAAACAAATCAAAATCTGATTTGTTAATTCATTCAAATAAGCATTACTGGGTACTAAGTGTGTAGAAGCCTCTATGGGGGACACCAGTGTATAAACACATAAGCATTTAGAACCAGAAGATTTACTAAGAACCACCATAAAGTTATTGTCTTCTTTACTGACCTCAGGTCTGGAAGTTGCCCAAGACATAATTTGTTCATCCATGCCATTAATCCATTTACTGTTATCCTACAAGAAAGGGCAAACATCAGTATCAACTTTGCTTAATCAATATTTATCATTGTTTTTTAAAGAAGTATTAAAAATGATCAAATTAATATTTTTTTTTCAATATTTAAAGCAACAACTTTATTATTTTTTTTTTTCATGTTTCTTTTTTTTTTTAAGAGAAAAGGAGAAGCCCAAGATCACATGTTCAGTTACAAGCAGGAAAAAGACCAAAATGCAGCCCTCCTTTTTCCCAGGTCATTTTTTGAGAAAATTTTTTGCAAAAGATTAATCTGTTCTTAACTAACAACTAAGTTTTCTTTCAAAAAAAAACAAAGAATTTGGTAATATTATGAGAAATTAAGAGCAGTTTTACAATCATGCCAAACTTGACTTTTACACATTGTTTATATTTCCCTAAAATGGACTGGAATGGGTGAATTTAACTCAGATGACCATTATATCTACTACTGTAGGCAGGAATCCCTTAGAAGAAATGGAGTAGCCATCACAGTCAACGAAAGAGTCTAAAATGCAGTACTTGGATGCAATCTCAAAAATGACAGAGTGATCTCTGTTCATCCAAGGCAAACCATTCAATATCACGGTAATCCAAGTCTATGCTCCGACCAGGAATGCTGTAGAAGCTGAAGTTGAATGGTTCTATGAAGACCTACAAGACCTCTTAGAACTCACACCCAAAAAACATATCCTTTTCATTACAGGGGACTAGAGTGCAAAAGTAGGAAGTCAAGAAACACCTGGAGTAACAAGCAAATTTGGCCTTGGAGTACAGAACGAAGCAGGACAAAGGCTAATAGAGTTTTGCCAAGAAAACACATTGGTCATAGCAACATCCTCTTCCAACAACACAAGAGAAGACTCTACACATTGATATCACCAGATGGCCAACACTGAAATCAGATTGATTATATTCTTTGCAGCCTAAGATGGAGAAGTTCTATACAGTCAGCAAAAACAAGACCAGGAGCTGACTGTGGCTCAGATCATGAACTCCTTATTGCCAAATTCAGACTTAAATTGAAGAAAGTAGGGAAAACCACTAGAACATTCAGGTATGACCTAATCAAATCCCTTATGAGTATACAGTGGAAGTGAGGAATAGATTTAAGGGACGAGATCCGATAGACAGAGTGCCTGATGAACTGACAAAGGTTCGTGACACTGTATAGGAGACAGGGATCAAGACCAGTCCCAAGAAAAAGAAATGCAAAAAAGCAAAATGGCTGTCTGAGGAGTCCTTACAAATAGCTGTGAAAAGAAGAGAAGCAAAAAGCAAAGGAGAAAAGGAAAGATAT
>SJYX01014399.1:131054-209329 GCA_006410675.1 Oreotragus oreotragus
AGTGACAGAGCACAGCACACATACATCCCTAGCAGATTCAGGCTCCCAGCCTCTGCTCCACAGCCCTTATGGCTACTTCAACTGAGCTACTCCAACCTGAGTGCTGGGCTTCTTTGTTCAGAATTCTCCACCCTCAAGCTGACTTAGTTCAACTGTGTGTCCACCCTGAAAGGCAGACACACCTACTTTCACAGATGTGTAGGTCCCTTAAATAAGCCCAGTAAGCATGCAAAATGATTACTAATGATGCTGTGACAGGCTTCAGAGTGATACTTGATATTTGGAGGCCAGCTGAAAATAAGAGTGTTTTCTCTTTAGGGTTTGAGGACAGTTTGATTCTTTCTATTGAGGTGAGAAGAAAATTGCAGGATCCCCCAAAGAAAAATTCACTGAAATGATCCATAAAAGTAGTGTCAACACTATCCAAATCATTTCTAGCTCATCTCGAATCTTCTGCATGAAGGAAAGATTCAGGCCTTTCCCCAGAGGTTCAGGCCCCATCACTGACTCAGATGGCTCGTAGCCAGGGAGAGAGCAGATCTGACCTGTCGTCCATGCCAACCAGGGATAAGATAGATCATGAGGATGGCAGTCAAGTGTTCTAACCCCTTCTATTCTTGGGTTAGCCAAAAAGTTCAGGTTTTTCCATAATATATTAAAGAAAAACCCAAATGAACTTCTTGGCCAATCCAATACTTCTCTCATCAAAGAAAGGTGTCTTCTCAATAAGACATATTTCTATTCTTTTTTAAACCTTTCTTCTTGTGAAATGTAAAATATGGCACTTCCACAGGAAAATCCATAAAATATAAATGTAAAGTTAAATAAATTATTGTAAAGTAAACATCCCTAAAACCATCGCCAAGGACAAAAGAGAACATTCTTGCATTCCTGAACTAACCCTGATCTAACTTGTATGGTAATTATATCCTTGCTTTTCATATATCAATAGTTTTAATATTTATGTATGAATTTCCAAATAACATAGTTTAATTTTGCTTTTTTTGAGTCTTATATAAATGGAATTGTACAGTCTGACTTTTTGGTCTGGCTTCTCTTGCACATTATTATTCATATTTTTCATTATTATATTTTTGAGATATCTTTACAGGCTTGGTTAATGAATGAATACCAGACATTCATTCATTTTCATTGGTGGATAGTGTTTCCTTACATAAAATATTAAAATGGATCCATTCCTGTTGATGAACATTTTTTTTGTCCTAATTTGGGACATTATGAATAACACTGTTGAGAATGTTTTTGTACCTATCCCAGTTCACTCTGAAAGTCATTATTAGACACAAAAAATGAGCAAATCTGAATTCAAAGCCCAAAGAGCCTTTTAAAAGGGAATTTTCAAATCTTAATACATTTTTTTTTCTTTTGTTGCAAATGTATAGTCAGTCCTGAAAAGGAAGGCACAGATCATGATACCTTGCTAGTCCATTTGTTTTGCCTGCTTTCTGTGAGCTGGAAAAAATATTTTCATGACAATATCAGATGAATTGAGAATCCTAAAAACCTTTTTTTCCAAAAGAACCTCATAACACCTGGATTCTAGAACCACTATGCTACTATTTGCCAGTGGTAAAACCCAGGGGACCAGATGCCATGATCTTAGTTTTCAGAAGGAGATCAGTCCTGGATGTTCTTTGGAAGGACTGAAGGTAAAGCTGAAACTCCAATACTTTGGCCACGTCATGAGAAGAGTTGACTCATTGGAAAAGACTCTGATGNTGTGAAGAAGGCTGAGCGCCGAAGAATTGATGCTTTTGAACTGTGGTGTTGGAGAAGACTCTTGAGAGTCCTTTGGACTTCAAGGAGATCCAACCAGTCCATTCTGAAGGAGATCAGCCCTGGGATTTCTTTGGAAGGAACGATGCTAAAGCTGAAACTCCAGTACTTTGCCACCTCATGCGAAGAGTTGACTCATTGGAAAAGACTCTGATGCTGGGAGGGATTGGGGGCAGGAGGAGAAGGGGATGACAGAGGATGAGATGGCTGGATGGCATCATGGACTCGATGGACGTGAGTCTGAGTGAACTCCGGGAGTTGGTGATGGACAGGGGGGCCTGGCGTGCTGCGATCCATGGAGTCGCAAAGAGTCGGACATGACTGAGTGACTGAACTGAACTGATGAACAACATACAATGTTATTTATATATTCAAATGTTTGTTTATATAAATCTTAATTAGGTAAGGGGGTTGTTAGATCAACTGCTGGCCTGCACTATCTACCCAGGCATTTTATCTCTATCACAGTTTGGTGTCTAAACACTCTCAAATACAAGCACAAAGAAATGACAACTAAAATGCCTTCTCATATTCTATTAAACATGTTTGAAGTACTAAATAATTTAGAATCTATATGTGGAATAAATCTAAAAGGATGATACAAGCTCCACAATTCTCATAATTAGTCCCTGTCACCATAGAAAACTTTTATCAGACTGAATGTGACTATCTGAAAGCGAAATATTTTGAGTTTATCTAAGGGTGTGATTCTTGCTCTATTCAAGCCACCAAATACTTTACTGTTGGTCTGCTATTTGTTAAACATCCATGTAACACAATCTCAGTTACATATAGTAGTAGCTCATACTGCACTTACCATCAGGAGTACAAGTTCATCCTCTGGAACAGGCTCTAGATCGGGAACAGTAAAAGACTCTGGAAACTGTGCTCCATTGGTCAGGGCTTCAGCAGCTTTTATGGTGGTGGAGAAACACTCTAACCAGGCCCACTCATTTGGATTCCAGGATGCAGGGTCAGGGAGGCAGTGCTGGTGGTGTGGGGGCACTGGCGGATTACACAGCAGCTGATCCAGATGAAGTCCCACCGCAAGGGAGGCCAGACACTGCATATAGGGGCTGTGAACAAGCTGGTCTCCACAAACCACATGAGGCTAAGAGAAAGGCAGGGATACGATGCTGAAGGGCCTCTGCCAAATATTATAAATTAGCCTACTGCATTCTGAAAGCCTGTAGTCATATTTTAACTCTACTGGTTCTTTTTTAAGCTTTTTACTTTGAAATAATTTTAGGCAAATAGAGAGTTATAGAGATTAGTGCACAGAATTCCTATAAAACTCCAATCAACTCTAATGTTAACATCTTATATAACCATGGTACATTAATTAAAACTAAGAAATTAACATTGGTTACAATAATAATTAAACCATAGAACTTCATGGTGCTTCCCACTGTTGTTCCTTTTCTGCTCCAAGATTCAATCCAAGACACTACACTCCATTTAGCGTATTTTCATTACAGTTTTACAGATTTTTGTTGTTAGTTCACAATAGCAAAGAAAGGGCAGAAAATTGAACTAGGGAGACCTGCACCCACTCACATTTCCTCCTTTACCAAAAGAACCCTGGTAGCCACCAAAGACAGTCTTCTTCCATGGTCCTCCCTGGATGTTCTAGAGCAACTTCGTGAGTGACTGAGTGATTCAGAAAAGAAAACCTGGGCAAACCTCACTGAAATTAACTGGGTATGGTAACAGCTGATCAGTGTAGCACAGCAACAAACAAACAAACAAACAAAAAAGGAAAAAACCCCAAAGAACTTTGCTTCAGAGCAGCATGCTGTGACTACTGAGGGCTGGAAGACAGGTTACACAGGATCATGACCTGGGCACCACGTCCAAACTCCATATTTCCCATTCTAGTATTTAACGACCCTACTTACATAGTTCAACCTTAGCTCTTCCACTAAACTTTCCACAAAGATTCACCTAATTAAGTGGACAGGATATTCACTCTGATGCCCATACCCACTCCACCTCCCAACTTTGGGATAGCAAAGCCACACAAAAATAGACATTTGGGTTAGAAAAGGGAAGATGATGTACTCTGAAGTACAGGGGTTTAAAGAGGTTTTGAATGAACAAATAATCTGAAAAAGAATGGCAAAGCACTATACAAATCTGAGGGTTATTTAAAAATTTTACTCCCACTAAAATAAAGTAAAAGCAGGTTTAGGATTACTGAACAACAATTTTAGGCATGACTTTTTTTCATTTGCTTCTGCCCAAATAGCCCCCCTTATTTTACTCAGATCTCATACTTTTAAGGGATAAATTCAAAGCTACAGTTCAAATTCCAAAGCACCAGTCATCTGTATATCTGCAAGAGTGACTGTAATCAGTTACCTTTTCATATGCATATTGCTCCTGAAGCATCATGGGTAGCCGCTCCAGAAATGCTCTCATGCAGGGAGCCATGTTTAATCCCAGAATACCTTGTTGTTTCAGTGCTGTCCTACAGGTTGCTAAAACATGATTGGCAGCAGTCCATTCTGCTGTACAATTCACGACCAAAACGTCCTGATAAAAAAGAAACCATGCCACATGATATTTGTTTAAATAAAAGAGACAATTCCACCACCATTTATATATGAGAAATTCCTTCCAATAACTGCATTAAATACTTTTGCCTTTTAGACATTTTTTCCTATACTTTTAATGCCTAGGAACTTCAAAATATCCTAAGTTTTGTCTAAGGTAAAAACAAGTGAATAAGAAATAACTATAAAATTTGTGAACTACCTTGGATTAACTGATTCTTCTTAAAGAGACATTAATTATTTGCTATTTCATAGGACTTATAGGAAAATCATCCAGTATATTCTAACAGTCTGACATGATCAAAGGGATACTAGAGGAAGCAGTACTCTGCTGACTGACACACATCTTTACAGGAGAAGCAGCACTGCCCTATGGCCCTATGGTTTATTCTATGCAGGCCACTACTATCTATGGTCCGATTCTACATTTTACATCTAGTAGGACTGTTCATGCAGGTTTATAGCTCTATTTTAATATTACTTAACCACATAACATGTAAACCAAAGCAGGATATTGGCACCACTCATTAGGGGTATGAAAAGCAATATTTTAAGAGATAAAGTGAAAGTGAAGTCACTCAGTTGTGTCCGACTCTTTGAGACCCCATGGACTGTAAGAGATAATGTCATCACAAAATTATTTCACAGAAGAGGGCTAGTATTTTTTACTAGAACATTAAATTTGAAAGCCAAGATCTATTCTGAATACCTGAGTGAAAGGTTTATGAGGTGGTCCTTCTTTTTAGGGAAAACTATTTTAAGATAATTTAGTCCTATCTCAAAAATCATGGCAGAAAGTAAAAAGTTCTCTATAACTTCCAGTGGAAAGTCATTCAATAATTAAGCATTTCCCCCAAAGTATAGTGTATAGAAGAGTAATAGGTTCTAGTTTTCCTTCTGCCACTACATAGTTGCATTATCTTGGGCAAGTAATAATCCCTCTGGATATCAGTTTTCTCCTCTGTAAAGTGGGATCCTTGGACTACGATTTCAAAGATACCTTAGAGGTTAACAACTTATGATTTAATTATAAAATTACCTTTGATCTATTTGAGCAAGCAGCCACCCCAACATCTGGAATCCACACTGTGGTCTGAATAGCTCCAGAGCCAATCACAACAGTTTGCAAGACAGAGCCGTCCTAAAATGAAATGCATTCATCAATACACACTCCTTAACTGGTTAGCCATTACTTACATTTTAAATTTATACTTAACATTCACAAAAACTTATTCTAAAACCTACATTTAGCTAAATTCGGCAATGTCCAACTGCATATTATTATCCAATTTTCTAGGGCCTTTTTTAAAGAACTTTAAAAATACATCACTAAGAAAAATTAAAGGGCAAAGAATTCTGAAAAGGGTTTCTTCAATATTCAAGATATTATTACACAAAATATTCCTAAGATTGGTTAACTTTTACTGTATATAAATTAATATAAAAACATTTCTGAAGATGAAAATAACATCTATACTCTTACCCTTAAAGACCAAATGTTCATAAGGCCACCTAATCCACCAGACACCAGGGCCAACCCATCAGAACTAAAGGCAACGGTCCGGACAGGGGTGATGTGTCCTCGCAAATGATAAACACACTTGGCTCCAACTGATTTCCTATATGGCGGGGGGGCGGGGTGGGGCACTGCCACGAAACACGTGGGCTCTTAGTTCCCTGACCGAGGATCAAGCCCCACCCCCTGCAATGGAAGTGCAGAGTCGTAACCACTGGACCACCAGGGAAGTCCACTTCTACTTTTTAATGAGTGTCTTAATTTTCAAATTTTGCTTTATGTAATTTTCATTTTTTCCCTCTAACACTTGTGAATTGCACATGCTGGTGCTATACAAACAGGTTCCTTTTTCGGTTATGGTTCTGTCTGTCACATGGTATTTAATCTCAACTTAATCTCATGTTTGCTCTGCAGGTTTTAGCAATGAGATAGCTAAGGCCTGTCCAAAGGGCTACTTTTTAGCAGAGAGGGCAAATCAGATTTATCTCAAGTGCTCCTACCTCTGCTCCTGTGGTATTTTCTTCCTAGTAGTGAAAGTGCCAAGTCCTAACCACTGGACCACCAGGAAATTTCCTGTCTACTGTAATTTTAACCTCTGTTTAACGTAAAGGAATGGTTCTATAGATGGAATTCTGGTTTCAGTAGGAGATACTTTGGATAGGAGTGCTCCTGTGGTGTTCCTACTTCACTGTACCAAAAACCTTTAACCTGGGACTCACCTATTGGTAGTGTCAATTATATACCATAAATGATCACCACTTGATATTTACTGAGTATCTCCCCTTAACAAGTAATTATGGTATCTCTGACTTAAAACAAAATAATAATAAAGAAAGCTAATTCAAAAAGCACACAAAGTATGACAATTATTCCCATTTCCCTAACTATTCTTGATATTTGAGATACCAAGTAGGAGGACTATCTGATAACATATACTATCTAAGGTTTCAAATAAAGTCTTGAAAAAACAGTAGAACACTTACCTGGCAACTTGATTCCTGATCCCACCATCCTTCTGAACTAGTCACACTGGTCTGTGTGGTATCTTGGGGAACACGCCAAACACATACTAAGCCACTCTGACAGCCACTTGAAAAATTTGATCACATAAAACCAAACCATGTCAATATGTAGAAGTAAAGATATTTTCAAACAGCAATCAATTAAGACCTGACAGAACTACTACAATATATTTTAAAAATTTATTTGTGGTAGGTTTGCTATAATTTCACAAGAAATACAAGTAGGACCCATGTTTTTACCAATATTACATGGGGTAAAGAAGATGGCGTATCTTTGTATTGCATAGCCGAAGCTTCACATTGGAAAACTGCTCTTTACTTCTCTAAGGTGATCTTATGGTATTATACATTTTAAGAACAATAACTGGTAATAAACAGTTTAAAATTCTTGAGAAGCCACACTTAAAATGCAAGTAACAGCCTACACTAATATAAAGATTAAGACACACACACACAAATTTGTAACATACGTGGCCATCAGTAAATGCAACTTGGATCCTTTCCCTGGAAGGCTGCACCAAGCAATGCCATTTACAATAGATGGATGGCAGAGTGAATGTAGACAGCGCCAGCACCCTGAAATTGGTCCCCAGAGTTTCACATTTTCTTCTTTGGCACATGTCATAAGAATATGACCCGTTGGGTCCCACTTCATACTAGTAAGAGTATCCTTAAAATGGTAGAGGGAGAAAAATATCATAGTAATGCTTGCTTTACAAACACTTAAAACTTAGTAATTTATGACCTGTACTTCTATCGCTTCCCTGGTGGCTCAGATGGTAAAGCGTCTGCCTGTAATATGGGAGTCCCAGGTTCGATCCCTGGGTAGGGAAGATCCCCTGGAGAAGGAAATGGCAACCCACTCCAGTATTCTTGCNCTTGCTTTACAAACACTTAAAACTTAGTAATTTATGACCTGTACTTCTATCGCTTCCCTGGTGGCTCAGATGGTAAAGCGTCTGCCTGTAATATGGGAGTCCCAGGTTCGATCCCTGGGTAGGGAAGATCCCCTGGAGAAGGAAATGGCAACCCACTCCAGTATTCTTGCCTGGAGAATTCCGTGGATTAAGGAGCCTGACAGGCTACAGTCCACGGGGTCACAAAGAGTCAGACACGACCGAGCCACTTCACTTCACCTCATTTCTTCATACTTCTATCACTCAACTATTTTGAAATGGACATTTTATGCAAATCAGACACTATTACATTATTTCCAACCACTAACTAACTCATCGTTTATATATATATATTAAAATATATATATTTGCTGCATTATATATATTTGCTGTAGTCAAAGCCCAATAAATGTTACTTGGATGAATGAATTATGAAATTCTAATTCAGAAGGAATATGTTATCTTTCATCACCATTTTAAAAGTTATTTTTATTGACTACTGATTATCAAAATATGAAAAAGAAGAGGGTTTTTTTTAAAAAAAGAAGAATCTCTTACACTAAAAATAGCTAATACTATGAGAATCTGAGACATGTTTTATGTTTATATGGTTGTCTTCACTAGGTTCTTCTGATTTTTTTGAAATTTATTTTTAATTGAAAGATAATTGCTTTACAATATTGTATTGGCTTCTACCAAACATCAACATGAATTGGCCATAGGTTTACCCATGGCCCCTTCCACTTGAACATCCCTCCCATCTCCCTTGCCATCCCACCCCTCTAGTTTGTTCCCCAGCCTCATTTGAGTTCCCTGAGTCATATTAGCAAATTCCCACTGGCTATCTATTTTACATATGGTAATGTACCTTTCCATGTTACTCTCTCCATACATCCCACCCTCTCCTTCCTCTCCCGCCAGCTGTGTCGATAAGTCTATTCTCAATGTCTAGTGTCTCCACTACCGCTCAGCAAATAGGTTCATCAGTACCATCTTTCTAGATTTCATATATATGTGCTAGTACACAATATTTGTTTTTCTCTTTCTGACTTACTTCACTCTGTATAATAAGCTCTATTCTTCTGACTTTTTTACCCTTCTTCACACGTTCCAACCACTGGCTTCATCAATTTATGTTACTTAACTAGTGGCCCCATAAGCTTCTGACCTGGTAACTTCTGTTTAAGGTAACGGAATCATTCTTCATATATGGAATTTCTAGCATTACTGGGAGGTACTCTGACCAAGGTATCCTATATCACTGTTTCGGTTTTATCTCTTAACTCAATGGCTTTCTTACACAGACTTCTCCATTTATATACATGGTCCAAAAACTTTGTATAACAACAGAATATTAAATCACAAGTGACTGAGGTAAAAAAGATTTTTTGAGAAACTAGTATCAAGCAATACTACAGTATAAAATAAGAAAAAGTAATCATTTGGTAAAGATGCTTTACCTTATGTGCATCAATTAGAACAATGCCTCCTTTCTCAAGTGGTTCCTTTGTTCCCAATAACAATTTTCCATCAAAATATCCCACTGCAAATGGTCTGTCTTCACTGAACCAAGCAATGCAAGTTACAGACACTAACATGATAAAAACAAAATAAAAATTTAAAAAAGAAAATGAGAGACTTATTTATCTTTGTCTCACTTTAAAAGAGATTTTGCAACAAATATATACCACTACAACTATTGGAAGTAGTTTACAAACATCTCTTTAATGCATTTAGACAAAATGTAGGCTTAGAGCAGGGATTTCATGCAACCCACTTTAAAGGTGTTATTTGTAAGTGACAAGGAGTATCTCATTTTTAATCTTTCATTCTTTTGAAACAAAAATTGAATTCCCTGGCTGATTTTAAGTCATTTTAGGCTTTCTCTTTTTGGACCACAATCTGCCATGAAACTAACAAGTGAAATAATCCAACTCTTAGGTAAAAAATTACCTATCCTTTCTTTTGCTTAATATTGCCTATTTTGCATATTCTATCAAACACATTATATTCTAACAATCTATATCCATATTTGTTTTAGTATATGTAATGCCAGAAGGCTACAAAAGAAGTAAAAAACAGTTTCTGTGGGAGTACAATGGGGACTTGGGAGTTGAGTAAATGTGAGAAAGGCTTTGCATTGTATACCTTTTTCTTTTTTTGCCATGCCATGTAACATGTGAGATCTTAGTTCCCTGAACAGGGATCAAACCTGTGTCCCTTGCAGTGGAAGTACAGAGTCCTAACCACTGGACTGCCAGGGAATTTCCTACTGTATCTTTTTAAACTAAAATTTTTGAACCATATGATGGTATTATCTATTTTAAAAATCTGAAAAAAAAAAAAAAAAAANTTAGTTCCCTGAACAGGGATCAAACCTGTGTCCCTTGCAGTGGAAGTACAGAGTCCTAACCACTGGACTGCCAGGGAATTTCCTACTGTATCTTTTTAAACTAAAATTTTTGAACCATATGATGGTATTATCTATTTTAAAAATCTGAAAAAAAAAAAAAAAAACCTATTCTATTCTGTTAAAAGAGTAACACAGAAGCTGAGATTAGGATCTCTGAGATATCCTACTCCCCCAAATCATCTAACAGAACTGTTCAGTATGATGCCGAGCCATCCAAAATGAAGAGAGTGAGAAAATAAGTGAAAGGCTTCCTAGTATGACTCTCAAATGAGGAACATCCCTCCCCTCCTCCTCCTTCCTCATTTCCTTAATTTCACACATTTGTTAACAATTTCAACTCCATCGATGGTTATTATCTTTTTTCTTCTTGGACATTCTCAACTTTCTAGGGAGACCTCAAGAGCACTATAAGCATTCAGACACTTACACAAAAGATAAATAGTAATTTAGGTCTTATTTTGGCAGTAATGTGTGGTAGGAGTTGATAGACAACTATCTTTCAACTTAGCAGCTAACTAAAATGAAATACCAACTGGGCAATTTAGAAAACAAAACCAAAAGTAATATTTACTCAGCATTTGCCAAAAGAGTATATCTATCTGATCAGAGGGAACACTTTCTCAACCAGATACAAGTCTAATCATTTACCATCCTTTCGATAGCAATGCTCCAGTTCTCGACGGTGCATGGTGGATACATCAACAACTTCAATCAGTCCTAGAGATCCATCCATCCGTCCCACCAACAACAATTCTGGAGACTCTCCTGACCAGGCTGTAGACGGACCCTCTTCTGGCCAAGCCAGAGCAGATACCCAGTGAGGCTGAATATCTACTAACCCTTTTCCTCCTAGAGAAGGAAAAAATGTTAACTAGTTGTCACTTAATTCTTAAGAGCAATAACAAAAACAAGTAGTATTTAACACGCGCAAAGCAGTTCCCAATTTCATAATGGCCTACTAATGAGTAAGACTGCAGGGCTGGATCCTCCATTTATACACCACATTCGACTATCAAATCGTGTTTTTCTGTAACTATTAACAGCAAAAAGAGATAGCTTTTATATAAGAAAGAATAAAGGAAAATAATTAGTATACAAATGTCACTTAATTGTCCTAATAATTACTGAAGACCAAATTAACACATGAAATTCATCTATAGTTAAGGCTAGCAATTTCTCAATTAAGCAAAAGCAAACAAAAATACTGGTAAGCTGAAGATTACAATAATAATTTTTATTTTCCAGAGATTAAAATGAACAAGAGTTTGTACCTGTGAAAGAGACAAAATTAACAGAAATATTTCAACTGATTCAAAAGAACACACAGCTGGAAATGTAGTGACTGCTACTTATCTAATCCTAGGCTGAATGCTGAATGGTATATAAAAGAAATTTTTAGTTTAAAATTACCAGGTTAATTGAAACTCTCAGAAATGAAAGTCAGGAAACGAACACTCTTTAATTTAAATCATACTATGCATAGATTTCCACAGCTGGTAAACAGACTGTGAGATTCAAGGTGAAGGGAAGCCAATGTTTGAACTTAGAAGGCTAAGAGAAAGAGTACCTTCAGTAGTTTACTAGTATTTATGTGACTCTTACCATTAACTTGCCAGATATTCACCATCTTTTCCAAAGCCCCAGCTAGGTATTTGCCACTGATACTCCAGGAAACAGGTGAGAAACTTGGATCACTGGGTGATCCTAGGCTTTCCTCAGCATCACTTTCCCTAGAATACAACAGATAAGTATGGAATTCTAATCCATCATCCAAAAAGAAACTAAATTCTAAATCTTAAAATAAGGGTTTTATATAGACCATAGTACCTAAAGAGAGACTCTTACATTTCAAAAGCTTGGCTAGTAGTATTTGACAATCACATAATTGCTATTGTTTGTCATAATGTGAAAAATTATAGAATTACAAGAGTATTACTTAGACAATTCATCATTTAATGTACTACATAATTTGTCAACAAAGATATTCTGATTCTGCATGGTTTATACATATGATTATTACTCAGGGCACACGGATTCTTGCTTGCCTAATAGCTAGGGAAGTTTTATATTTAGCTATGAAAATAGAAAAGATACTACACTGTGCGACAGAAGAAATATCATTACTTTTAATTTCTAAATAATCCTTGAAGAATGATGGAAAATAAGCCTACTGTTTTGTAGAATTGAACATGTTAGCAGAGTAGACTTTGATTTAATTCTAGTAAGTCCAGATATTGATAGTTAATATTTTTATCTTCTAAGTTACTATCTAGTAGGACTTGGTGGTCCAGTGGTTGAGAGACCATCTGCCAATGCAGGGGACAGGGACTCGACCCCTGGTCTGGGAAGATTCTACATGCTGAGAGGCAGCTAAGTTTATGCAACACAACTACTGAAGCCCCTGTGCCTAGAGCCTGTGCTCCGCAACGAGAGAAGCCAACACAATGAGAAGCTCGTGCACTGCAACTAGAGAGTCCCCCTACTCACCACAACTAGAGAAAGCCCACGCCCAGCAATGAAGACCCAGCGCAGCCAAAAATTTAAAACTAATGAATTGCTATCTTGCAAAAAACAAAAAACAACACATTGGAAACTGTTCTGAAATAAAAAATTGTAAAAAACTTTAGTCACAATTTGATTATACTAACGCAACCAAGACGAAACATGTTTAGGATTCTCCTATTTTTAAATGTCACGCAAGGGAGCTAACATCAGTACTCACAATCTGTTGAATACACAGGTCTGTTGCAGTGAATACTGCTTCTTGGTGACATTCCACACCCGGATGGTGCCATCATTGCCACTTGTAGCCAACAGTCCTTTTTTATTACACCAAACACAAGTCATTACCTAGAAAAGATAAAAAGTCCAGCAATATGTGAGCAAGTTTTAACTCAAATGATTCTGTAATTTGAAAGAATTCTATCAAATTAAAAATAAATCTACCATGAAATTGTAAAAGTGTCCATGTTATAAAACAATATGCATGGTCTAATTCTTTCTAATTGGCTTGTAAATATACACCTATATGAGATGTACCTTTAAAATACTATGCCCAAACTCATTTGACTTGTTACAATCTTAACTAAACATGTTTGTTTAATTAAAAAATGTTTTTTAATCCAATAAAATAGAAGTATTCAATATGCTCTATAAAACAAATTACAAAACTAAAAAATGATTTTTAAATTGGAAAAGTAGAGGTCAGTCTTCATTCATTTCCTAAACTTCCCTTGTCACTGCTCAGGGGTCCAGTGGGTTAGATTAAAACAGTAGGGTCAATTTCTTCTTCTCTTGCATATATAAGCTCTTATCTTTCATGAGGTTATTCCTTTGGTTTTCTTCTCATTCCCCATCTGATGTTCTCATCTGTATCAGATTATATAGCATACAACATACACATGTAGAGAAAGGAAAGTCGGTAACTAGCAAATACTGATAATTTAGCACACACATGTATGTGTGTGAGAGAGAGAGAGAGAGACAGAGAAAGAGAGACACACATATACATACCCCATGATCTAAACTTTAAGCTCCTGGAGAACAGCAGAAATTATTTTATCTTACGTAAGGTGATCAACACACTTGGGGCTTAAAATACATACTCTGTTCTGATGCGCCTCCAACTTGATAAAGGAGCATTTTCTGAGATCTCCTCCCATATCAGCAAGTGTCTGTGGAGCAGTCTGGTTGTCGCGGTCATGTGCGGCAAGAGTGCGCACGAGCTGCTGAGCAGCCCACTGCCTGTGCTGCGAGGACAGCCTTGAGGAGAGGCAGCAGGCTGCCAGGGCGTTAGCCAGCTCCAGAGGGCCTGCAGCAGAAGGGTCACAGGGAGGGTGGGCATACAATTGGGCAGTTAAACCTGCTTAGAGAAAACAATGAAATGATGCCGGGTGAGAGCTGGTGCTGGTGAACAAACAAAAACGGGTTAACCCATCTTTTAAGAATTAGCACTTTTTCAAGCAATCATTTCACTAAGATATGCATACAAATTATAAAACACTTATCTCACATAAAATTCTGTAATAAATACAATTCACTGCAAATATACATTTACATACATTAAGCAATGTATGTAGATGTCTTTGCTCTAAGGAAACATAGACTGAGGATACAGCAGAAATCAGTTTAAGGCCAGGGCAGAGCAAGCATGTCCTAAAAATTAAGAGTTTGGCTTCTGCTGCTCAAAAGTGATCGTAATAGCCAATCAAGGGACTGCCTTGATAGATCCAAAAGCCCAACTCTCTCAGCCAAATGGTGAAGAGAAGGGTACGTAGTGTATTTAAGTAGTCCCTTCAAGTATATCGTTTTAAGACAAAGAGAAAAACAGCACTACTTTATATAAATTATATTATGGAAACCTACCGTAATTATTATCTATGGTGACTCAAACCATAATCGAATAAAAATAATCTAATTAAAAAAGACAAATTTGGTATATTTTCTGGTATTTATTTCCATGCACAATGAAAAAGTATCCAGGCACTTTTCTTATGATCTAACTTAATTATACGTTGCTCAGGCTCTCGGTCGTGTCTAACTCTTGGCAAACTGATGGACTGCAGCATGCCAGGATTCCCTGTCCTCCATCTCCCAGAGCTTGCTCAAACTCATGTCCATCGAGTCAGTGATGCTACCCAATCATCTCATCCTATGTTGTTCCCTTCTCCTCCTGCCTTCAATCTTTCCCAATATCAAGGTCTTTTCTAGTGAGTCAGCTCTTTGCATCAGGTGGCCCAAGTATTGGGTGTTTCAGCCTCAGCATCAGTCATTCCAATGAATATTCAGGACTCATATCCTTTACGATTGACTGGTTTGATCTCCTTGCTTTCCAAGGGACTCTCAAGAGTCTTCTCCAATGCCACGGTTCAAAAACATCAGTTCTTCAGTGCTCAGCCTTCTTTATGGTCCAACTCTCACATCCATACAAGACTAAAGAAAAAATCATAGCTTTGACTAGATGGACCTTTGTTGACAAAGTAACATCTTTACTTTTTAACACACTGTCTAGATTTGTCATAGCTTTTCTTCTAAGGAGAAAGCGTTTTTTAATTTCATGGCTGCAATCACCATCTACAGTGATTTTGGAGCCCAAGAAAATAAAGTCTCTTGCTGTTTCCCCATCTATTTGCCATGAAGTGATGGGACCAGATGCCATGATCTTCATTTTTCGAATGTCGACCTTTAAGCCAGCTTTTTCACTCTCCTCTTTCACTTTCATCAAAAGGCTCTTTAGTTCCTCTTTGCTTTCTTCCATAAGTGTGGTATCATCTGCATATCTGAGGTTATTAATATTTCTCCCAGCAATCTTGAGTCCAGCTTGTGCTTCATCCAGCCTGGCATTTCACATGATGTACTCTGCATATAAGTTAAATAAGCAGGGTGATAATATACAGCCTTGACATACTCCCTTCCCAATTTGGAACCAGTCTGTTGTTCCACGTCCAGTTCTAACTGCTGCTTCTTGATCTGCATACAGGTTTCTCAGGTGGCAGGTAAGGTGGTCTGGTATTCCCATCTCTTTCAGAATTTTCCACAGTTTATTGTGATCCACACAGTCAAAGGCTTTGGCATAGTCAATAAAGCAGATGTTTTTCTGGAATTCTCTTGCTCTTTTGATGATCCAACGAATGCTGGCAATTTGATCGCTGGTTCCTCTGGTTTTTCTAAATATAGCTTGAACATCTGGAAATTCACAGTTCATGTACTGTTGAAGCCTCACTTGGAGAATTTTGAGCATTACTTTGCTAGCGTGTGACATGAGTGCAACTGTGCAGTAGTCTGAATATTCTTTGGCATTGCCATTCTTTGGGATTGGAATGAAAACTGACCTTTTCCAGTTCTAAGGCCACTGCTAAGTTTTCCAAATTTGCTGCCATATTAAGTGCAGCACTTTTACAGCATCATTTTGAAATAGCTCAACTGGAATTCCATCACCTCCATAGCTTTGTCATAGTGGTGCTTCCTAAGGCCCATCTGACTTCGAATTCCAGGATGTCTGGCTCTAGGAGAGTGACTACACCATCAAGGTTATCTGCATCATGAAGACCTTTTTTGTATAGTTCTTCTGTGTATTCTTGCCACCTCTTTGTAGTATCTTTTGCTTCTGACAGGTCCATACCACTTCTGTCCTTTATTGTTCCCATCTTTGCGTGAAATGTTCCCTTGGTATCTCTAATTTTCTTGAAGAGATCTCTAGTCTTTCCANAGCGCCCCCTGCCTCCGCCGCGGCCGGTCCACCGCCTCAGCCCGCCTCTCGCCGCCCCTCGCCCCGCCCCCACCACGCCCTCGCCCTCCGCGGCACCCAGCTCTCGCCCCGCCTCCAGTCTCTGGTCCTATCCCGCCCTCGTCCCGGTGCTCAGCTGGTTCGGCGCTCTGCGCCCCAGGGTCCAGGCCAGGCCCCCCGGCAGGCTTCTGCGGTCGCCATGACGGCGGCCGTGTTCTTCGGCTGCGCCTTCATTGCCTTCGGGCCTGCGCTCGCTCTCTACATCTTCACCATCGTCACCGAGCCGTTACGCATCATCTTTCTCATCATTGGGTAAGGCGGTTGCGCCGGGAAACCCGGACCCGGGGCTCCCCTCCCCCGCCGGGGGTACCCGCGATCCCTGGCGCCCCACCAAACATCTCGACCACGTTGGGCTTTAGAGCGGAGAATGGTTGGAAGTGGGAGAGCTGAGACCCCTTTCCCTGGGACTTCTTGCCCTCCTCCGAGGGTCGGCGACCTCAGAGAGCGAGCTCACATTGTGAAGGAGCTCACACCGTGGGTCTCAGAAAACCCCGACGCTTGGTTCGGTAGTCTTTGCTTCGGGTCTGTGGGTGGGCGTTCGTCATACATTAAAACTGTGTAAAGAATTGTGGATAACTTCAAATATGCGTCTTTGATTTATTTTGGAGAGCGCGCCCCTGAGATTCAAACAGGCATCTCTAATCCCAAGCTAGTTAAGAGCCCTTAAGCACCTGGGGATCAGGTGCTGTAAAACACACTCCTGCCCAACCCTTACCCGTGATCAACTGAATAGGAATGTCTAGGGGGTGGGATTCGGAGACCCAGGTGATCCAGGTATGCGGCCAAAGGGTAAGAAGCCTGTGAAAACTCCGCATCACCTGTAGTACATCTCTTTCCAGGAGCTTGGTCAATACCGAACTCCTGTGGCGAATGTGATCATAATGCCAGTTTTCACCTGTCTGGCAGCTCTTACTGGAGCTTCCCCATGACCCTCTGTGCTGTTGAGTCTCAGTTGGCATCAGGAGAAACGGCGAGGCCAGGCCAGTGAGTCCCACCTTTTCTGAACTTCTTCACCACTTACACTGTATTGACAGTGCTGCATCACAAGAGTCATTTAAAAACCAATATAGAGGGACTTCACTAGTGGTCCAGTGGTTAAGAATCTGCCATTCAGTTCAGGGGACTCTGGTTCGATCCTGGTTGGGGAACCAAGATGCCTGCTGTCCACAACTAAGATCCTATGCGGCCAAGTAAAACAAAACAAAATACAATAGAGATTTGGACAGAAGGTCTGTAAAGCTTGTTATAATCATTAAACTCCACAGGAATGTTGTAAAAACCAGACCTTGGAAACTGATCTAGATCAGAGCACAGGCTTTCACATCTGGATTTTAAACAACTGTTCTGTTAATAGAGACATAGACATTTTCCTGGAAAAATATTTACACATCAGTGGACAAAGCTTTAATTAGGAAGCTTAATTAGCAAATAACGAAGTTTCCAGCCAGATAGTCCTTGGCAAATAGTCTTCAGATGTACTTACAAAAAGAAGGGTTACTGAAAAAAGTGATTTTTTTACGAAAAATTTCAAATTCCTCTTGGGCTGCACGTTTGTTTCACCAGGGAAACTGCACATTGATTAAGAACAGTTGAACATTTTCTGTCAGGAAATCTTTCTTCTCAAGCAGGGTTTTGTTTTGTTTTTATTTTTATTATTTTATATGTAATTCTTTCAGCTGTAAGCAATATCTCTTGACTCTATACATTTTATTTATTTTTAACTTTTTGTTTTGGGCTGTAGCCAGTTAACAATGTTGTGATAAATTAAGGTGAAGAGCAAAGGACTCAGCCATATGGATACACGTATCCATTCTCCCCCAAACCACACTGCCATATTTAAAATGAATAACCAGAACCTACTGTGTATAGCACATGGAATCCTGCTCAGTGTTATATGGCAGCCTGTACATTTTATTATTATTATTTTTGCCATGTGATATGTGGGATCTTATTCCCCAACCAAGAATCGAACCTTCTCTCCCTGCATTGGAAGCTCAGAGTCCTAACCACTGGATGACTAAGGAAGTCCCTTTTTTCTTTTCTGCTTTTAAATTATTTTTGATCCTGTTCACTTATAACTTTTTTCCCTTCCAATTTTCAGAGCTTTCTTCTGGTTGGTGTCTCTGCTGTTTTCTTCCCTCATTTGGTTCACGACAGCAACCCTTATTGGTAACAAAGATGAACCAAGAGAGAAATATCTGCTGATTTTTGGAGTGTTAATCTCAGTCCTTTTTGATCCTGTTCACTTATAACTTTTTTCCCTTCCAATTTTCAGAGCTTTCTTCTGGTTGGTGTCTCTGCTGTTTTCTTCCCTCATTTGGTTCACGACAGCAACCCTTATTGGTAACAAAGATGAACCAAGAGAGAAATATCTGCTGATTTTTGGAGTGTTAATCTCAGTCCTTATCCAAGAAATGTTCCGGTTTGCATATTATAAACTTTTAAAGTAAGTTTTCGGTTTACTTTTTTTCCCCAGTATTTTTTGAATTATTATTTAGTAATTTGAAACGTTAATATGCTGTTGTATTTGAAGGTCCATGTCGTCCTATATAGTTCCAAGCCAGGGTATCGAACATTTCAAGCCTGAACATACTGAGTATTTTGAGTTGTGGGCCCTTGTTCCTTGCTTCACTCATTCAAAAAATATGTCTTGAGAATTTGCTTAATGCCATGAACTACTCTGGGTCCTGGGGATACATCATGATTAAAAGACAGTCCCATGGTGGTACCTTATAGTGGAAAGAGACAACGAATAAGAAAATACATCATATATTACAAGATAAGTGCCACAGAGAAAAATAAAGGTAGAGAAAGCCATTGAAACAATAAGTACAAAAACTGTTCCAAATCAGAATTTTTCTGTGCTTCTCTTTGACATCACCTAAAATAGATAATTCCTATGGCAGTTATGCTTGCCATAATTTTGACTGTATTGGGGGAAACAGGGGTTCATTTTGTGATAATGTCATTTGATTTCATGTCTGTAATAGAACAATACATTTAAAAAAAAGTCGTGGGCATGAGTTCCCTTTCTAGGCCAGAAAGTAGGTCATCTGTAGGATCCATGAGGAGCTCACGTGAAACCACTGTTTGAAAGCACAGCTTGAACTTGGAATAGTATTTTCCTTCAGACAGTCATGAGTTTGGCTTTGATTACGTAGTAATGCTTAGTAGACTGATAAATGTGCTGTTTTTTCATTTCTGCAAATGATTTCATTAAAGCACTTTATGAATTTCAAGGGTGCAACCAAGACAGAAAGGACCTCAATAGCATCTCTTGTAATAGGCTTCTGATCCTTTGCTCCTGCCAAAATGCCAAGGCTTCTGTATTTTTTACTTGATGCTTTTAATAACAGATACTAAAATTTTAATAATGAAGCAATTTAAACCACCAGTAGAAAACCAGGAAGCCATTGCTTAGAAACAAAAGTAGTATCTTAGAAAAGGTTTAAAATGAAAGTTCCATTAGTTCCTGGAAATATTAAAGAGCAACAGATAAAAATCAAAGATAACATTTCAGGTTCCATGGGAATTACAGTATCCTTAAGAGATGGACATTCAGCTATGGTTGAATATTTCTGGCTTGCAGCAGTTAACTGCCATTCCAAAATTTAATTTTTACTGTAGAATATATTAAGGAAATAAAAATCTCCCCTCTTTCTCACCTCTACCATGCACAGGCAAGCAGTCTCTCGCATGGTTGTCATCTTATCTCTTTCAAGACTGTGCATTCCTCATTTTCTCACCTGGCCCTCAGAAGACACGGATGTGGCTTCCAAATCTTTTCCTGTCTCTGTTCTGTCAGTGGACACACCCCTTTCTGACAGTGCCCAGGGTTTACCTGTGCCCAGGACCCAGCACAGTGCCCCGCTGTGGTCAAAGTGGTTCAGAAAGCAGGGCCCTTCCCACCGTTGACAGGGCACTTTTCTCTTAACCCAGCTTCCGATTGCACTGGACTTTCTTACTCTAACGTCATCTCATTGGCTCACGTTGGTTTTGCGTTCTCTAATTTCAGTAGATTTTCACAGATGGGGTCCTGGCTTTAGTAGTAACTCTTTAGGACTTGAGATTCTACAACCTCAGTTACCTGAATTGGCTGAGTGTCTGCTGTTCTTTACTGTTGTCTTTCTTCATGATTTCCACCTGAAAAGCAAAGCTTTATTGGCTCTAATCCAAGGTTCCCAAAGACAACAAGCCCGACATGAGTTGCCTTTTTGCGGGGAGGAGGGGAAGGGGTGGCGGCTATTGCTGTGCTGCTTGTGGGATCTTAGTTCCTTGACCAAGGGTTGAACCTGCGCCCTGGCGACGAAAGTGTGGAGTCCTAACCACTGGACTGCCAGGAAGTTCCCCATGGGTTGCCCTTTTTAGTGAGGGCAGTGAGGGCATAGGACCACATGTGGAAGGAAGTATTGCTGTCAGTCTGCAGGCTCTCAGACCAGGAAATTAACAGAAACCTCCTTGGCCTTCTGGGGAAACCATATTTGGTCCTCCAAAAGGATCTTTGGAGATTTGCAGATGAATAATAGGACACATATGTATTAACAGGTCCCTTTGTTTGCCTTTACAAAATGGATCTGCAACAAACCTTTGGAATCTGATAAAAATTTTCCTAGCACATTTTAAAAATGTTGGATGTTATATAGTTACATGTTAAAACAAGTTTGAGAATTATGTACTTTACTCACGATTAACGTCCTGCAATTCACGGGGTCGCAAAGAGTCGGACACGACTGAGCGACTGAACTGAACATTTATATAGATATATTTAAGTTGCTCTCTTAGGCTTCACCAAATTAAATATAGGAACTTCAGTTTAATCAATAGTTTAACTTTTGAACTTTTAAGTTTAAAGTACTGCCTCAATAAAATTTTTTGCTACCTGGATCTGGTGCCAAGATTAAAATGTGGAGAGCTTGCACCAGTTTTATACGTAGATGGGATTGAATCACAGCATTTATTGTTGTTTGCTGTTGTTTAGTCACTTCAGTAGTGTCCAGCTCTTTTGTAGCCCCATGGACTGTAGCCTTCAAGGCTTCTCTGTCCATGGAATTCTCAAGGCAAGAATACTGGAGTGCGTTGCCGTTTCCTTCTCCAGGGTATCAACCCGGGAATCAAACATGCATCTCCTGCACTGGCAGGCAGACTCTTTACCACTGAGAGCCACCAGGGACGCCCACTTAGCATTGTAGTTCAATATGAATTTATTTCATGACTCAGGCCTTAGGAACAGTACTTCATCTTGAATGAATGAATTTTAACTTTCAGCCTAGCAGAGCATTGCACTGTGAGAAATTGACATGTGGCCACAAATGAGTTTTTTCTATCTTAATTAGAAGGAAAAAAAAAATTCAAGTTGTCCTGCATATTGCCTAAAATATACACTAGAATTTTTTTGGCTCGGGGTGAAGCCTGTGTAGTTTCAGTTGTCTGATAATGCTGATACCATAAAGATTTGGTAATTTGAAAAATCACTTATAGAAGTAGTAAGCTAATCATTGCTACAACATTTTAAAAGGCCTAAGTCTATTTTTAAAAATTTCTAAAATAGTGTATACACATGCATATTCTGTGGTACTTTCCCTCTCTTACACATGTGGAGTGAATCATAGCAAACAAGAAAGCTGGTATGATTTATTATACATTTTTCAAAGTTTATATTCCAAAAAAATTGAGGTTTTTCTGTTTTGTTCTTAGAAATAATAATAAATGCAAACAAAAAAATTCCATTTCAGTAAAATGGTGAAATTAAAATCACTGTCCCTCATGTCATCAGTTGTGTGTTGTGTCCATCAAGAACTTGGAAGCTGATGATGGTGCCTTTTACTTTTTCACTTCCTGATATTGGCGCTGAGAACTGTTGGTGCCCTAGACCTTTCCTTCCTCATAGAAGGAGGACATTTACAAAACTTTTAAGTTTAGAGCTTTAATATATTTGCGATAGCAGTACTTTGTTATACTAAATATCAAAAATCTTTTATTCATTACTGAGCAATTTATATAAAACAGAAGTCCTCCAAAATTTATTGATTCTTTTATACCATTATATCTGTTTGTTGATGGAGATTATTGCTATTATGTAGGTCTGTAAGCATTCATTAGCCTTTCAAAGCACTCCTGTGATAGGTGAGTTTATATAAGCCTCTTGGGCATTTCAGGTGGTTATGGTTCCAGAGAAAGAAGATCACAGTCACGTAAATTCTGGCTCATGTCCCTGCTACTAAATGATGCTTCCAAATGGAGAGCACTGAAATGGCAAATTGTTTCTTTTCCTTTTTTTTTTTTTTTTTTTTCTGATCTTGTTGTGTAGCATGTGGGATCTTGGTTCCCTGACCAGAGATCAAACCTCTTCCCCCTATAATAGAAGTGTGGGGTCTTACTGAACCACTGGACCACCAAGGAAATCCCAAAGATATTTTTCTTTATGCTTATTACTATTTTGATTGAATTCTGTGTTGCCTTATTTAATACATTAAATAATATATATATGGCAAATATATATAAATATATATTTATGTTTATGTGATGAGATAGGCTCACTGCAGTGAATATGCATACCTTGAAATTTAATTAACACAATAACCCAGAATATAAAGTCTGTGTTCTGGCTAATTTTCTACTCTTAGAGTTAACCTCACTCATTTTTGTTTCAGCACTTGTTGAAAAATCATTCTAAAATGTTTTCCTTAGTTGCTTTAAAAAATATATTTTATGGTAAATATAATTTAAATATCCTTTGAGTCAGGAACATTGTTACAGACTTTCTAACCAACAAGGGATAGTAGTAATGATGAGAGTGGAACTGACCTGGCCACAGTCATGACACATTTTTTGGGGGGTGGGGGGCAGGACTCATGGTAAGTTTGCAGGTTGTCCACAACAGAAGCCTGGATGCAATTGCTCTGAAGATCATTTCTTACTGAGCAGTGGTTCTTTCAGGTATTCATTTATCTTCTTTTCTGAAGGTAGCATTTTATTCTCTCCTGAAGCCTGATTGAGGATATGAAAGAAATGTTTTAGAATCAGAAGACCATGGGATTAGGTATCCATATGAGAGTTCAGACCATCAGTGTGAATAGGATTTAGAAGTTAAGGAGAGGACTTCCCTGGTGGTCTAATGGTTAAGACCTGGCTTCCAGTGTGGGCGTGCAGGTGCGATCCCTGGTCACGGATTTAAGATCCCACATGAAAGATCCCCATAACAACAATAACAAACAAACCTCAAAGCAGAGAGAGATGGGATGAATGACTGTCAATCATTGGTAAAGATGGCTCTTTTGAGCAATTGTTGCCTGAACTAGACTTTGAGGAGTGAGTACCATTTAGGTTCTACGGAGTGGAAGGGAGAAGGGAGGGTGGCACAATAAGTCTAACCCAGGCAGAAATACAGCAAAGTACTAAGAAAGTGGAATAAAAGACACAGTACTTTGGGAAGAGGAACAGTTCGGAGTGGTAAATGCCGTAGCATGTTGAATTAAATACTTCCTAAGACAGACTGGTTCCAAATAGGAAAAGGAGTACGTCAAGGCTGTATACCATCAACCCTGCTTATTTAACTTATAGGTAGAGTCCGTCATGAGAAACACTGGGCTGGAGGAAGCACATGCCGGAATCAAGATTGCCGAGAGAAATATCAATAACCTCAGATATGCAGATGACACCACCCTTATGGCAGAAAGTGAAGAGGAACTAAAAATCCTCTTGATGAAGTAATAGAGGAGAGTGAAAAGTTGGCTTAAAGCTCAACATTCAGAAAACGAAGATCATGGCATCTGGTCCCATCACTTCATGGGAAATAGATGGGGAAACAGTGACAGACTTTATTTTTGGGGGCTCCAAAATCACTGCAGATGGTGACTGCAGCCATGAAATTAAAAGACGCACTCCTTGGAAGCAAAGTTATGACCAACCTAGACAGCATATTAAAAAGCAGAGACATTACTTTGCCAACAAAGGTCCATCTAGTCAGGGCTATGGTTTTTCCAGTAGTCATGTATGGATGTGAGAGTTGGACTATAAAGAAAGCTGAGCGCTGAAGAATTGATGCTTTTGAACTGTGGTGTCGGAGAAGACTCTTGAGAGTCCCTTGGACTGCAAGGAGATCCAACCAGTCCATCCTAAAGGAGATCAGTTCTGGGTGTTCATTGAAAGGACTGATGTTGAAGCTGAAACTCCAATACTTTGGCCACCTGATGCAGAGAACTGACTTATTTGAAAAGAGCCTACTGCTGGGAAAGATTGAAGGCAGGAGGAGAAGGGGATGACAGGATGAGATGGTTGGATGGCATCACTGACTCAATGGACATGAGTTTGAGTAAACTCCTGAAGTTGGTGATGGACAGGGAGGCCTGGCGTGCTACAGTCCATGGGGTTGCAAAGAGTTGGACACGACCGAGCGACTGAACTGATATGAAGCTTAGTCATGGTGGTGCTAGTGGTAAAGAATCACCTGCCATTACAGGACCATAAGAGATGAGAGTCAGTCTTTGGGTGGGGCAGCCCACCCCAGTGTTCTTGCCTGGAGAATCCTGGACAGAGGAGCCTGGCGGGCTACAGTCCATAGGGTCATACAGAGTTGGATATGGCTGAAGTCACTTTTAACACACAAGCTTAGTCATAAATATTGCTTTTTTCTCCCTTATTAAACCCAATCCTGATGGCTTGTTTACTTATTTTTCCTATTCTTTGTGAATGTCAGATAAAAGGCAAAAGTTGGTTGGAAATTTTGGTTGATTTTAGTTAATTGAAGCTTTGTTGTATTCATTTAAATGGATTTTAGATTTAGTGTATAATCTGATCAGAAACCTCATTAAGTATTGAATTTTAAGATACAGTATATGTTTTTCTGATATACTACTTAAAAAAAATTACATGTGTGTTTTTATTTTAGGAAAGCCAGTGAGGGTTTGAAGATTATAAACCCATATGAGAAAGCACCCTCTATGAGATTGCTGGCTTATGGTAAGTTAGAGCCGCATAGTGTTGTGAAGATTAAAAAAAAAACTTGACCTAAAAGCCATTTTTATCTTTTATAGCTTTGTGGGTTTCTAGTAGTATTTTACTACTGCATTGGTCTATTGGTGTATCTATTTTTTATTTTTATAGCTTTCTAGAGCTCTTTTATATGGAGAAGGCAATGGTACCCCACTCCAGTACTCTCACCTGGAAAATCCCATGGACAGAGGAGCCTGGTGGGCTGCAGTCCATGAGGTCACGAAGAGTCAGACATGACTAAGCAACTTCACTTTCACTTTTCACTTTCATGCATTGGAGAAGGAAATGGCAACCCACTCCAGTGTTCTTGCCTGGAGAATCCCAGGGATGGAGGAGCCTGGTAGGCTGCCGTCTATGGGGTCACAGAGAGTCGGAAGTGACTGAAGCAACTTAGCCGTAGTAGCAGAGCTGTTTTATAAAGGAAAGTGATTTCAATTGACTCTTATCTGTGTGTCCATTAACTATTAACAAAATTTGACAGGGTTTTTTTAAACATGTATACACTCCAGTTAATTTCCAAGTGGAAATTACTGTTACCCTCTCTGGGTTGATTTCATGAATTTGTACTGGAAAGACTTCATATTAATACAGTTAATACGTTTTCATATTTTTCTTTCAGAATTATGGTTTAAAGGTTGGATCTAGGTTCCTAAATTGAGTCACCCAGCTTGACTGAGGGATCCCTCTTTATAGTGCAATCACCCCTCAAGCTCAGTTCCATCAAAATTAATTCCGTAGACTCTGTTATCATGAATTAAAGTCAGAGCTTTAATAGCATATCCTTCTGTCGCACCTGTCACTTCAGAGCCCTCCTGGATCTCTCTCTGTCGTTTCTCAATTCTCTGCTACATTTCACTATCCGTTCCCCCCCACGCCCCGCCCCCCACCCCAGTTCATCACTTTGCCAAGCACTTGCCTTTTCTGAGCCAGCTTTCCACTGCTTCTCCAACAGCCTGTGCACCCTTTTTCCTGCAGCACAACAGTGCTCCCTAGTCCCTGGGGATTTGATTTGAAGAGAAATCTTAGTGTGAATAAGGCTTGACAGTGTTTTCCTTCCTCTTTAGTTTCTGGCCTCGGCTTTGGAATCATGAGTGGCGTATTTTCCTTTGTAAATACCCTGTCTGACTCCTTGGGACCAGGCACAGTGGGCATTCATGGAGACCCTCCCCAGTTCTTCCTAAATTCAGGTATGTGTCTGATTTGAGTGTTCAGACATCTGGTCTGTGGTCATCCTTAGTGGAATTCCCTGGCTTAGGAATTCCAGTGAACAGAAATTGATGATGTACCTTCTAAAGGCAAGGTACTGTTAGACACTGTGATGAAAGAGACCTAGGAAAGTAAGAATTACAGTTAGGGTATTCATGAATTTTAGATGTGTATAAGAGACAGTGTATACACTCCAGTTAATTTCCAAGTGGAAATTACTGTTACCCTCTCTGGGTTGATTTCATGAATTTGTACTGGAAAGACTTCATATTAATACAGTTAATACGTTTTCATATTTTTCTTTCAGAATTATGGTTTAAAGGTTGGATCTAGGTTCCTAAATTGAGTCACCCAGCTTGACTGAGGGATCCCTCTTTATAATGCAATCACCCCTCAAGCTCAGTTCCATCAAAATTAATTCCGTAGACTCTGTTATCATGAATTAAAGTCAGAGCTTTAATAGCATATCCTTCTGTCGCACCTGTCACTTCAGAGCCCTCCTGGATCTCTCTCTGTCGTTTCTCAATTCTCTGCTACATTTCACTATCCGTTCCCCCCCACGCCCCGCCCCCCACCCCAGTTCATCACTTTGCCAAGCACTTGCCTTTTCTGAGCCAGCTTTCCACTGCTTCTCCAACAGCCTGTGCACCCTTTTTCCTGCAGCACAACAGTGCTCCCTAGTCCCTGGGGATTTGATTTGAAGAGAAATCTTAGTGTGAATAAGGCTTGACAGTGTTTTCCTTCCTCTTTAGTTTCTGGCCTCGGCTTTGGAATCATGAGTGGCGTATTTTCCTTTGTAAATACCCTGTCTGACTCCTTGGGACCAGGCACAGTGGGCATTCATGGAGACCCTCCCCAGTTCTTCCTAAATTCAGGTATGTGTCTGATTTGAGTGTTCAGACATCTGGTCTGTGGTCATCCTTAGTGGAATTCCCTGGCTTAGGAATTCCAGTGAACAGAAATTGATGATGTACCTTCTAAAGGCAAGGTACTGTTAGACACTGTGATGAAAGAGACCTAGGAAAGTAAGAATTACAGTTAGGGTATTCATGAATTTTAGAGTGGATTTAGCTTGTATAAAATTAATTTTTCTGTTACTATACTAACAGTTCTGCTGTATAGTTGATATATTGTAAGTGAATTTTCATAGGCTACATGCTTTTTTGTTCTAACAGCATTATTTTTATTATTTTTAAAATTTTATTTTTAATTGGAGGATAATTACTTTACAATATTGTCATGGTTTCTGCCATACTTCAGCATGAAACAGCCACAGGCATGCACATGTCCCCTCCTTCTTAAACCTCCTTCCTACCTCCCTCCCCACCCCACCCCTCTGTGTGGTCACAGAGTGGGTTTCCCGCATCTGCAGCATGTCCCCACTGGCAGTTTTACATATGGTGATGTGTGTTTCAGTACTGCTCCCAAGTCCTCCTACCTGCTCCCTCCCTGACTGGGACCAAAAGTCTAATTTTTATGTGTGCACCTTTTTTGCTGCCCTGCAAATAGAATCATCAGTACCATCTTTCTAGATTCCACATATATGTGTTAATATACAATATTAGTCTTTCTCTTTCTGACTGACTTCACTCTATTTAAGAGGCTCTAGGTTCATCAACCTTATTAGAACTGACTCAAATGTATTCCTTTTTATAGCTGAGTAATATTCCATTGTGTATCTGTACCACAACTTCTTTATCCTTTCACCTGTTGATGGACATCTAGGTTGCTTCCATGTCCTAGCTATTGTAAGTAGTGCTGCAATGAACACTGGGGTACATGTGTCTCTTTCAATTATGATTTCCCAGTAGTGGGAATTCTGGGTCCTATGGTAGTTTTATTCCTAGTTTTTTAAGGACTCTCCACACTGTTCTCCATAGTGGCCATATCAATTTGCATTCCCACCAAAAGTGCAAGAAAGTTCCCTTTTCTCCACATCCTCTCCAGCATTAATTGTTTGTAGACTTTTTGATGATGACCGGTCTGACTGGTGTGAGATGATGCCTTATTGTGGTTTTGCTTTGCATTTCTCTAATAAGGAGCAATGTTGAGCATCTTTTCATCTGTATGTCTTCTTTGGAGAAATGTCTGTTTAGGTCTTCTGCCCAACTTTTTGATTGGGTTGTTTTTCTGGTATGAGTTCCATGAGCTGCTTGTATATTTTGGAGGTTAATCTTTTGTCAGTGTTTCATTTGCTGTTATTTTCTCCTATCCTGAGGGTTTTCTTTTCACTTTGCTTGTAGTTTCCTTCACTGTGCAAAAACTTTTAATTAGGTCCCATTTGTTTATTTTTGTTTTTATTTCCATTACTCTAGGAGGTCAGTCATAGAGGATCTTGCTGTGATTTAGGTCAAAGTGTTCTGCCTATGTTGTTTTTGTTTTTATTAGTTTTTATTTATTGTCAGTGTAAGGACTAATGTTTATAGCTTGTCATCTTGGCTGCTTTGGGGGATGGAAAGTATAATTTAATCTTGAAATTGAGAGGAAGGAAAACAGTTCTTATTTAATGTGAGGTCACTTATCTAAAAAATGTGTATAACATATCTAAAATTGTAACTGTAACAACCCATCTTCCTTGTTTCTTAAGAACTGGGACATCAGCAGGAACTTAGAGTCCCTTGCTCCTCCCTACTCCTCCCCCACAGGAAAGTGTTGCCTTGATTTTCTGTTGTTCAGTCCCTGGGTTAGCCAGGTCTGAAACTTAGGTTTTTAACATGTACAGATGTTTTACTTTGAATCTAAAACCTGGAAGTTTTACCTTCATGTATGTGTCTGAAAAAATATGTTTAGTTTTCTTGCGTTTGAACATTTGAAAATAAACTGTACTGTACTTAAAAAAATAATAATTGAGTTCACCTTTATCCAAAGATGCCTATAAAAAAGCCAACATATTTCAAACTGCTTTTTCATCCACCAGATGAATATTGTCCCCGTGATACAATGATCACACGTTTAAGAGTTGGTAGCGTACATAATTAGTACAAAATCTCTCCTAAATTACACAATAATCTATCAAAAAATAATTTTCTAAAACGCCACTGTATTTTTTTGTTTTCATAAGCTATATCATTGAAATAAGTGATCCCATGCACAAATTCTTTTAATTAAATCATCTTTAACATCTTTACAAAAGTAATTTGTCTTCAAGGAGCTTATCATTTTGTAGGGGGAATAAGAGCCCCCCCCCCCAAAAAAAAAAGGTGATTAATCTCAGCAAGGCAGTTTGAAGTAATAACAGAAAAGATATAAGATGAAAGTGTCAGTCACTTGGTGGCACTGGATTCTTTGCAACCCCATGGACAATAGCCTGCCAGGCTCCTTTGTCCACAGAATTTCCTAGGCAAGAATACCAGAGTGGGTTGCCATTTCCTTCTCCAGGATAAGAATTTTAAAGATTGTTGCAGTAAAAAGTTGAGAGATATCCTGCATGTTACAGTGATCCTCTAGAACCCAGTGAACTCTCGTTCATCATTTCAGTTTAGGCCTTGTTATCTCCTGTCTAGATTACTACCATTAACCCCCACCTGGTTAGTCTTTCCTCAACACACTTTCTGTAGGAATCCATCCTTTATACTGTCCCCAAAGAAATCTTTCCTGTGTAAAACTAGGTAAGGGCTTTTCAAGGCCTGCAGGATAAAGTCAAGGCCCTTCACATCTGGCTGCAAGTTAGAGGAAGGGAAAGTATGTTAGTGGAGTGGGTCATACTGATTTAGTCGTGCCTCCAACAGAGCAAATTATCTTCCTTTTAAACATCCCATAACTAGAATATTTCTGACAATTAAAAAAAATGATCATAATAAGGAGTCTTAGTATTTTTTTAGAACAGTTGTAATACAAGTAGCTAAAATCTGTTAGCATCCAATAGAAATTAATAAAACATAGCCAGGAGGGGGTGCTACAGTTTTCTGTATTTTCTTAAATCAGTGTATTACACTGCTACGTAAGCAGTTTTCTTTTTTGCTTCTCCAGTAGCGGTCTCCTAATGAAATTTATTTTTCTACCAGCTTCTGTCACTAGATGGCGCTAATTCCCTTTAGAGAGCTAGTCTGTTTTCACAAGATTGACTTGATTCTTTTAGAAGAAAGTGAAAAATGTGCAGCAGTTTGGTGATAGTATTTGTGACTTCTGTAAATTCAAGAAAAAAAAAAAGTGTTCTAATATCTTTAGATAATACCTTTAGAGGTGGCAAGAATACACAGAAGAACTGTACAAAAAAAATCCTCATGACCCAGATAATCACGATGGTGTGATCACTCATCTAGAGCCAGATATCCTGGAATGTGAAGTCAAGTGGGCCTTAGAAAGCATCACTACAAGCAAAGCTAGTGGAGGTGATGGAATTCCAGTTGAGCTATTTCAAATCCTGAAAGATGATGCTGTGAAAGTGCTGCACTCAATATGCCAGCAAATTTAGAAGACTCAGCAGTGGCCACAGGACTGGAAAAGGTCAGTTTTCATTCCCATCCCAAAGAAAGGCAATGCCAAAGAATGCTCAAACTACCGCATAATTGCACTCATCTCACACGCTAGTAAAGTGATGCTTAAAATTCTCCAAGCCAGGCTTTGGCAATACGTGAACCATGAACTTCCAGATGTCCAAGCTGGTTTTAGAACAGGCAGAGGAACCAGAGATCAAATTGCCAACGTTCACTGGATCATCGAAAAACCAAGAGAGTTCCACAAAACATCTATTTCTGCTTTTTGACTATACCAAAACCTTTGACACAACTGAGTGACTGAACTGAACTGAGCAGGCTAACATTAATTTTTACTAGAATCATTACCATTTCTTAGAAATTCTGTATAGAGGCAAGGTATGGGAATTGAGTCTTAAGTTCAAGTCATAGCCTGGCTCATTAATTTAGTGTTTTAGGCAAGTCCATTTGATCATTTCATCTTTCATTCAATAAATAATTAAGTATTTTTATTCAGCAGCCCAGTCAGTGTCTGTACTTTCCACTCACAGTGGGGAGTAAAGACAAACAACTGGTTATGACAAAGTGTGATAAATACTGTGATGAGGAAGAGCCAGGAGCACACAGCACCGCTCTCACCCACTCATTGTATCAGCACTTCTCCTCTGTAATACTTACCGTATTTGTAATTAGTCAGCTGTGTAGTTGTTTCTTTCACCCCAACTGGATGCTCAGCCATAAAAGGGCAGACTCTGTCTTGTTTCCTGCCGCACCCCCAGCACTTTGTGGAGTTCTTTGTTTCTAGATGAACTCATAAATAGTTTTTGAAAAAAAAGGAAAGGTAGGCATTGCTTGTGGAGGAAGTGCTGTCTGAGTAGAAAGTTAAAGGGTGAATAGTAGGTAGGCTGGCAGAGCAAGGTGGTTGTTGGGAAGGAATGTTCCAGGCAGAGGGAAGCAGTCTTCCTAGTAGTCCTGGAGGTAAGAGAGACACTGTTCACGGGTACAGAAGTACTGGACTTCCGTCCAACCCTCAATTTCCTCGGAGGCAAAAATAATACCTAGCTCCAGGTTATAAAGAATTAAATGAAATTAGAGAGTATATATTTAAGTGCTTTATAAACTGTGAAATGGCCTAAGGGTAGAGAATTTGGTTCTTGAAATGAAGCACAGCATTTAGATAAAGGATAATTTCTCTGATTTATGTGGTATCTGGGTGCATCACTCTGAATCAGCTCCCTTATGATTTAGAAGAAAAATGTACTTATTACTCAGTAAGAACACCTGATGTTTTATTTTTAAAACTTCCCTAAGCCATTTCATTTACATTATATTTTCTTGGCAGTGCTCTTGTCTAGGTGAGATTTTCAACCTTTTAGCCATTAAACCTCTTATTTGGAGAAGTCAGTACGGGTCAGATCGCACGTGAAGTATCATGTTCAGTTCTTTCAGTTTCTTTAAAGCACCTATATTTGCCTATTTCTGGCTGTGCTGGGCCTTCGTTGCTGAACATGGGCTTTCTCCAGCAGTGGCGGGTGGCGGCCGCTCTCCAGTGGTGTGTGCGCTTCTCACTGCAGTGCTTCTCTTGTTGCAGAGCACCAGCTTCAGTAGTTAGGGCTCAGGAGCTGTGGGACGTGGGCTTAGTTGCCCTGCTCAGTGTGTGTAGTATTTCCAGACCAGGGGTTGAACCTGTGTTTCCTGCATTGCCAGGCAGATTCTTAACCACTGGACCACTAGGGAAGTCCTTGGGTTCAGCTCTGGGCATTGTGATTTAATAGGAATACTGAAGCACTAAAGTTGGTATAGAAGAGCATCATTTGTATGGTGAAAAACCTAGAAGCTATGTGATTGAAGGGCAGAGGACTATTGAGCTTAAAGAAAAATGAAAGTAAGGGGAGTGTGGGAGATTCCATTTTTGTCCAAATTTGTCATTCTGCTGTAGTAGAATTACACATCCACATCCTATTGCCTTACGATGACTAGAATGTACTTGCCTACCCTTGACTTTGACTTCAGTCCTGTGACACGAATTGGCGAAATGGTGAATGTAAGTCACTAACTGGATATAAGTCAGTGACTTAAAAGCACTTGCATGGTTGAATCTGCCCTGGTTGAATCTGGTCGTGGACCAGAGAACATGCCCCTTAGTTAATGCCCCCTTAGCCTGGACCACAGAATGAGCGTGTATAGAGCAGACCTGGGCCCAGCCTGAGTGACAAGCCAACCCAGCTGTACCAGTAACAGAGCTGTCCAGCTGAGCCCAGGCTCACTTGATCAGCCAAAGCACAGTCATCCTCTACACCAATGAGCATGAGAGTTACTCTTTCTTGTTGAAGCCCAGTGAGTTGTTTTTTTTTTTAATTCATTTCACTTTTTCCCCCACAGTATTTTAAGTATAATCTCTATAATGTGGTAGTTTGGTAAATGTGTAGACTTTTAAGTGAAAGCACTTTGTGTGCCAAACTATCTCTAATAACTACCAATTCCAAAGTGGTAGAGGAACTATAACCTTATTAATGATACAGAGAAAGCAATTGACTATAAAGCTTAATCTGCAATTCTTATCCTTTTCTGAATTTGTTAGAGTCTTAATTCTTATAATAAGTGATGCCAACCGGCTCTGCTGGTGACACAAGGCTACTTCATATACTGTCATTGGCTTTGTCGCCAAAGATGTATTCTTTGTATTTCAGTCTATGCTTTCTTTACATCAGTAGTGTAATAGTCTTTCCTTCAAGTTGCTCAAATACGTGAAAATGTTACGGTTATACTTTGTAAATTTCTTCTCCCTGAGCCGTGGCCTGTTACAGGCTCTAGTGGCCTGTGACACATTATCAAGTGTGCGGAGCCCAGGTGGCCGTCTTTAGGCAGAGCACAGACAGGCAGTTCAGTGAATTGCGTCAGAGGGTGGCTGAAAGAGTGCCGCAGGCTGGGGCTCTTCCACACGTGTTCCAGGTAACCTTCTGAGACACTGACGTCTCCTTGCCCCCATGGCTGGGTGAAGAGGCCCTGCTGACCCCTTTGCAGCTTAGGCAGCCTGAGGCCTCGTGCTTCTCTCTCTCCAGGCCTTATATCATCTTTTATTTGTTTGGCTGTGTCTGGTCTTAGTTGTGGCATGTAGGATCTTCAGTCTTCATTGCAGCATGCCATGATCTTTAGTGGGCAGCATGTGGGATCCAGTTCCCTGACCAGGGATCGAACCTTGGCCCCTCACATTGGGAATCTTAGCCCCTGGGCCACCAGAGACGTCTGAGGCCTGTGTCATCCTCACATGTGAACTGGTCCTATTTTCTTTATCTACTGCTGCCTTTAACATTTGGTGGTGGTTTTTATTTATTTATTTATTTGGTGGGTGTTTGGTGTCTTTTTTCAGTGAATCTTACAGAGTTTTTTTTCTTAGCCATGATGAGCAGGATAGTACCCTATAAAGATGATTTGCATTGGGAAAAAGTAGTCTTTTTAAAAAAATATCATTCAGCATAGTATCTTCCTTCATTTAGTTCTATAGGAATATTAATTTACCCATGACACCCAATATTAATAATTTGCAAGGAGAAAATAAAATCCTGTCTTCAGCTTTATTGATGAGCCTGACCTTTCTCGGTAACCTCGGCTGATCCTCTGCAGCTCCATGGCTGGGCCCCTGGCGTTTACTGGCCTGCTCTGTGCTCACATCTCACCCAGGCGTCTCATCAGCACCGGAACCGCCTCCACCAGTTCACCCTTCTCCCTCTCCCTGCTCTGCTAGGGAGAGCCACCGTGTTCCCCTTGGGCTGGCTGCATGGCTCAGTTTCTGAGGGAATTGTTCACGTTGCAATACGTCTCATTGGTGATATCTGAGGTTTTCCAACACAATTCCTGGAACAGGTTTTAGCTCAGTTTCCCCAAACCACTGTTCTTACATGCATAGATGTTTGGAAATCTTCATGGTTCTTTTAAGGGATTAATCAAGCTTGAGGTTTATTTTAAGAGACAGAGCTATCAGATTTTACCATCTTTTTCATTCTCAAGTTTTATTGAAGTGCCTTGTTTCAAATGGTAGGCTGTTTTTCCATTTCTCAGGGGACTTTCTCCTTACATTCACCAAAACGATGATTTACAATATCCCAGACCCACCAGCATTTCTGGAGGACAGAAGATAGAGGCACAGCATCTTTAGAGTGGGGTACCTCTGTGGTCTCCTTCATCTCAGCTGAAGCACTTCCATCCTTCCTATTGCTCAGCCCCAAAAGCTTAGAGTAATCCTGATTCTCCTGTTTTTTTGTTTTTTGTTTTTTTCGTTAAGTCACATCTAATCCAACTGCAGATGTTACCTCTAACTTCTATTTAAATCTCCATCCAGGTTCTTATAGGCTTGGTTTCGCTTTAGATATGGCTTTAGGAGTGGAAGTTTGAGAGCTGGTTTGGAGCAAGCATTTTAAGAAAAGATAAATCTGATGGTGGGTAAGGTAAACCTGCAGCCATTCCAGGGCACTATCAGACGTGGGAAGGTCCTAGTTAATTTCATGGAGTCAGTGAAGCAGTCATACAAAGTATTTTTAAAATTTATTTATTTTTAATAGAAGGACAATTGCTTTACAACATGCAAAGTATTAATCAGAGAAGACTGAGAGCCCACACACACTGAATTAGGAACTTGTACCCCAGGTTCCTATAAGCACTACCTTACACCCTACGTGCCCAGTGGCAGCTCTGGCCAGTGAGTTTGGCGTGGTTTCTTATGCAGCATTTTTGTGACAATAGTTGAGCTATAACAGGGAGTTTCAGGTATTTTTAATGTGCCACATATGGAAAAAAAGAGTTGACTTTTGGTTTTTCAAAGTGCCTTCCTAGGCTTCTTAATAAGCAGGAGCTGGTAAAAGGTTTCTCAACCTTGTTACTATTGGCCTTTGGAGTTCTTTGTTGGGGCAGGGGAGGGGGGAGCTGTCTTGTATTTTGTAGGATGTTCAACAGCATCCCTGGCTTCTATTTACTAGAAGCCAGAAGTACCCCACCTACAAGTGTGTTAACCAAAAATGTCTACAGACATTGACAGGTGACCTCTGGGGACAAAATCACCCCACTTGAGAATCACCAAATTAAAAGGCCAGATTTGGGTTTGGTTTGAGAAGGGACTTTCCCATAGTGACTTTATGATGAAATAAGCTCCTAAACTGGGAGTAATTGGAAGTGGACCCTGTGTGGGATCTGCTTTTTCATTGCACAGGGGACTGGATCAGACAGCATTTAAGGAGCTTCCCAACGCTGACTCTCCACACTGATTGGAGGAGAGAATTTCATCATTTGCCACCATCTGCTCTAGGGCTTGTCAGCATAACATTGTTTCCTTGGCAGTCTGTTCAGCTCATGAACGTCCTTCAGGAGCATTTTCATAAATCTGAAATGAATTTCATAGTGTTATATTTGTTTATATTCAGATTGCTTTCAGGACATTTTCTTTTTGATCTGGTTGGTATTAAGGGCTAGTACTATGCCTTTCTTATGGCTATATGAGATGGTGTTAAAAATGTCTTATTTTAATGTGGGAGAATGTTACTTGGTTAGTAATAAATGTACATCTGTATTACAATAAACTAGATGACAGAATTCTGTTGCAGTTTTAAAAGCAAAAATGTAAAGTTAAATCCTTATTACAGGAAAAGCATTTTCAAAAGCACTAGTTGCGTTCTGGGGCCTGACTTTGGCTAGGTCACTGGAGATCTCTCCAGGATCTGGCGAGTTTCTGCAACCAGGAGGGAAAGAGGAGAGGCTGTCACTTTGCAGGACCTTGATGCCCCAGACCCTTCTCTTACTGGGGAAGAGAAATTAGGAGCCCTTTGGTAATCACATCCTGGCTCTGGGCCGCTGAGTTTGAGCCTTGGCTCTGGGAAGTCCTCCTCTGCCTGTTGTTGCCACCACCCAGCAGCAGCAGCCCATGGCACTCTCTAGCCTGGTTATAGACATTCTCTGAAGTTGGCAGTGAAAGCCAGATAGCTGTTCCCATGCTGGCTGGACTCAGTATTAGAATCAGTAGCTGTATCAGGCTGTTGTCTGTAAGGACAGAAAAGTAGATACTGGAAATGAGGGGGAGAGGGACAAGTGTGAAAATGAAGATAGTTATGAGTTTGTGTGCTGGAATGCTTGGGCTGTGTTCAGCAAGGATTGATGAACCAAATAGTAAGTGTAGCCTCTTAGAGATAACACTGAAACATTTTCTTTAGAAATAGGCTGGATTGAAACATTCTCTACCAAGAGAATGTGTAAAAGACTATTAGAAGAAGAAGTCCATTATCAAACTAGAAAGCTAAAAAAAAACCTAGAAAGCGATAGTTTCACAAACAGATGTACAGTACTTCTTAGCACTCTTCAGCTTTCTGATTGATGTTCCCAAATATTAGAAATTATGGAAGCTCTTTTTATTAATATGGATTATAAAAGCACATAATTTTGATATTCTTGGTTAACTTAGAAAAGTATTTTTTCTTTTTTTAAAAAATATTTAATTTGGCTGTGCCAGGGCTTATTTGCAGTACTCAAGATCTTCAGTCTTTGTTGTGGCCTCAGAACCTTTAGTGGTGGCATGTGGGATCTAGTTTCCTGATCAGGGATTGAACCCGGGGCCCTCTGCACTGGGAGTGCATAGTCTTAGCCACTGGACCACCAGAAAAGTCTTGAATTTTTTTTTTTTTTTANAAAGGTGATTAATCTCAGCAAGGCAGTTTGAAGTAATAACAGAAAAGATATAAGATGAAAGTGTCAGTCACTTGGTGGCACTGGATTCTTTGCAACCCCATGGACAATAGCCTGCCAGGCTCCTTTGTCCACAGAATTTCCTAGGCAAGAATACCAGAGTGGGTTGCCATTTCCTTCTCCAGGATAAGAATTTTAAAGATTGTTGCAGTAAAAAGTTGAGAGATATCCTGCATGTTACAGTGATCCTCTAGAACCCAGTGAACTCTCGTTCATCATTTCAGTTTAGGCCTTGTTATCTCCTGTCTAGATTACTACCATTAACCCCCACCTGGTTAGTCTTTCCTCAACACACTTTCTGTAGGAATCCATCCTTTATACTGTCCCCAAAGAAATCTTTCCTGTGTAAAACTAGGTAAGGGCTTTTCAAGGCCTGCAGGATAAAGTCAAGGCCCTTCACATCTGGCTGCAAGTTAGAGGAAGGGAAAGTATGTTAGTGGAGTGGGTCATACTGATTTAGTCGTGCCTCCAACAGAGCAAATTATCTTCCTTTTAAACATCCCATAACTAGAATATTTCTGACAATTAAAAAAAATGATCATAATAAGGAGTCTTAGTATTTTTTTAGAACAGTTGTAATACAAGTAGCTAAAATCTGTTAGCATCCAATAGAAATTAATAAAACATAGCCAGGAGGGGGTGCTACAGTTTTCTGTATTTTCTTAAATCAGTGTATTACACTGCTACGTAAGCAGTTTTCTTTTTTGCTTCTCCAGTAGCGGTCTCCTAATGAAATTTATTTTTCTACCAGCTTCTGTCACTAGATGGCGCTAATTCCCTTTAGAGAGCTAGTCTGTTTTCACAAGATTGACTTGATTCTTTTAGAAGAAAGTGAAAAATGTGCAGCAGTTTGGTGATAGTATTTGTGACTTCTGTAAATTCAAGAAAAAAAAAAAGTGTTCTAATATCTTTAGATAATACCTTTAGAGGTGGCAAGAATACACAGAAGAACTGTACAAAAAAAATCCTCATGACCCAGATAATCACGATGGTGTGATCACTCATCTAGAGCCAGATATCCTGGAATGTGAAGTCAAGTGGGCCTTAGAAAGCATCACTACAAGCAAAGCTAGTGGAGGTGATGGAATTCCAGTTGAGCTATTTCAAATCCTGAAAGATGATGCTGTGAAAGTGCTGCACTCAATATGCCAGCAAATTTAGAAGACTCAGCAGTGGCCACAGGACTGGAAAAGGTCAGTTTTCATTCCCATCCCAAAGAAAGGCAATGCCAAAGAATGCTCAAACTACCGCATAATTGCACTCATCTCACACGCTAGTAAAGTGATGCTTAAAATTCTCCAAGCCAGGCTTTGGCAATACGTGAACCATGAACTTCCAGATGTCCAAGCTGGTTTTAGAACAGGCAGAGGAACCAGAGATCAAATTGCCAACGTTCACTGGATCATCGAAAAACCAAGAGAGTTCCACAAAACATCTATTTCTGCTTTTTGACTATGCCAAAACCTTTGACACAACTGAGTGACTGAACTGAACTGAGCAGGCTAACATTAATTTTTACTAGAATCATTACCATTTCTTAGAAATTCTGTATAGAGGCAAGGTATGGGAATTGAGTCTTAAGTTCAAGTCATAGCCTGGCTCATTAATTTAGTGTTTTAGGCAAGTCCATTTGATCATTTCATCTCTCATTCAGCAAATAATTCAGTATTTTTATTCAGCAGCCCGGTCAGTGTCTGTACTTTCCACTCACAGTGGGGAGTAAAGACAAACAACTGGTTATGACAAAGTGTGATAAATACTGTGATGAGGAAGAGCCAGGAGCACACAGCACCGCTCTCACCCACTCATTGTATCAGCACTTCTCCTCTGTAATACTTACCGTATTTGTAATTAGTCAGCTGTGTAGTTGTTTCTTTCACCCCAACTGGATGCTCAGCCATAAAAGGGCAGACTCTGTCTTGTTTCCTGCCGCACCCCCAGCACTTTGTGGAGTTCTTTGTTTCTAGATGAACTCATAAATAGTTTTTGAAAAAAAAGGAAAGGTAGGCATTGCTTGTGGAGGAAGTGCTGTCTGAGTAGAAAGTTAAAGGGTGAATAGTAGGTAGGCTGGCAGAGCAAGGTGGTTGTTGGGAAGGAATGTTGCAGGCAGAGGGAAGCAGTCTTCCTAGTAGTCCTGGAGGTAAGAGAGACACTGTTCACAGGTACAGAAGTACTGGACTTCCGTCCAACCCTCAATTTCCTCGGAGGCAAAAATAATACCTAGCTCCAGGTTATAAAGAATTAAATGAAATTAGAGAGTATATATTTAAGCGCTTTATAAACTATGAAATGGCCTAAGGGTAGAGAATTTGGTTCTTGAAATGAAGCACAGCATTTAGATAAAGGATAATTTCTCTGATTTATGTGGAATCTGGGTGCATCACTCTGAATCAGCTCCCTTATGATTTAGAAGAAAAATGTACTTATTACTCAGTAAGAACACCTGATGTTTTATTTTTAAAACTTCCCTAAGCCATTTCATTTACATTATATTTTCTTGGCAGTGCTCTTGTCTAGGTGAGATTTTCAACCTTTTAGCCATTAAACCTCTTATTTGGAGAAGTCAGTACGGGTCAGATCGCACGTGAAGTATCATGTTCAGTTCTTTCAGTTTCTTTAAAGCACCTATATTTGCCTATTTCTGGCTGTGCTGGGCCTTCGTTGCTGAACATGGGCTTTCTCCAGCAGTGGCGGGTGGCGGCCGCTCTCCAGTGGTGTGTGCGCTTCTCACTGCAGTGCTTCTCTTGTTGCAGAGCACCAGCTTCAGTAGTTAGGGCTCAGGAGCTGTGGGACGTGGGCTTAGTTGCCCTGCTCAGTGTGTGTAGTATTTCCAGACCAGGGGTTGAACCTGTGTTTCCTGCATTGCCAGGCAGATTCTCAACCACTGGACCACTAGGGAAGTCCTTGGGTTCAGCTCTGGGCATTGTGATTTAATAGGAATACTGAAGCACTAAAGTTGGTATAGAAGAGCATCATTTATATGGTGAAAAACCTAGAAGCTATGTGATTGAAGGGCAGAGGACTATTGAGCTTAAAGAAAAATGAAAGTAAGGGGAGTGTGGGAGATTCCATTTTTGTCCAAATTTGTCATTCTGCTGTAGTAGAATTACACATCCACATCCTATTGCCTTACGATGACTAGAATGTACTTGCCTACCCCTGACTTTGACTTCAGTCCTGTGACACGAATTGGCGAAATGGTGAATGTAAGTCACTAACTGGATATAAGTCAGTGACTTAAAAGCACTTGCATGGTTGAATCTGCCCTGGTTGAATCTGGTCGTGGACCAGAGAACATGCCCCTTAGTTAATGCCCCCTTAGCCTGGACCACAGAATGAGCGTGTATAGAGCAGACCTGGGCCCAGCCTGAGTGACAAGCCAACCCAGCTGTACCAGTAACAGAGCTGTCCAGCTGAGCCCAGGCTCACTTGATCAGCCAAAGCACAGTCATCCTCTACACCAATGAGCATGAGAGTTACTCTTTCTTGTTGAAGCCCAGTGAGTTGTTTTTTTTTTTAATTCATTTCACTTTTTCCCCCACAGTATTTTAAGTATAATCTCTATAATGTGGTAGTTTGGTAAATGTGTAGACTTTTAAGTGAAAGCACTTTGTGTGCCAAACTATCTCTAATAACTACCAATTCCAAAGTGGTAGAGGAACTATTACCTTATTAATGATACAGAGAAAGCAATTGACTATAAAGCTTAATCTGCAATTCTTATCCTTTTCTGAATTTGTTAGAGTCTTAATTCTTATAATAAGTGATGCCAACCGGCTCTGCTGGTGACACAAGGCTACTTCATATACTGTCATTGGCTTTGTCGCCAAAGATGTATTCTTTGTATTTCAGTCTATGCTTTCTTTACATCAGTAGTGTAATAGTCTTTCCTTCAAGTTGCTCAAATACGTGAAAATGTTACGGTTATACTTTGTAAATTTCTTCTCCCTGAGCCGTGGCCTGTTACAGGCTCTAGTGGCCTGTGACACATTATCAAGTGTGCGGAGCCCAGGTGGCCGTCTTTAGGCAGAGCACAGACAGGCAGTTCAGTGAATTGCATCAGAGGGTGGCTGAAAGAGTGCCGCAGGCTGGGGCTCTTCCACACGTGTTCCAGGTAACCTTCTGAGACACTGACGTCTCCTTGCCCCCATGGCTGGGTGAAGAGGCCCTGCTGACCCCTTTGCAGCTTAGGCAGCCTGAGGCCTCGTGCTTCTCTCTCTCCAGGCCTTATATCATCTTTTATTTGTTTGGCTGTGTCTGGTCTTAGTTGTGGCATGTAGGATCTTCAGTCTTCATTGCAGCATGCCATGATCTTTAGTGGGCAGCATGTGGGATCCAGTTCCCTGACCAGGGATCGAACCTTGGCCCCTCACATTGGGAATCTTAGCCCCTGGGCCACCAGAGACGTCTGAGGCCTGTGTCATCCTCACATGTGAACTGGTCCTATTTTCTTTATCTACTGCTGCCTTTAACATTTGGTGGTGGTTTTTATTTATTTATTTATTTGGTGGGTGTTTGGTGTCTTTTTTCAGTGAATCTTACAGAGTTTTTTTTCTTAGCCATGATGAGCAGGATAGTACCCTATAAAGATGATTTGCATTGGGAAAAAGTAGTCTTTTTAAAAAAATATCATTCAGCATAGTATCTTCCTTCATTTAGTTCTATAGGAATATTAATTTACCCATGACACCCAATATTAATAATTTGCAAGGAGAAAATAAAATCCTGTCTTCAGCTTTATTGATGAGCCTGACCTTTCTCGGTAACCTCGGCTGATCCTCTGCAGCTCCATGGCTGGGCCCCTGGCGTTTACTGGCCTGCTCTGTGCTCACATCTCACCCAGGCGTCTCATCAGCACCGGAACCGCCTCCACCAGTTCACCCTTCTCCCTCTCCCTGCTCTGCTAGGGAGAGCCACCGTGTTCCCCTTGGGCTGGCTGCATGGCTCAGTTTCTGAGGGAATTGTTCACGTTGCAATACGTCTCATTGGTGATATCTGAGGTTTTCCAACACAATTCCTGGAACAGGTTTTAGCTCAGTTTCCCCAAACCACTGTTCTTACATGCATAGATGTTTGGAAATCTTCATGGTTCTTTTAAGGGATTAATCAAGCTTGAGGTTTATTTTAAGAGACAGAGCTATCAGATTTTACCATCTTTTTCATTCTCAAGTTTTATTGAAGTGCCTTGTTTCAAATGGTAGGCTGTTTTTCCATTTCTCAGGGGACTTTCTCCTTACATTCACCAAAACGATGATTTACAATATCCCAGACCCACCAGCATTTCTGGAGGACAGAAGATAGAGGCACAGCATCTTTAGAGTGGGGTACCTCTGTGGTCTCCTTCATCTCAGCTGAAGCACTTCCATCCTTCCTATTGCTCAGCCCCAAAAGCTTAGAGTAATCCTGATTCTCCTGTTTTTTTGTTTTTTGTTTTTTTCGTTAAGTCACATCTAATCCAACTGCAGATGTTACCTCTAACTTCTATTTAAATCTCCATCCAGGTTCTTATAGGCTTGGTTTCGCTTTAGATATGGCTTTAGGAGTGGAAGTTTGAGAGCTGGTTTGGAGCAAGCATTTTAAGAAAAGATAAATCTGATGGTGGGTAAGGTAAACCTGCAGCCATTCCAGGGCACTATCAGACGTGGGAAGGTCCTAGTTAATTTCATGGAGTCAGTGAAGCAGTCATACAAAGTATTTTTAAAATTTATTTATTTTTAATAGAAGGACAATTGCTTTACAACATGCAAAGTATTAATCAGAGAAGACTGAGAGCCCACACACACTGAATTAGGAACTTGTACCCCAGGTTCCTATAAGCACTACCTTACACCCTACGTGCCCAGTGGCAGCTCTGGCCAGTGAGTTTGGCGTGGTTTCTTATGCAGCATTTTTGTGACAATAGTTGAGCTATAACAGGGAGTTTCAGGTATTTTTAATGTGCCACATATGGAAAAAAAGAGTTGACTTTTGGTTTTTCAAAGTGCCTTCCTAGGCTTCTTAATAAGCAGGAGCTGGTAAAAGGTTTCTCAACCTTGTTACTATTGGCCTTTGGAGTTCTTTGTTGGGGCAGGGGAGGGGGGAGCTGTCTTGTATTTTGTAGGATGTTCAACAGCATCCCTGGCTTCTATTTACTAGAAGCCAGAAGTACCCCACCTACAAGTGTGTTAACCAAAAATGTCTACAGACATTGACAGGTGACCTCTGGGGACAAAATCACCCCACTTGAGAATCACCAAATTAAAAGGCCAGATTTGGGTTTGGTTTGAGAAGGGACTTTCCCATAGTGACTTTATGATGAAATAAGCTCCTAAACTGGGAGTAATTGGAAGTGGACCCTGTGTGGGATCTGCTTTTTCATTGCACAGGGGACTGGATCAGACAGCATTTAAGGAGCTTCCCAACGCTGACTCTCCACACTGATTGGAGGAGAGAATTTCATCATTTGCCACCATCTGCTCTAGGGCTTGTCAGCATAACATTGTTTCCTTGGCAGTCTGTTCAGCTCATGAACGTCCTTCAGGAGCATTTTCATAAATCTGAAATGAATTTCATAGTGTTATATTTGTTTATATTCAGATTGCTTTCAGGACATTTTCTTTTTGATCTGGTTGGTATTAAGGGCTAGTACTATGCCTTTCTTATGGCTATATGAGATGGTGTTAAAAATGTCTTATTTTAATGTGGGAGAATGTTACTTGGTTAGTAATAAATGTACATCTGTATTACAATAAACTAGATGACAGAATTCTGTTGCAGTTTTAAAAGCAAAAATGTAAAGTTAAATCCTTATTACAGGAAAAGCATTTTCAAAAGCACTAGTTGCGTTCTGGGGCCTGACTTTGGCTAGGTCACTGGAGATCTCTCCAGGATCTGGCGAGTTTCTGCAACCAGGAGGGAAAGAGGAGAGGCTGTCACTTTGCAGGACCTTGATGCCCCAGACCCTTCTCTTACTGGGGAAGAGAAATTAGGAGCCCTTTGGTAATCACATCCTGGCTCTGGGCCGCTGAGTTTGAGCCTTGGCTCTGGGAAGTCCTCCTCTGCCTGTTGTTGCCACCACCCAGCAGCAGCAGCCCATGGCACTCTCTAGCCTGGTTATAGACATTCTCTGAAGTTGGCAGTGAAAGCCAGATAGCTGTTCCCATGCTGGCTGGACTCAGTATTAGAATCAGTAGCTGTATCAGGCTGTTGTCTGTAAGGACAGAAAAGTAGATACTGGAAATGAGGGGGAGAGGGACAAGTGTGAAAATGAAGATAGTTATGAGTTTGTGTGCTGGAATGCTTGGGCTGTGTTCAGCAAGGATTGATGAACCAAATAGTAAGTGTAGCCTCTTAGAGATAACACTGAAACATTTTCTTTAGAAATAGGCTGGATTGAAACATTCTCTACCAAGAGAATGTGTAAAAGACTATTAGAAGAAGAAGTCCATTATCAAACTAGAAGGCTAAAAAAAAAAACCTAGAAAGCGATAGTTTCACAAACAGATGTACAGTACTTCTTAGCACTCTTCAGCTTTCTGATTGATGTTCCCAAATATTAGAAATTATGGAAGCTCTTTTTATTAATATGGATTATAAAAGCACATAATTTTGATATTCTTGGTTAACTTAGAAAAGTATTTTTTCTTTTTTTAAAAAATATTTAATTTGGCTGTGCCAGGGCTTATTTGCAGTACTCAAGATCTTCAGTCTTTGTTGTGGCCTCAGAACCTTTAGTGGTGGCATGTGGGATCTAGTTTCCTGATCAGGGATTGAACCCGGGGCCCTCTGCACTGGGAGTGCATAGTCTTAGCCACTGGACCACCAGAAAAGTCTTGAATTTTTTTTTTTTTTTAACTTTTAAGAGTATTAGAACAAAGCAAGGGGAATTCCCTGGTGGTCCAGTGGTTAGGACTCGGAGCTTCCAATGCAGAGCTCCTGGGTTTAGTCCCTAGTTGGGAAACTAAGATCTTGCATGCCGTGTGGTAAGGCAAAAAAAAAAAAGAACAAGCTAAATTTTAGAATTAGATTCATTAATTCATTGAAGGACTTTTAGAATTTTGTATCTTTAGGAACATGACAAAGACAGTACCTTAGTGATANGGAGTTGGTGATGGACAGGGAGGCCTGGCATGCTGCAGTCCATGGGGTCACAAAGAGTCAGACACAACTAAGCAACTGAACTGAACTGATTAGTCTCTACAGACAATAACGTAACAAGCTCCTGTAATTACTCATTTCTTACTTGAGAGAAGGTACTCTTTCACTTATTCTTGCAAGATTTAACCAGAGGTTCTCTAAGGATCAATAAAACTGTTTCCTTAGCAGTTTGATTTTTATGTCTATCTTTAGTCTTCAAACAACAAATAAGAAGATACGTAAATACCTTAAGAATAAAAACCTAGACAGAAACTCCCAAGTTCTAAAAAAAGGACAATGCCTCACAAAATAAACTATTCTTAAGGGTTGTTCCCCCCCCCCCCGCTTATGTTAAAATGTCAAAGCATTTGCAATTTTTTCTTATCTGGTAAGGGAACTTACAAATAAACATAATCAAGATAGCAGCTGTTACAAATAGCTAGCTAATTCAATTCGGTTTGTGAAGTAACCAGCTATTTTTCATAATCATGATCTTAACAACTCCTGTTTATATGCACCATACACCTCTCTCTGCCTATTTACTATCTAAGCTAAAGAAGCAAGAGGGGCATAAGGGAAAACGAAAAAGAAGAGGAAGTAGGAGGGAAGGAAGGGGAAAAAAGGAAGCAACATGAAGGTAGGTGACTTTGTTTTGTTCACTGTTGACTCCCCAAAATCCAGAAGGGTACCTAGCACACTGTAGGTACTCAATAAATATTTACTGAATGAATTTCATTTTTATTCTCAGAATTCTTACTATCTCCAAAGGTGAGGATAAAAGATAAACAAGGATTTTTACACACAATATACAGCCTATGAAAGTAGAACTTTTAGAAAGTCCTTTTTAATATCTCCGAAAGTTATCAGAATAATATATATATATTGAATCAGATCAATAAATACATGAGTACCTTTCATGGCATGAGTTAAATTTCAGTTTTACAAAATGTAATAATTATTAAGTTTCAATACTTCCATAAGTTAAAAATAAAAAATTATAGGTATAGGCACACCTCGGAGATACTGCAGGTTTGGTTCCAGATCACTGCAATAAAGTGACTTTTTGATTTCCCAGTGCAGAAAAAATTATGTTTACACTATAGTCTATTAGAGTGTGCAACAGCATTATGTCTAAAAGACAAAAACCAATGTACATACCTTAACTAAAAAATCCTTCATTGTTAAAAAATGCTAACCATCATCTAAGCCTTCAGCAAATCACAGTAGCAACATCAAAGATCACTGATCACAGACCACCATAAGAAATACAACAATGATGAAAAAGTCTGAAATGCTGTGAAAATTACCAAAGTGTGACAGAGACATAAAGCAAGCAAATGCTGTTGGAAAATGGCACTGAAAGACTTGCCTAACCCAGAGTTGCCACAAATCTTCAATGTGTAAAAAATGCAGTATCTGCAAAGAGCAATAAAAAGAGGTATGCCTGTAGACAGATGGTTATTAATATAAAGAAGCAGAAAGGAACTGTCTGCCTTGCAAAGGAAAAAACACTGTGAAAACTTTTTGGCCAAAAAAATTTATAAATCACTTCCAGAATATATCACTTCTGACAATTATGAGTAACTTCAACAGCACAAAGCAAAAATTTTTTGAAAATCGGATAACTTACCTTGCTTAATTTTGCCCCCAAATTGGTCTTCCAAAAGCCCATGGACCACTAATTTATAGATCATGGCTTGAGCTCGTTCCAGATCTGCTAATCCCAGTGCTCTCTTTATGGGTGACCGCATGACCGCTCGCTTCACCATGTGGCGCATCAAAAACTGAAGGGCTGCACGCATCTCCACGTCTTCATGAACAACTGGAGAGCTAGCACAGTCTGAGTTGTGGCCATTTTCAGCCAGAACTTTTGGTATCAGCAACAGTTCAGCATATTTACTACAGCCAAGAAGAGCACTGAGTGATTTCATAGCACCAAGGTAGAGATAGGACAGCTGGACTGCTCTGATTTCTGACTGGGCTATGTCATGGTTTTTGGACATGTGTTCGTGATTTTTTCTTTTTCCTTCTGTTATCTGATGTTGGGATTCCACACCTGGCACTGCTGAATCTAAAGAAAATGAAGCTATTTCATTTTCTGATTTGGAGCTTGTGGTACCCTTAACATCATCAGATGTTAAGCCCATTCGTGTATCTAAAGCAGATTCACTCTCAATTTTCTGTTCAATATCCCCTTTCTCCTCAGATTCATGTCGGTGTTTCTTTTCATGTCGCTTCGTGCTCTGTTTGCCCATGTCTTCATGAATGCCAGTCAGATACGTGAGGTCCAGCAACACAGAAGCTGTCAGGCCTCGAAATCGTGCCACGTCAAAAGGAAGTGGTTCACAGGGTTCCAGATTATACAATGGAGTATCACTAGGCGACCAAAAAGTTGGGAAGCTTTAATAAAGATCAGAATGACACAGGAAGAAGCAAGTGAGGGATAGACGAGAGGAAGGTATAGAAAATAATGTAGACAAAATAAGATGTATCAAAACAGAGAATAAACTACACAAACTAGAGAACTCATTACAAACAGAAAAATGAATCTATTATGAGAAAAACGGGGAGATGTGACGTTAAACGCAAAAGCAATGAGATGTTCCTGGGCCTTCAAATATGAATATTCATTATTATATGACCTAAGTCAGGGACTAGCAAAATTTCTATAAAGAGCCAAATAGTAAATATTTTAGGACTTGGAGGCCACATAGCCTCTGCTGTAACTTTTCAACCCTGACATCATTGTGTGAAAGCAGTCACTGATATACCTGAATGAACGCTTGTGGCTATTTAACTTTAACAGGAGCTGGGCAAGGTGTGGTTTGCCAATTCCTAATGTAAGCTGTTCAGAAAGTTTGTACAATAAATCTAGCTTATTATATGGGTAATGGCCATTTATAACCTATTCCAGATTAAGACTTTGTTTCATTCAGAAAAATTACCTTACAGTCTTCAATAAATGCTTTCAATTTAGTTTAAGCAAAAAGATGACTACGTATTTCCTAATACCCAGCAAGAATTTCCAAAAGTTTCAACATGCTATAACCATTACTAAAGAACTGGAATAGAAAGCTTTAGCAAGTATACAAAGTTTGGTGGCATACATTTGTTCTATTAACCTAATTTTGGTTCCAGCTTAACCTACTCTTATTTTCTCTTTGGGTCATTTTTCTTATTAATATTTGTTTTAATTTAATCATTTTGCTTTATTGTTTGCATCTTAGTAAGGCATCATAAATCTTTTCCAAAACAAGGCTAAGAATTAAAGAAAAGGTAGATACTTTCACAAGTAAAATTTTCATTGTTTTCTTAGCTTGGAGTCCATTAATTCCTGAAATTGTGTGTAAACTCACATGTGTTTATTTTTCAGCTGAGAGGGTCCATAGCTATCATTACATTATATAACAGTACCACCTCCAAAAAATACTGAAGAACCATTGTTTTTGATATTGTCCCATGTCATAGAAATAATGGAATCACTTTAAGCAGTATAATGAACAGTTACATAATATCATCAATAAATCTGTGTTTTCAAATGATACAATTATGTAGTCATTAGTTAAGTGAGTCCCCTTATTGACTGAAATACTTAACATACTTCCTTTTAAACATATGAAGTTTCTATTTCACACAAATTCTACCTGATTCCAAACACATCTAAATGCTTTTAAGCACACAATTTGTGCCAAATAAACATAATTTTCTTACCTATCATAAATGTTGCACACTGAAGGTATAGAAATATATGCTTTAAAAAAAAGCAAGAGTATTTAAAAATAACAGATAATACAAAACCTAATTTTAGTCACTCAAATGTTAGCATCCTACAATCAAAGCCTTCCTATATAAAATGGAACTAAGGGATCTGCTGTCTGGCTTTTTTTGTGTCCCAATGTGTAATGGAAATGATTAAAAAGCAGGAAGTTAAATGAAAAATAGAAGGATCCTACTTAATCTAAACTACTGAGTTTACCATTTTTTTTCACGAAACAAAGTAAAAACTGTATATTTTACAAACTACTAGTATTCCAAGGAACACAAGTTTGGGAAATACCCCTTTGAGAAATCAATAGTACTCATACCCAGATGTACGAAAAATATTATTTTAAAAAGTTAATTGGCAGCTCACCTAAAATACATAATTACTGACTGTCCATAGGCAATAGCACATTTCACCAATAAATACTCATTTGCTAACAGTGTAACTCAACAAATCATACCTGATGGTAATTTCTGCTTCATCCCATTGGACTTTGGCAGACGTGCTGCCCTCTTTGACCACTCCCAGCAGCGTGGCATGGCGCCCAGTTTGCTTGTGAACACACCGACCTCCAACTCTAAGACCAGCATCAACTCCTCCTATCACTGCCAGCACAGGCCACACCTCTATGCAAAGGGTCCTCAGCTGCGGTTCTGACAGGTCAGCAAGGCCATGCCTACTGTGTTTACCTTTCTCTTCCTCTTTGTTTTCCTTTTCTTCTCTCATTTCATTTTCCTCTCGGCTTTGAACCGAGCGGCTTTTCTTTAGCTTCTGACCTGATTCTTTAATACATATCTTAATTTTGTGTAGCCTTTCCATCATTTTTTTGTTAATGCAGTAAGTCCAACGGTCTGTTCGATGAAGGATACGAATAAGCTGAATAGTGGCCTCTGCCAGCACTGCAGCTACTGGACTACAAATAGGATCTCCTGGAAGGAGGTCTCGTGGTGTGCCACGCATCTGCATATCACAAATTTTCACCTATACAAGAAAAGAGGGTGGCAAATGTGTGATTATTAATAGTTATCCTAAACTATTTATTCTATAAATCACAAAACTATAAATCTAGCACATGTAATCCAATGTGGAACTAGTATTTGGTCTCCTGATATATGTGTATTGTACTATTGGCCCTCAATAAGGAGTAAGCAAGTATTACAGCTTTACTAAAGTCAGTAGCAGTATGGTCCTGAGAAATAAGTTACCCTGTCATTTAAACCTTCTGCAGCCTGTGAGTAAGAGAGCTGTTGTGGTCACTCAAAAGACAGGTACAGACCAAGGTGTATGTGATTCAATTTGCTGTGCTGTACTTATTCACACAGGATGTCTAATTCTTTGTGACCCATGGACTGTAGCTCCTCTGTCCGTGGGGATCCTTCAGGCAAGAATACTGCAGTGGGTTGCCATGCCCTCCTCCAGAGGATCTTCCCAACCCAGGGATCGAATCCAGGTCTCCCACATTGCAGGCGGATTCTTTACCGTCTGAGGTATCAGGGAAGCCTTAGTCCCCACTCCAAAAGTCTTGACTTCACTCTAATCCTTAAGACTCCAGAATAATAATGAGTCCTGGGACCATCTTATATTGTTTCAGAGGTACAAAGATAAACTCACAAGATTATAAAATTGGTCACACATTTCAAATAAGACATAGAGGTTAAAAGAAGAGAAAGACCTGGGTTCAAATCTTAACTCTGTGTAATCGTCAGAAATTATTTAATCTCCCTAAACCTCATCTTTTTCATCTGAAAACAAAACAAAACAAAACAAAACCTGACACTAATACCTGTATCTATCTCTTACTATATTAAAGATGAGACTAGGCACATAAAATGCTTATCAGCACTTTGCTGTGTGCCAGATACACAGTAAATATTTTAAAAAATATTAATTATTATTAGTATTTTTTCTATCAGATTTTGAAGTCAGACAATGCTTCTGGGTAGAATAAACTGATTGATATAAAAGCTACCTAAGGTTAAATTAATTCCTTCAAGCTTCACAGATGTTACAGAACAATAGGCCATCATTCTAACCAGAACATACGAAGAACCTGCTCTGGGCTGCAAGAATATCACCAGGGAAAGGGATACAAAGGAGGTACTGAGGTGCCTGTTAATTTCATTTCCAGTTCAGTTTTGTTGGCCACCTGGTTCAAGAAGCAGTTCCACTATCTCATGAGTAGCTAGCTTGAAATTATACCTCCTTGAAAATTTTTTTAAACATATTTAAAAGGCTAGAATAAATTATACTTTCATGGTTAGAATTTACCAAATCTAGCATTTTCATCACAGATGTATGATATGTGAGACAGCTTGACATCTTCTTACTAAAAAACAACTAGAAATTCTGGAGACCAAACCTAGGCTATACTATATTCTCAAGTAAAAGGATGGGGTAGAAAACAAATCAATCCTCACAGCGAGACCACGAAGAAGTTTCTCTCTGGGTGGGTTTTAGATTAGGAGGAAAAAAAGTTTTAGTGAGAGGGTATCACTTTAATACTGTTCTGAGGACTTAGGGTTCAAATTTACACCATCTACAGGGTCTGAAAACCCTCAGAAGAACGAATGAAAGGCAGCTTCCCCATCATAACGGAAACTTCCATTATTCACAGAATAGTATCTGACTACACTGAGGTTATTTTTCGATTCTTCTCTTATAGGCACAACTACCAATGAACCAGATTATCCCTAAACTAAGTAAGTAAGTAAGTAAAGTCACTCAGTCGTGTCCGACTCTTTGTGACCCCATGGACTGCAACCCACCATGCTCCTCAGTCCATGGGATTCTCTAGGCAAGTACACTGGAGTGGGTTGCCATTTCCTTCTCCAGGGGATCTTCCCGACCCAGGGATCGAACCCAGGTCTCCCACATCAGAGGCAGACGCTTTAACCTCTGAGCTACCAGGGAAGCCCAAAGTGAAGTGAAGTGAGTTCCCTCAGTCGTGTCCGACTCTTTGCGACCCCATGGACTGTAGCCCACCAGGCTCCTCCCTGCATGGGATTCGCCAGGCAAGAGTACTGGAGTGGTTTGCCATTTCCTTCTCCAGGGGATCTTCCTGATCCAGGGATCGAACCCAGGTCTCCTGCATTCCGGGCAGATGCTTTAACCTCTGAGCCACCAGGGAAGCCTATTTCCTGTAATTCCTGTAATCCCATATATGTTTGAAAGTTGATTCACTATATTCAAATTATCAGAATATCAAAATAGTCCCTTAAAAAAGAGTAAAGGTAATTTTTAAAAATAATCTAACCTTCTTCTGGAAGAGTAAATTTACCTGAGAAGGTACTTCTAATGGTAGAAACAGCTTCTTGTACCTATAAACTCTGTATGATGTTAACAAATATTAATAAAAATAACAAATATTCTTCATGCTTAATTATGAAGGTCTGAGGTTTCATTACCTTTTCCCCTGGGTTGCTACTATAGAACATTACACATGGGTACAACTCTGCTGCATCCACGTCTTCAAAAGCTAATTTGGGTTCCTATAGTGTGACACAGGTGATGGGGAAAAAAGGAAACAAAAATATGTTTTAAAATTGATAATATCCAATACATATTAAGATTCAAAGCTCTTACAAGACACAGTAAGTTACTAGATTCAAATCTCAATTATCCTTACTAGGGTAATTCCACATATAATAAATGATCTTAATTTGTTCCTCTGTTACAACCATCTTATTGGGATTTTAATATTGTCTTTTTCTCTTTTTTGGTGCTGATAAATATAAGAACCAAAAGGATTAGAGAAAAAGCAGAGAAGAGCAAATAATCTGTAAACTGAATAGCTAGCACTAACTGAGTCAAGGATAAGTAGAAAGAAAAACTCTATGACATAAATCACAGCAAGATCCTTTTTGGTCCAATTCCTAGATTAATGAAAATAAAATAAACAAATGGGACCTAATTAAAAGTTTTTCTATAGTAAAGGAAACCATAAACAAGACAAAAAGACAGCCCTCAGAAGGGGAGAAAATATTTGCAAATGAAGCAACTGACAAAAGATTAATCTCCAAAATATACAAACAGGGCATGCAGCTCAATATAAAAAAAAAAAAATCAAAAAATGGGCAGAGGCAATCTGGCATTCTGTGATGACCTGGAGGAATGGAATGGGGTGAGGGCAGGGAGGGGATGTATGTATAATCATGGCTCATTCACATTGTATGTCAGAAACCAACAAAACAGTGCAAAAATTGAAAAAACAAAAAAGAGTTCAGGAAAAAAAAATTGGCAAAAGATCTAAATAAGCATTTTTTCCAAAGAAGACATACAGATAGCCAACAAATACATGAAAAGATGCCCAACATCAGTAACTATTAAAGAAACACAAATCAAAACTACAATGAGGTATCACCTCACACTGGTAAGAATGGCATTCATCAAAAATCTACAAACAACATCCTGGAACCTGAGAGATAGGACGGGGTGGGAGATGGGAGGCAGGTTCAAGAGGAAGGGGACATATGTATATTTATGGCTGATTCATGTTGCTATCTGGCAAAAACCAACACAACACTGTAAAGCAATTATCCTCCAATTAAAAATAAGAAAACAGAATACATGAGAAAGCTGAGACCCTGGAGAAAAAAAAAATGCTAGAGAGGGTATAGAGAAAAGGGAACCTCATACACTGATAGTGTAAATATAAATCGATACAGCCACTATAGAGAAAAGTATGGAGGTTCCTTGAAAAACCAAACCTGGAACTACCGGGTGACCCAGCAATCCCACTATCAGGCATATACTCAGTGTTATGGGGGTTCCTCTATGGGTTACTTTCCTTCAAATTTATGATGTTATTATTCTTTCTGCTTATGATCTTTAAAAGTAAACATTTTAAACAAAAAGACACATGAACCCCAATGTTCACTGCCGCACTATTTGCAATAGCCAGGACAAGGCAGTAACCTAAATGTCCATCAACAGAAGAATGGATAAAGAAGATGTGGTACATATGTATGAAATATTACTTGGCCATAAAAAAGCATGAAATAAGGTTATTTGCAGAGACATGGATGGACTGAGAGACTGTCATAAGAATGAAGTCAGAAAGAGAATAGTAGATATCATACATTAATGCATATATATGTAATCTAGAAAAGTGGTATAGATGCAAAGCAGAAATGGGAACACAGATGTAGAGAACAAACGTATGGATACCAAGGAGGAAAGGGTAGAGGTGGGAAGAATTAGGAGGTTGGAATTGACGTATTTACACCTCTGATAATATGTATAAAATAGATAACTAATTTAAAAAAGAAAACAAAACAAGCAATGCCTCCGAATAAGTTTCAGTACCTCTCCATTCTTCCCAAAGGAAATGGTCCTGGCTTCCATGTCTAACACACAGGTAATGAAATCTCCTTGAGTAAAGCTGGATAATGTCAGAGTCTGTTCTCCGTTGTGATAGAGGTTACCACTGTAGGCCCGATAGAGCCACATATCCGAGGTAGTACGGTGGTTAAAGTCGTGTACTGGCCAACGAGAAACTCCAACACACGTGCCTTCATTACCTCTGTTTTCCTTCACAATGTAAAACTAAAATCAAGTGGTAATGTTCACTAATATTCAAAAAAACTTTTTTATATACCATTAACCATATAAAGCAATACTGAAGAATATGTTTATAAAGAATTAATTAAGCATTTATGAGGACCTAAGTTTATTTTTAGCTTAAGTGAAAATAACACAAAAATGAAACAATTTCATCATTTTAAAAAATTTTAAGGCAAATTTAATATTTACCATGTAGTACATGTAGAATAACCTTTGAATATAACCTCTGAGCATTTATTTGAAATAAACAATTTTAATTTACATCTTAATTATGAAGTTGAGAAAGTATACCAAGTCCAAAAAATTTTTAATGGACAGCTTCAATTCTTTATATACAAAATTTCTAATTACTCTTATGTATACTTCTGTTCAGAAAAGAGTTAATACAGCAAGCTTTTTCAGAAAAGAGTTAATATAGCAGACTTTAGACTGCTCTCTTTAAAAAGGCATGCTCATAACAGTAGCCCCTTAGCAAGTACCTGGTAACTTGACTGGTAAACAGTTTCCTACACTGTTAGAAAACATTCCCTAAATGATTCAAGCAGCTTACCAGGACAAGAATGTTTGAACAAACAATGTGGTTTACAATGAACATGAACTTTCCATTTAGGAGTCTGGACTTTTTGCACATGCCAGGCAGAGGGTACCTTCATTACCAGCCTCCAGTAAAAATCTTGGGAACCAAGTCTCTAATGGGTTTCCCTAAAACATCACACACACGTTGCTGTATTTTGTTGGTGGGACAAGTGTGTGGTCCATGTGACCCTTTGTGGCATGGAGAAAACATAAGGAAGCCTGAACACATATTCCTGTAGATGCTTCCTGTGTCTTTTCCTCTTAATATGGCTATATATCCTTACCATCTGTTATAGAAAACCCCAGTCATCATGAATACAACGATATACTAAGTCCTATCAGTCCTTCTACCAAATCTTTCAACATAGAGGTAATCTTCAGGATCTCCAACACAGTAGTGGCAACATGAGCTTCACTAGAACTCTAAATCATTAAAATATAAGTACATATTTGGGAACAAGAGGGAACTGGGGAAAGAGAAAACTCCAATGCCTATGAGGTTACACTTTATGAAACAGGAAGTGAGTGGCTATCTATTGTGAGAGACAAAAGTTACCCACGGAATTCAAAAGTAATAGAGTCAACCACAGGAGGGTTGGCTCACTGGATCCTCTGGCTGCTTTTGGCCCTGTTAGTTAAGTGAGGGAAAAAGAGCAGAAAAGTGTTGTTTTCCTCACTAGGTGGGAAGTGAAAGGGCCTAAACATTCCCACACATGGGCTTTGGATGGGCCAAAGAATAAAAATAAGCTTGCAGCTGCTCTCTCCTCCAGGGTCAAGAGAAAAAGTTCAAAAATCCCTGAGGTGAGTTTTGGGGAGACCAAAAATATTAGAAGTGTATGTTGCTCTTTCCTCCAAACAAGAAGAGATAAGGTATTTAAATCAGTTCCCGGGGTGGAGCAAAGATTTATAAAGAAGAAAGGAAGGAATGGGAGGGAAGGGAAGGGATAGAAGGAAAGGAAGAGATGAGAGAAAGGTGGGGTGGCGGGGGGAGGTAGGGAGAGAGAGAGAGAAGAAAAGAAACTACTCCTGCAATTTTCTTTAGCCTAGAAGCTGCCACTACTATACTAGTACCCCAGTCCAACCAATTAACCTTGTAAATCCTAAATTTACTGCTAGGGGTCTAAGTAAACTTGACATCTGAGAGGAAAGTAAATTTTACAAAACAGCTTCATTTCGTGGCTACTGCATCTGGATGTATCATAAAAGACAGTGTAAAATGTTATATGGTGTAACTTCATAAACACTAAGACATCAAACTAGTAAGGGAAAGCTGCAGAGGAAAAATGTTAGTAGCACACAACTTCCCTGCTTTTTGTCCCTGCCAAGTAGAATGGAATTTAAATTCTTTGAGTAATGGAAACAAAACAAGCCTCTATAACTAATGATTTTTTGTTATGATATTTGCCTATCAGAACCGCGAGAACAAAGGGAAACAAAGACTGGCAATCTCCACATAGAAATATACATTGAGAGTTTTAAAAAACAGTTGTTAGTTGCCAATTAGTTCCTGTAAAATCAGGACCTTTAGTGTCTGATCATTTTCTAGCCTGCGATGAATATTTTTGAGTAAGTAAATCAAATCTATACTTTAAGAAGGCAAAAAGACCTTAGTCACTTAAGACTTTAAATGCAGCTGACTGATCCTACAGCATTTAGGTTTTACTGCTACCCCCTAAAAGTTGCTAGTTTCATTATAGAAGCCTCAATTCACAGCTTCCAATCGCTTGGAGCAGCCTTTAAGTTAAAACCTGATACTCTCTACTATGGGCTGTTTCAACTCAACATGAGCTGTGTTCAACTGAAAGTAGGTAGCAGACCAACAAACAAAAATCAAATGTTGGGACTGCTGAAGATTTAGTTGGTGTAGCCATAAACTGAAAAAATCATGGATCCTAGTTGGACTGTCCAAGACTCTTATATATGCCCCCGGGAAAGGGCTTGTTCTTTTGATAGTCATCTAACTTGAGCTGCTGATTGGCTTTCTATTTCTGACAGAGAAACCGATTACATTCTTAACTTCTATTCTTCCTGAAATCTGAAAGCTGGAAGAGGGCATACTTCAGGACATATGATCCCTCTCGTCCACTCTTATAACAGATGGACTCTTGACCTCTTCTTGTGGATTTCCTATTGCTACTGACTTTTTCTGTTTAGCTTTTTGAACTAGTCAGTTTCAACAACAGACTGATAGCTTGATTCTATGTCTGATACACAGGCCCTAGTAAGACAGATTATTAAATGAAGCTCTCCCCAGAAAAAGATGGATCTTTCCTAGGCTGCTCACTGGATAAATGGTTAGGATAGAAGAGGTAGATGGTGTGAAAACAATTTTTTAATTGGGATTTTGTCCTGACAATCCCTAACCTTTGTGGTTAGGAATAAAAATGTTTTCATTAAAAAAATTTTTTTGTGTGTGTGAAAATTCTTTTGTCTCTATTGCTTCTAACCCTTCTGGATAAAAGGGCTAGATGAAGATAAAAAATGATTTTTAAAAATGTGAAGTTAGAATTATTAAATGAGAAATACTGATTTTAGAATAAGGTAGGTGGGGAGGGAACCCAGGCCCCAAGAAGTGTAGAGGAATAGAGATGGCATAAATGATCACCATTTTTCACAACTGTTCCTCCTCCTGGGGGAGAGGAGAATGGGGGAAAGCCATGCTGTTGAGAAGGTGGTTTTGAGCAGTTTAAATTCAAACTGGCTTCTGAGCCTCCCATTATACTTAACAGGCTATACCTAGCAGGGGATGACTCCAGGTCCTGGAATTTCCACAGAACACCTCCAGATGTCATCCATGCTCTTGAGGCAGATAAAACGATGTCACAGACAGACTATTTAACCAACTGGCTTTAGAGATAGTCCCTCTGAAACCAAGAACTCAACTAAATTATTTAGACTGTAGTGAGAAAATAAGGTGGGAGGCCCCCTGATAGGAGATCACATCAGGGTCCTGTTAACTTGTTACGCCTGACTATTGTCATCTTATAAACTCTTCTTCTCCAAGGATACCACATACAACCTCTAGAATTACATTTTTCTATGTACATGCCCTATTCTGAGTCCTGGACTGGCCAGAGTTGTGCTGTGCTAAATTTATGGGAAAAGCCACATTACTTTTTAAGATATTTTTGATTAATAAGATTTATTTTAACTGGCTAAGTCTAAGACCCCTGAACTCAATACTACAGGCTGGTCTCACCCTGCTGTCTGAGGTCCTACCAGATAATAACATTAATTTTATTGTAAAAACACTGTAGCCAAGAGCCAAGGAGGTAGACTGTGCAATCAAAAGAAGGAACACAACAGGACTGCTATCCTTAGAAATGTCTGCTTACAATGTTGGTCCTTGGCTGGCACCTGGGGACTAGACTAATACTTCGCCACATTGATACACAGTTTCCCTAACTGATAACGGTGGCTTCTTGTGCTTAGACTGTATGATAATATGGTTTATGCTAAAAAGCTACTTTCCCTCTGGGAATCTAAAATTTTAGTATATGCCAGGCGGAGTATGTGAAGATCTCAGCCACTCGTGGTCCCTTAATGTGCTCTCCCAGGAAGAAATATCACACATATGTTATCGAATTTTCATTGCTGGGGCTGCACTGTGTGACCTCTCATGGAAGAGATGATCGTGATTTTTCAACTACATTAAAAACATTTTTGAAAGAGTTACAAAAATAATACAGGGTTCTTGTATATCCTTCATTGAGCTTCCATTTATGTTAAAAATTACAGAGTACTAGAACTTTTACATAAGATGATTTTTTAAGTCTTTCCATTAAAAAAAAATAATCTAGGAGGAAAAGACTAAAAGATAAAATGTCTTTAATAACTACTTAGAATTCTACGCACCTTCCACTGATAGCACCCAGAAGTTACTCCAGTTGACGCCAATCCATATCCTTTTCCTCCACTGCCATGAGTTAAAATCTGTCCATTTTCCACTATGCAACATTGAGCTTTCTCTGGGTCAAAGGATACTTCTTGTATAGGAAGATTCTCATCTTCTTCCTCCAACTCTCCCTGCTTCTACCAGAAAAGAAACTGAGTCAGTATTTTGAAGTAATTCAGATGTCAGTTAATAGATATTCTAAGACTCCTTGGTTTGATTCCACAAATATTTATTATTTACTATATACCAGTTACTGTGCAGGAGATGGGAACACAAGCATAAATGTGGCATGGTCCCTGCCCACAAAGAGCTTATAGCTCAGTCAGGCAAAAGAGAGACAAATAACACAGTACTGCAGGGAGAGAATAAAAGAAGTTACATGACAGGTTATAGCAGAAACATAAAAGTGTAAGTTTCTAACCATGCTTGGGAAGGATAAGGTAAGCATTCAAAAGAGGATGACTTCTGACCTCAATCCTGAATGATAAGAAGGCATTAAGCCGCTGATCAAAGAAAAAGAAATTTAAGGCAGTACTTTTGAACTGTGGTGTTGGAGAAGACTCTTGAGAGTTCCTTGGACTCCAAGGAGATCCAACCAGTCCATTCTGAATGAGATCAGCCCTGGGATTTCTTTGGAAGGAATGATGCTGAAGCTGAAACTCCAGTACTTTGGCCACCTCATGCGAAGAGTTGACTCAGTGGAAAAGACTCTGATGCTGGGAGGGATTGGGGGCAGGAGGAGAAGAGGATGACAGACGATGAGATGGCTGGATGGCATCACTGACTCGATGGACGCGAGTCTGAGTGAACTCCGGGAGTTGGTGATGGACAGGGAGGCCTGGCGTGCTGCCATTCATGGGGTCGCAAAGAGCTGGACACGACTGAGCGACTGAACTGACTGAGCGACTGAACTGAACAGCATGTGTCAAGGCAAAGAACTGAAACAGAATTTACTGATCAGCATTCACTGATTTAACATAATTACAAGCAGTATTGAAGATCTGGAGGATGAGACTGAAAAAGAATAAGGAACTAGGAACAAAATCATAGAAGGCATTCTAAGTTTGATCTTTAGACAACAGAATTTCTACACAGAATGACTTATATAGAGGAACTCTGATCAGATCTATGTTTCATAAACATTGTTGTACCAGGAGTATATAGGATGCAAACAGAGAGAACATTCAGGAGTTTACTGCAAGAGTTCAGGTAAGAAACACTGACAATGTAAAAGTCCTTCCATTTACCCAATGAGTATTTATTAAGCATCTGCTGTGTACTAGACACTATACCAGGTCCTATATATTCAGCAATATACTGGATAGATTAGGTCTCTGCTCACACAGAACTTATATTTTAGAAAGTGGAGACAGAAAAGAAATAAGAAAATATTAGGCGATAAATGCTACACTGAAATTAAAATAGATGATGTTTATGGCATTAAAGAGTATGTGGCAACTGACTCTAGATTGCAGATTAGGAAAGGAATCTGAAGAAGTGATAATTAAGTCAAGACATGAATAATAAACTGACTTCTGAGAAACATATCTGAGGGAAGTATTCTAAGTAGAAAGAAAGCCAGAGAAAAACCCAAAGGAAGGTACAAGCTCAGTGTGTTCAAGAAGCAAGAAGAAGGCAAGTTGTTCACAGTGCAGTAAGCACAGAGGAGATAAAGGATGGAAAACCATTAACCGGAGGGTTTTAAGCAGAGGATCAACATGTTCCAATTTACCAAGGTAAAAGCTCACACTAGATCCTGTGTAGAGAATGAATTAACATGGGATATTGCATAATCCAGGCCAGACAAAACAGTGGCTTGGAGTAGGGTGATGGCAGAAGAATGAGGTGGAAAAATTCAAGTTAAGTATTAACAGAGAAGTTAGCAGGACTTGGAGATTATATAGATAGAGAAAATGGGGTGTGTGTGATAGAGAGGAATCAAGGATGACTGCTTGGTTTTTCGGTTGAGTCACTTACTAAGAAATATGGGAAAGCCTGGGGAACAGACTATTAACAGAACTAAGGATGCTGCTAAGTATGAGATGCCTATTAGACTATCACTCAAGTGGCAAGGCAAGTAGAAGATGGGTATATAAGTCTGGAATTCAGAAAAAAATGTCAAAAATGGGACTAAAGATTTGGTGACCAATGGCAAATGGGTCTGAATAAGGTTTGATGCTAGAGGAAATGAAATGGAAGTAACAGCTGAAGAAAATAAAGGGTCTTAAGACCAAACCTTGGGATATTCCAGCAGTTAGATTAAATAGAAGTGAAAGTCAAAGTGGTAGTCACTCAGTCATGTCCAACTCTTTGCAAACCCACACACTGCAGCCCACCAGGCTCCTCTGTCCACAGAATTCTCCAGGGAAGAACACTGGAGTGGGTTGCCATTCCATTCTCAAGGAGATCTTCCCCACCCAGGGACTGAACCCGGGTCTTCTACATTGCAGGCAGATTCTTTACCTGAATCTGCCTCAATGGGAATCTGCCTCAGACCAGGCTTTCCCTGGTCTGATCCACCAGGGAAGCCCTAAAATAGAAGGGGAAGTACAAATAAAAAAGGATGAGAAGAAAAGACCATTGTACTGGGATAGAAGGAAAACTAGAAAAAGCATGGAATCATGAAAACTAATAGAAAGACTAAGATAGCTAGACAGATGGATTCAAGCAAAAACAATTTAGGAGGTGAAATCAATGGGGTCTAGGGACCACACGGATGGGGATATTAGCAAAATCTAGAATTCCCAGGAATTCAGGTTTGAAAAGCTAGTTGAATGTTAGTACCACCAATAAAAATGGGATGGGAGGAAAAGAAGAAAGGTTTGAAAGAAAGACACCTGGGCTATCTATCATTCAAGTTTGGAAGGCAAGGAACATAGTGAAAATGGTCATGATTATGACTGAGACTTCTAGAAAAGCTAAACACAGAACTCTGAGGGACACCGGAATCTGGGATGGAGGCACGGAGAAAGTCACACTAAAGAAGAGATGCCTCCAGAGGGAATCAAGGATTGGTAGAGGGAATCTAGAGCAAGTGATGGTTTGAAAACAATGGAAGGCTAGAGTTTACAGAGGTCAAGTAAGTTGTGAGCAAAAAGCCATACACTATTACCAACAACACCTCTGTCATTATTTCAGTGCTTTGGTGGAAAAGAAACGATTGGGCTGAAGAGATGAGAAGGAAGGAAGTGACTTAAACATGTACAAGATTACTCTTCCCAGAGGCTTAGCAATGACATATGAAAGAATATATAGAAAGGCTTCATTGATTAAAAAATGCTATTTAGGAGAGTGGGAATAAGAGATGTTTACAAACTGAGGAGGAGGAAAGTCCTCCAGTGGAGAGGGAGAGTGAGTGCAGAGAGACTGAATAACTGATAGAAAAATGTCCACCAAGGAGAAAGGATCCAGAGACAGGTGGCAAGATATTCACTTGTGCTGTCTAAAAATACCTTTTTGGAAGAATCAGGTACCTGTAATTTTATTTCTTGTTCTTTTTCCTTTATCTGAATAGCATGTTTGGCCTGAGCAATGGGTGTCTCCCACATACAATCTGACAGGAGGGAAAACAGGCGTTCCACAACCTATGTATTGAAGGAAAAACGATACAATCTGTAAAGGATTATTTAAACTATTTTTAGAAAAGATAAATCATAAGATTAAGTCACCCGTGAGATTTAATTATACCAATGTCTGACAGGTACTTTGTATAGATGCAAGCTAAAATGTCATTTTTTAGAAAGATCATTAACCCACTACAGAGCGGGTTCAGCTGCCCTGTTGCCTCGCTATATGGACCTCTGATGAGGCCATACAGCCTCACATCTTTCTCTCTCTAGATGCCCAAACGTAGTAAGAAATTCTATAAATTAAAAACAACAACAACAACAACAACAAAAGAAATTCTATAAATTGTCCTTTCATTCTGACCTTGAAAATATTCACTATACCACCACTTCTCACATCTCATAACTAATTTCTCTTTCTCTTTGCTTGGAGATGACAAAATTTAAAAAACAATCCCAGAAGTGGAAGTCGTAGATGCTACTGAATAAATGACACATTTGCAAATGAAGAGACTCTAAGTTTCAAGTTTGGGTGAATCATGTTGCAAATGTAAAGAATATCTTCTAATAATTTTAAAAATAGAAACCTGGGCCATCTGATCATCTTCTACACCAGATTCACAAGCTGGCAGCACAGCCTCAAGGACGTGAAGTGCAAGGAGCCTCGTTCTTAAGTTACCAACTAGAGGAATTCCTGGAGGGAGAAAAGAACATTGTCTTACTATAAATGTGACTTAAATTCAAAGTTTAAATAAACTTCTTGAAAGAAATCCTTGAAGCTGTTAAGTATTTAGGATGGAACGGACTTCACTTCAGCACATTATCACAAGAATTCTGGATTCATCCCATATCCATCAATGTATATGGATATTCACGTTCGTGTTTCAGTTTTTATGTATATATAAGCTTTTAGGTATATATATATGTATATATTATATGTATATAATATACCTGTGCCAAGTACCATGCTATGCATTTCATATACATTAATAACTCTGTTGATCCTCACAAATCCTACATTATATCCTTATTTTACTGATGAGGAAACAGAGGCTCAGAGAAGTAACTTGAGCAAAGCCACATAGCTCAGTAGAGACAGAAGTAGAATTTTAAATGACCCATCTGTTAACCTCTAAAGCTCAGGCTTATCATACCCTTTAATTGCTTCTGACTGCATTTATGCTCTGACGGACCTACAGGGTTAATGGAGAGAAAGCAGTTTGTATTTTTCTAAAACAAACAAAGACAGAGGCAGAATACCGATGCTCTTTTTTCTATGCATTACTATTACTGGGTTGGCCAAAAAGCTCTTTCGGGTTTTTTGCACTGTCTTACAGAAAAATCCCAAAGAACTCTTTTGGTCAACCCAATACAACCAGTAGAAATAAATTAATATCTGATTCTTCTTCATGCTCTAAGAACTTACTCAATATTATCATAAGCCTTATTTTACTAAAGGAGAAAAAAAGCTACTATAAGTTATACTAGTAAAGAAAAACTGACAGGAAAATGACTATAAACTTACTATATATAAGGCTAAGAAGCACAGTTACAGGAAGAATCCTGACTTGAACTACTGATCTGCCAATAGTAGTAACTTATAAATAATAGAGCTTTTAAGAAAATAAGGTAAAGGTAAGGCCTCTTTTAAATAAAATGCTATTTTATTTGCAGCACAGTTGACCAATTTTGGAAATTCTTTAAACACTTTTAACAAATCAGTTTCTTGCCAGAATTTGCTACCACAATGACTGGGATAATTCTGTTGCAAGAACATTAACATTTAGCATGACTCCATTTTACTGTATTTTTGCAGTTAATAACTGCAGCTATTATGTTAATAATAAGCTGCCTGTATTCTTTTTGTTTATATATTAACCTTAAAACATATATAGAATCTGAATTTTTTTAAAACTGCATACAAAAAAGTAAAAAGAAACACTAATAAATGATATTAAAAATGTACACATATAAAATAACATGTATCACAGAAGACTATGTTACATTTTAGCACACTTAAGAAAGATTGCTGCTGCTAAGTCGCTTCAGTCGTGTCCGAATCTGTGCAACCCCATAGACGGCAGCCCACCAGGCTACCCTGTCCCTGGGATTCTCCAGGCAAGGGCACTGGAGTGGGCTGCCATTTCCTTCTCCAATGCATGAAAGTGAAAAGTGAAAGTGAAGTCGCTCAGTCATGTCCGACTTTTCACGACCCCATGGACTGCGGCCCACGAGGCTCCTCCGTCCATGGGATTTTCCAGGCAAGAGTACTGGAGTGGGGTGCCATTGCCTACGGATGATGAAAAAGTTCTAGAAATGGACAGCAGTGATGGCTGAGCAACTCTGTGAATGTACTTGATGTCCCTGAATTGTACACTTAAGTGGTTAAAATGGTAAATTCTATTTTATGTACATTTATTTTAAAAACAATAAAAAGCAAACAGATTAGGAAAAGACTGACAGTAATCTATGTAAGCAGACCAGAGTTTTAGGCTAAGAAGCAAGAATTAAGCTTATTTTACAGAACTCTCATAGATAGCACACAACTAGAAGTTAAATCAAAGCAACAGAAATCATATCATGATGAGAAAGAACAGACAAATTCAGATCTGCATTCTGATAATCCAACAATTTCAAAATTTGTGCTTAATTATCACAATAAACTGGATGTTCTCCACTTATTATTGTAATCTGAACAACTAGAGATGTTTCCAATATTAAATCTATGATCTTCTCCAGTGCTATCTTCTACTATTGATTCCTTTCCATTTTTACTCCTGAAATTAGTTTTCTTTCAATCAAATAAGTACTCACAAAACAGGAAAGAAAAGTCTTAAAATCAAGGTCAAGTATCCAATGTTGTTAAAGTCTGGCATTATCTGAACAAAACACATGTGATATGCAAAATACTCCAAAATAAGACAAAGGTCACATACCTGAAGAACATTTCTGAGACGCTATATTTAAAAGCACCTCTGTCCACTTTGGGGAAGCCATTTTTGATTGAATTGCTTTTGAAGATACAACTCTGCGAAGAAAAACTAGGAAATCCCCCAGATGCAGTTCAGCTGCGTGCTGTTTCCTAAGAGCAGCTAAAGAATGAACACACAGGTTTACATTATAACCAAAAGCAAACAGGAAACAGTTTTTTATCAAATAACTTACACTGAGAATGCAGTTAAGTACCACTTAATTCACAACCTAGGCTGTCAATTAGTTGCCTAGGGCCTGGGTTCAATTCCTGGTTGGGGAACTAATATCTTACAAGCCATGCTGCATGAACAAAAATAAATGTTATGAACTGAAACATATTCTTAAAAACCAAAACAAAACCATGTCTGTGTGTGCATTAGACTAGTAAAAGAGCTGATGACTGTAATCACATGTTCAAAAAGTCCATGATCCACTCACCACTTCCCCATTCCTCTGGTCCAATCAAATTAAGAATTACATCTCTAAAAAAGACTTAACTGTTTTTATATTCTACAAGACACAAATTTCCAGGCCTGGATATGGTTTGCCTAAACGCTACATATAAGAAATCTTTCCACCAACCTGCTCTAAACAACCATCCCAATTTTCCCAAGAGCATCAATACTTCTCGTCACCCCTCTAACAGTTTCCCTCCAGGACTGAGGCTAAAGCTGAAGCTCCAATACTTTGGCCATCCGATGCAAAGAATGATTCATTGGAAAAGAACCTGATGCTGGGAAAAACTGAGGGCAGGAGGAGAAGAGGGTGGCAGAGAATGAGATGGTTGGACGCATCAGCAACTCAATGGACATAAGTCTGAGCAAACTGGGAGATAGTAAAGAACAGGGAAGCCCGGTATGCTACAGTCCATGGAGTTGAAAATAGTTGGACACGACTTAGCAACTAAACAACACCAACTCTGTGCATTTTGAAGCCAAAGGACTGTCTGCTCTTCTTCTAATACACCATGATCTCATATCATCCAACACCTTGGAGGTATGACCCACTCAGAGCCAGGGCAGAGAAGTTTGCAAGTGGGGCAGATTCCCGGAATGTCAGTCTATAAGTGCATTAAAACATGGAAAACTGTAACAATTTGAAAGCAGATGTTTCTTTTTCAGGGAGATCTTGGCATATCAAATTAAGAAATACACAGATAAGTCACCTGTGATGGAGAGGAGACCAACTCCCAGCCAAAGGACAAGTCTGACTAGTCAGTAATCTATAATACCTTCATGGATAGCTTGTTAACTAGTGGGCTTTTGTTTTGCTGATGGGTGTGCAGGTTTATGATAGAACTAACCTGTTAGGGACAATTAGAGAAAAAGCTAAGAGTTCCTTTTCTACGTTTCCTTCTCACAGTACTCTAATCTTTACTTCTTCAGTCTTTGCTAATATGCAAACTTTTTAACAGTATTAATTTGAAGAATATAGTTATTAGCCTACCCTAGGTACCTACATCTCACTCTAACCTTGTTCCTATGCATTTCTCCAAAATCCAGTTCAAAAGTTACCTCTTCCATGAAGCTTTCTCTCTTGGTAGAGACCCCTGGGAAAATCTCTTTTAGGACACCTCGATCCAACCCCACTCTCACTCCCAGCAAGTATTTTTTTAATAAGACACTCAATTAATTAAAGTAATTAAAGCCTAGAGATCTTAACCATAAAGCTAGTTGATACAGCTTGATGATATAGTTTGTTTCCAGTATCAGTACTATGTTTGAAATGAAGAGTATACCTTACTTTTAGTTAAGTATTATAAAAAGTATGTGGAGTTATTAATACCTGGTCTACCTATCTGAATGCCTGGCCACTGCTGACTAGAATCAATCTTACTCCCAGGCACGCCCATAAACAGAAAAGGGACAACCTGAGGAGAATGGATGTGGACTCATGTGTTGTTACACCTGCTAAGATTCATCACAGTTTATTTTATGGAAGGATACTGAGAAGTAACTCTTCTGCTTCTTCCATGCTGTCCATATGTGCAGTGGTCAACAGAGTGGAGAGAAACTACTACCTTAACAACCCTGTATCCGCAGTTGGAGCTCAGAAAAAAGGGAGGTGGCATTAAAAGCCTGTTTTTATGTTATCATGCCTTGTGAGTCTCCCCACACTCTGTATATGCAACATGCTCTTTATAAAAAAGAAGTAACTTGCCACAGATTCAGCCTCTGAAACCAAAAGTTAGCCCTCAATGAGACTCATACATCCTTCTAGATTCTGACCTAAGAGATTTAGCTATTTCTTCTGAGCTTATTGTATTACACTGTAATTATTTGTTTAAATGTCTGCCTTCCTCATTATCCTAGAAAGTTCTAGAGGACAGAGATAATGTTTTGTCATTTTTGTATCCCCAGCATGTTCCTTTATCCACCCACCTACCTATACAGTATTAATATTATTTAAATACTACCTTATTTATTTAAATAGTATTCATTATACTATCCCAATATCAACATTCATCAAGCTCTTATGTGCCAGATACTGCTATAAGTCCTTTACAAGTATTAAATTATTTAATCCTTATAATGGTCTTGAAAGACTGGATCTATTACCTTTGTTTTATCTATCTGTCTGTCTATCTGATCCAGAATGGATTGAACAGCTTCCAGAGCTTATCATAGTAATAAGACATTAGTAGTTACACAAAATTTTTTCAATAAATGATCAGTTTTAGACCTTTATTTCTTAATTATATAACTGACATATGCAGTAGCTCTCCTGTTAAGGGTTTACATTCTACTGAAATACAATGTTCACTATATTTTTGGGGGGGTTTTTTTGGCTGTGCTGTGCAACCTGTGGGATCTTAGTTCCCTGACCAGGGCTTGAACCCACATTCTCAGCAGTAAAAGCCGAGTCCTAACCGCTGAATCATGAGGGAATTCCCACAATGTTGATTAATAGTTTTTTAAAGCTTTAAGCAGATGACCATATAACAGCAATCAAAATTTATTACAGCAAAGTATAATGAAGAATTTTTTTTAGTGACTAGAGAACAGAACAGCCTAGCAAGAAGTTCAGCTCCCCTAATTCTAACCCAATTCCAAAATATTAAAAACCTTGATCCTGGAGGAACTCTTAAACCAAGACTGCAACTCAAGAGATGAGCTGTCAAGATTAAATGCTACAAAAACATAATCTGGGGAAATCAGTCACTGAGAACCTCTAGGTTCTAGACACAATAAAGAGCCTGAATCTACACTTTGGCTGGTATAGTTACTACATCAGGGTTAACTGACTGTAAAGAGAGGAAGTTCAACCAGATATACATCTACATTGTACATATTAGGAGAGAAATGCGGTTTCTAAATAAACAAATAAAAATCCTTTCATGCCTCACAACAGAAAGAAATCTACATTCTAAAGATATTCACACAATGTGGACTCAATAAATGCTTATAAATAATAACAGAAAAAAATGTTTATGATACCTCTGAAATCTCTCTTCTCCGTTTCTCCACTGGAGTCAATTTTTTTTCCTTCTTCATCCTCTTCTCCTTCTCCAAAAGAGGCCATAAGCAATACACCAGCCTGGGACAACAAATTCTTCAACTGGCTGCAGAGTAGATCCAACAAAGATTGAACTACCTTGGGGCTCAGTTTATCAGCATAGGTCCTATGTGAAATAATGGGAAAAAAATAAATGGTAATTATACAGAAGCGTAAACATACTTAAATACATAAAGAAGATTAGAGGTAAAAGGAAATTAACTAAAATGTGAAAGACCAACCCCCACAAAGTTCTATCAAGACATCTACAATGCTCACCCTGTAGTGATGGCTAGAATCTGGAGCAACCTTGTACTAGCCACTTTTAAAGCTGTGCTAAGCTGGGAAACACCTGTTTTTGGCAACAACTGAAGAGGCTGTCCTAGCATGGTGTCTGTGCCACATAACTGTGACAATACATTTAGCAGACCAGTGGAAATTGCCAAAGAAACATCTACTGGCTGATAGTGAACACTCAGGGCAAAAACTGTAACCAAAAGGAGACGCTGTTGGGCTTCTAGAAAAAAAGAGAAAAAGACAATTGAGAATCTTCTTTGAAGTTAACAAAGTATTTACTAAAATAAGTCATATTCCAAAACATAAATGGTAGTATGGAACACTATTACACTTTCAAGTATTTATTCTTTACAGATAAGCTGACGTACTAATGTTATTAAACACAGAACATTAGCTACCTACTACAACCCCAGGCGAAAATGCAACTTGCATCTTACACTTGCATGCGTAGTTACTCACCGATGTGGTGCTTGTTGGCTTGCAGGGCTCTTTCCAAGGTAGCAGACAATTGTTGATAAATCTTATGCACAGCCACCTGGATTTCAATCTGAATATTTCTCTTAGCTGCTCTGATCCCATCCTAAATTACACATAAAGATTTACCTTTTCTATTAACAACAATAACACTTCCTACTTTTAAAGAAATTAGTTTATTTTACTTTATAATATTGTATTGGTTTTGTCATACACTGACTTGAATCAGCAATGAGTGTACATGTGTTCCCCATTCTGAACCCCCCTCCTACCTCCCTCCCCATCCCATCCCTCTGGGTCCTCCCAGTGCACCAGCCCCAAGCACCCTGTATCATACATAGAACCTGGACTAGAGATTTGTTTCACATATATTTTATGTTTCAATGCCATTCTCCCATATCATCCTTCCCTCGCCCTCTCCCACAAAGTCCAAAAGACTGTTCTATACATCGGTGTCTCTTTTGCTGTCTCACATATAGGGTTATCGTTAACTTCTTTCTAAATTCTATATATATGCATTAGTATACTGTATTGGTGTTTTTCCTTCTGGCTTACTTCACTCTGTATAATAGGCTCCAGTTTTATCCACCTCATTAGAACTGATTCAAATGTATTCTTTTAATGGCTGAGTAATACTCCATTGTGTATATATACCACAGCTTTCTTATCCATTCGTTTCCTGATGGACATCTAGGTTGCTTCCATGTCCTGGCTATTATAAACAGTGCTGTGATGAACATTGGGGTACACGTGTCTCTTTCAATTCTGGTTTCCTCAGTGTGTATGCCCAGCAGTGGGATTGCTGGGTCTTAAGGCAGTTCTATCTCCAGTTTTTTAAGGAATCTCCACACTGTTCTCCATAGTGGCTGTACTAGTTTGCATTCCTACCAGTGGTGTAAGAGGGTTCCCTTTTCTCCACACCCTCTCCAGCATTTATTGCTTGTAGACTTTTGGATCGCAGCCATTCTGACTGGCGTGAAATGGTACCTCATTGTGGTTTTGATTTGCATTTCTCTGATAGTGAGTGATGTTGAACATCTTTTCATGTCTTTGTTAGCCATCTGTATGTCTTTGCAGATGACATGATCCTCTACACAGAAAACACTAAAGACTCCACCAGAAAATTACTAGAGCTGATCAATGAATATAGTAAAGTTGCAGGATATAAAATCGACACACAGAAATCCCCTGCATTCCTATACACTAACAATGAGAAAACAGAAAGAGAAATTAAGGAAACAATTCCATTTACCATTGCAATGAAAAGAATAAAGTGTTCATGGATTGGAAGAATCAATATAGTGAAAATGAGTATACTACCCAAAGCAATCTACAGATTCAATGCAATCCCTATCATGCTACCAATGGTATTTTTCAGAGAACTAGAACAAATAATTTCACAATTTGTATGGAAATACAAAAAAAACCTTGAATAGCCAAAGCAATCTTGAGAAAGAAGAATGGAACTGGAGGAATCAACCTGCCTGACTTCAGGCTCTACAAAGCCACAGTCATCAAGACAGTATGGTACTGGCACAAAGACAGAAATATAGATCGATGGAACAAAATAGAAAGCCCAGAGATAAATCCATGCACCTATGGACACCTTATCTTTGACAAAGGATGCAAGAATATACAATGGAGAAAAGACAATCTCTTTAACAAGTGTTGCTGGGAAAACTGGTCAACCACTTGTAAAAGAATGGAACTAGAACACTTTCTAACACCATACACAAAAATAAACTCAAAATGGATTAAAGATCTAAACGTAAGATTAGAAACTATTAAAATCCTAAAAGAAAACATGGGCAAAACACTCTCCAACATAAATCACAGCAGGATCCTCTATGACCCACCTCCCAGAATATTGGAAATAAAAACAAAAATAAACCAATGGGACCTAATTAAAATTAAAAGCTTCTGCACAACAAAGGAAACTATAAGCAAGGTGAAAAGACAGCCTTCAGAATGGGAGAAAATAATAGCAAACGAAGCAAAAGACAAAGAATTACTCTCAAAAACATACAAGCAACTCCTGCAGCTCAATTCCAGAAAAATAAAAGACCCAATCAAAAAGTGGGCCAAAGAACTAAATAAACACTTCCTACTTTTGAAAGTAATAGCATTTTATTCCTAGTCTATACTAGAGCCCTATGGTGGTTTTTAATCATTTCGTATATTTCAGTGTATGAAAGTTAAAACTCATTTTTCAACGCTTGAAAATTCTTGATTCTATATAATCTTTCTCCTTTCCCACAAAGCATTTCTCCTCTCTAAACATGGAAGACATGAAGAGAACACTTAAAAAAACAGTTCAAACAACCAGAGAAACTAAGTAAAATTGATCAAGTCTAAAATGTAAATTTTTGAAACCCATCCTCCCAAATACCAACCCTGTCCCAACTTAAATCTACCTCTATGCAATTTGGCTAAGGGATAATAAAACTGAGCCACCAAAGAATGTAAAAGTACAGCAGTACCATAGCTTATCTATTTGTTTAACTAATTTCAGCTACACTACTATTTATTACTCAAGAAATGAAACCAATGATATCATTAAGTCTACTATTTATTACTCAAGAAATGAAACCAATGATATCATTAAGTCATTTAGGTCTTTTATATTTTTAAATCTCAATTCTAAACACCAAAAAGTTTAGCATTATTAAACTGGTGTTGTAAAAATACAGGTAAGGTGTCATCCTCACAGGACAGCTCTGTCACCTACCTGATAGTGATGCAGTCGGCCACTCTCTCCTTTGGCTCCTGCATGTCCAACAGTGCCTAAACCGAAACACCCTGCTAGAAACTGCAGCCTCACAGATGTGAGCAGAGTGGATGACTGGAAACCTGAGCTCAATCTGCTTCCTGTCAGAGAGATGCTACCTTTTTCTTCCATTCCAGACAACAGAACAAGTATCTGATGAAGTGCCTCTAAACGGAGCTTGCGAAAAGGTAAAATAAACATATTTTAGAATTCTTCACTGAACTGAGACACAAATAACTCTCTACATCATAGACAATATATTTCTTAGTGTATAGAAAATTTTGATATTTCTTAGGAATCTGTTCTATTGACATAAATAATTATTTTGCTATCATGACTTTAAAAATTAAAATATCTCTAAGATCTCTGCAGCATACTTCAGTATAAAAGAAGTTACACAGTACAGTGGAAAAAGTAGTAAATCTGGATGCAGGAGACCTAGTTTAAAGGCCAGAGTAGTCTAATTACTATGCAGTCTTGGGAAACTCAATTTCCTGAGTCTCAGTTTCTTCATGTATAAAATGAGGCTATTAGTACTTTTTTTTTTTCTGGCTATATTCTTAGTTTATTTTTTAATTTTTTTAGAGGATCCATTTTACTTTACTTTACAGTACTCGATTGGTTTCGGCATACATTGACATGAATCTGCCACGGGTGTACACGAACTCCCAAACATGAACCCCCCTCCCACCTCCCACCCCATATCATCCCTCCGGATCATTCCCATACACCAGCCCCAAGCATCCTGCATCCTGCATTGAACATAGACTGGCGATTCATTTCTTACATGATAGTATACATATTTCAATGCTAGTCTCCCAAATCATCCCACCCTCTCCCTCTCCCTCAGAGTCCAAAGTTCGCTCTGCACATTAATCTACTCACGGTACTTTAATCTACTCACAGAACTACTGTGATGCTTATGAGGAGATACATGTGAAGGTTTCAAAAGTGTCAGGTAGTAAGGATATTGCTTTCTTTTCTTATAATACTGTTATATAGAATGAATACTCTTTAGTTCAAGAATTAGAAGAAGTATTCCCAAAAGGTCTCAATGTGGTTCTCTTGAACTTTGGGCTCTATCTTCCCTAGGAGGACAAATATCTACCATAGAAGTCAACTGGCCTATTCCTCTTTTTTTTTTTTTAATAAACTTTTTATTTAGAAATAATTTTGTATCTATAGAAGAGTTCCTATATACTTTCCCCCAGTTCCTCCTACTGTTAATATCTTACATAATTATGGTACATTTATCAAAAACAAAGTTTCTGTCTTTGTTTTCCACGACCCTGATGTTTACAAAGGGCTGTTTTTGTATTTTATAGTATGTCCCTCAATCTGTGTTTGCCTGATATTTTCTCATGTTTGGACTACAGATATGGATTAGGGGGAAGAATATTACAAAGTCTCCCTCTCATCATATTATTATCACTGTGCATGATATTAGCGTAACCTATTAATTATGGTGATACTAATCTTGATCACTTGGTTAAGATGATGTCTGCCAGGTTTCTTCAAAGTAAAATTACTTCCCCCCACCACCACCATTTTCATACTCTGTTAGCTCTAAGTCACTAAATCCAGCTTACTCTTAAGAGGAGTAAAATTAAGCTCAATCTCCTGGCAGGAAGAGTATCAAAGAATTTGAGGACATGTTAAAATCAAAATTATTAAAAAATATTTTTAGGGATATACTTAAGAGGCTTTGTTCACTAACTTTAGCATTCATCATTATTACCATGGTGTTCTAATCTAGCACTTTTTAAACAGACAAATGTATAAAAAATGAAGACTCTAAGAGCAGATCTGTATAGTCACCCACCAATCTTATTATAGTTTCTAGGAGACAAGGAAACACTTAGTGATTAGAGTATCTTGTTCTAAAAGACAGCAATTAAAAATACACTATTGTTCACTGCAAAGAAAATATCAGGTTGCTCTAGTTAAGATAGCAACATCAAAAAGCTCAGGTGAAGGAAAGAGGGAGGCAAGGAGTAGAAGAAAAGGAAAAAATTTTCCTATTAATTGTACATTCAATGGTTCATAGTCCCTCACAAGAAGTAAACATCAAAAACTTACTTCTGCCCTTAACTGTTGCTGCTCCATTGCAATGATGGAGGCCTGGGGACTTGTAGACATACTTTCCTCTGGCTCTTTAAAACCTGGGGCATTACCCACATCTCCACTCACAAAGCTTACAACATTTTCAATCAAAGTGTGAACTCCCAAAGACTTGGTAAGATCAAAATCAGACTCAAAGGAATAAGAGGAATTGCACAACCAGTCTCTGTTATGTTTCAGGCGAGTCCACGAGTCACTCAGGGATTCCAACTGACTGTGCATAGGACCTATATACAAACAGAACAAACATGTATCAATGATGACCAAGTAGAAAATACATTCTGGAACTAGATGAGGGCTGAGCGCTGCTATCATACCAACTGGTGAGGAATGGATACTCATGTTTGAATACATGCATGCATTAAGTGAATCTGAGCAAAATGCTTTGCTAAAAAACAATAAACAAACAAAAACTAGAGCAATGTAAGAAAAGAAAGGGAAAGCCCTGTTTAATGTACCAGTGTCTCTGTAAGCGCTTTAGCAACACGCTGCCACAAGAAAAAGAAAGGCAGAAGCTGTTCTCAAAATGCTTAGCTTAAAAGGCTCTGCAGTATTAAACCAGACCATCATTTATGAACACAACAGAACTAGGCACTTAGGACACTGCTGGTAAGATCAACTAGCAATAGAACTTCACCTGATTTAACATTATCATCGCAAAGAGTGAATTAAGATTGCGCAAAGTGTCTACATATCTGCAATGAAATATTACCAAAAAAATGAATATAGAAGGGCAAGTAAACTTATACAAAAAGGAGACATAAACATCACCTTTGGGTTTCATTCATGTAAGAAACATGTTCATTGTGTTATATGCATACTTATTGCAGGCTGTGAAACTCCTTTATATAGAAGAAGCAAAGTTTCACAGATAAGAATATATAAGATTTACTATAAAATTATATCTACATAAAATTACCAAATGGTATAACAATAGTGGCTAATACCATTAGTTTTCCCAAAGGGCATTTTATAGCTTAAAATCTTTACATTAGACAGCAAAAATGTCAGTATGTGTGATCACAACATTGTCTGAGTCATGTGCCAGCAGGGGCTTTAAATAAATATAACAATGTTTAAATTCTTACAAGCTTTGTCTTTTTTGGTTTAACTGATCTCAGGTACATGAGTTAGATTAATCATACTCTAGCTCATGATATACTCTCATCATTGGTCCATGCATGGCTTGCTTTTGTATTTATATTTATAATAAATGTGAACACAAAATAGAAAACTTGGCAGAGTTCTATCTGTTCCTCCCCACAACCCATCTCTCTCCTGTGTCCTGCCACCTAACGCTTTCATTATTGCTGTTAAATACTATATGTATTCCCAAGACAAATAATGTTTAGCATTAGTCACCTGTGACCTTATAAAAAAGCACCATTTTATGTAATCTTTTCGTATATTATGTTTTCAGTATAATATTGCTAATACTCGTTTCACATTATTCCATGTAGCCACAGTTCACTTCTTTGAGTGCTGTGGAATATCTTACTGTGTGAACCCACCAAATTTTTCTATTAGGAATGAATTAGGAATGAGGTACCTAATAAAACATGTATTACAAAAATTATGTTTGTTACATACTAGATGGAAAAGATTTGGGAAGAGGACTACTAATGCCCACAGAGAAAATGAACTAACACAATATTGACTGTATAACTTATTTCTGGATTTATTACAATGATGTCAGGAAAACCTTAGGACTTCAAAATGAGACACAGGAATTCACAACAGGCAGTTAATATTATAAAGCAGCTATGAAATAATTTATATGAATTCTACTAAAATAATTTAGAATGACAAAGAATATATAGTTTATCTGTCTTCCATATTTTAGCAAAAATTCTAAGATTAAAAAATGTTAGATTTTCAGTTCTATTGAAATAGAAATAACCAATCTGAAAATTTCCCCTAACTGTATAGCTGATTATTTTTACAAGTATAACATAAAAGAGTAAAAATCCAAAGAAAAATGTCATGGATGCATAATATATTTAATTAAAAATGATATTTAAAAAATAAAGCAGGGGAATGTGAATGTGGAAGACAGGAATCATTTTTCATTTTTGTAAGCATTCCAAAATCAGAATCTGGATTCAACCTTAACTTACAAATAATATTTTTTGGTTCTTAGCATTGAGCCTATTGGTTCAATAAAAAAAATTCAGAATAAAAAGTTCTTCTACCTTATAATACTTCTAATTGTTTTTCAAAATGAAAATAACATGTGCAAAGAGTTAATGTTAGAACCACATAAGTAAAAGCGACCTTAAAGATTATGTAGTCCAGTTTCCTCACTTGAGGAAACACAGGCTCAAAGAAAATGATCTTCTAAATTAATAAAATTAATTCCTTAAGTTTATGGGAGATGATCTTACAAATACTTGTTGTTAATCAACTCACAAAACATTGATTCATGGGAATTCCACTGTTTGCCTACACAAAGGTTTAATTGTGAAGAATCTACAGGAAGTGAATTGTCTTAATATACTTCAAAATATCCTATGGAATAGGTAGCCAATCCCCAAATTAAGTCCTCTCTGCAATTTAAAGCAGAGTCAGTTAGTAAATATTTTAGATTTCGTGGATTATTCATGGTTCATCCAACTACTCAACTCTTTTGTTGTAATGTGAAAGGAGCCAAAGCTAATACATGAGTGTGGTTGTGTTCCAACAAAACTTTAAAACAAAGATAGCAATCCACATTTAGCCCACTATTCATAGTTTTCTGACTCCTAATTTAAAACATGCAACTTATTAAGTGTATAGACCAAACAAAACTTTGTATGAACAAAAGAAAGAACAAGAAAGACGCTACCTGAAAGCATTAGGATAAATAAAT
>SJYX01014401.1:0-15490 GCA_006410675.1 Oreotragus oreotragus
CACCTGCCTGTAGGCCGTGGGGCACTCTGCGGGTGAACCGGGTTATATAGATGGGGACAGCTGCTTGGAGGGAAGGGGGCATTTGCCACCTCCAGAGGCCCCAGGAGGAGTCGTGGAGCAGCCGAGGTAGGCAGATCTGGTCTGGAAGCTAGGAGATACAGGCAGAAGATACAGTTGTAGATCTGGGGATTGTTCCTGTGACAGAAGCTTTGCGGGGCAGAGGGAGCAGGGGAGACTGCCTGGCCAGTGGGAGGAGGACCCAAGGAGCAGCGGCACGCTCGCAGAAGATGCTAAGCTCCCTGGGGTGGGGACCACGCATCACTGCAGCCGCAGCTCTGGACCCAGCGGTGTGCCCGGCACAGAGTAGGGGCTTGCTAAGTGCTTATTTGGTGCTGGAAGGAAAAGAGCTGGGATAGTCTCTGCAGCCAAGGTTGAGAAGTGTTTCAGGAAGGGAAGTGGTCTACCTCGGAGCAGCAACTGTAGACCTTCTTGGACCATATCAGGTTCCTGGGGCGGCTGCACAGAGGGCCACAAGCCACTGGGCCTTAATACAACAGAAATTTATCCTCTCGCGGTTACAGAGATCAGAAGTCTGAAATTCAGGTGTCCAGAAGCAACAGGCCTTTTTACAAAAATTATTTATATATTTGGCAGCACCAAGTCTTGGTTGCAGCATCCGGACATTTCATGGAGATGCAGGGATTCTCTAGTCGTGGCGCAGGCTCAGTAGCTGTGACGCTCAGGCTTAGCTGCTCCACAGCATGTTGGGATCTCTGTTGCCTGACTGGGGATCGAACATGCATCCCCTGCATGGCGAGGCAGATTCTTAACCACTGGACCCGCCAAGGAAGTCCCTGTGCTCCTCCTAAAGGCTTTCGGGAGGGGTCCTCCCTGGCCTCTTCCAGCTCTCTGTGGCCCCGGTGCTCCTTGGCTTGTGGGGGCATCCCTTCAGCCTTCACCTCTGTCTATACATGGCTTCTCCCCTGTGCCTCTCCTTGTGCTCTTTCCCTTTCTGACGCTTCTGGGGACACCTGTCACTGGGCTTCGGGCTCACCACCATCCCCGATGAGGATGATGTCATCTGGAGACCCTTACCTAAATAACGTCTGTGTGCAAGCGTGCTCAGTCGCTTCAGGCGTGTCCGACTCTTTGCAACCCCGTGGACTGTAGCCCACCAGGCTCCTCTGTCCATGGGATTCTCCAGGCAAGAATACTGGAGTGGAGTGGGATGCCATTCCCTCCTCCAGGAGATCTTCCCAACCCAGAGATCGGACCCAGGTCTCCTGTACTGCAGGCAGATTCTTTGCCGTCTGAACCACCAGGGAACAGAAAAAGTGCTCGATAAACGGCAGCTGCTATTACTAGATGTCATGAATATGACTTTGAAAGCAGTACTGAATATTTGATTTGTCGTGTGTGCATGCTTAGTCACGTCTCACTCTTTGCCACCCTATGGACCGTAGCCTGGCAGGCTCCTCTGTCCATGGGATTCTCCAGGCAAGAACACTGGGGTGGGTTGCCATGCCCTCCTCTGGGGGATCTTCCTGACGCAAGGGTTGAACCCGAGTCTTCTGTGTCTCCAGCACTGCAGGCAGATTCTTTATTGCTGAGCCACCTGGGAAGCCCAATTACATCTGCAAAACTTGTTATTCAAAGCTAAGGTCACATTCTTAGGTTCCAGGTGGAGGTGAATTTTGGTAGGGCCACCAGTCAACCCAGTATGACCAGAGCCTGACATGTTTGACAGTGAAAGAAGAGAAAATATGTATAAAGGTTAATGATTCGTTTCAATCTTTGTTTAGAAGCAATGGAAGAAAGAGAGGAGAAGAAAAGGTTGGTGATGTTGGAAGGGCAGGGGTTGACTGAAAACCAGTCCATGGAGGAAGTCTGGAGATAATAGGCAGGGCCACCTTTTGTTCAGTTTAGTGAGAGCCGAGAGCTTCCCTGGTAGCTCAGAATCTGCCTGCCATGCAGGAGACCCAGCTTCAATTCCTGGGTTGGGAAAACCCCCGGATAAGGAAATGGCTACTCAGTCCAGTATTCCTGCCTGAAAAAAAATTCCATGAACAGAGGAACCTGGCAGGCTACAGTCCATGGGGTTGCAAAGAGTCAGACACGACCGAGCAGGCACGTTGGATTGAAAACCCACCTGAATGACCTCACCTTAACATAACCAGTTACATCCGCAATGACTCTGTTTCCAAATAACATCACATTCACAGGTTCCAGTAGCTGAAATTTCAACATATATTTTTGAGGGAATAACAATCTGTAAGAAACATATTCTACAGAGCTGGCGAAGTTCTTCAAGAGCCTTAGAAACAGCAGTTCCAAGAATCCAAGAAACTTCATTGGGAGGACAGGGAATCTTGTGTCTGATTGTATTTATACTTGGAGAATTTCCATGTGGCTTGAGTTCCAGCTACAGATAAAGGGGCCAGAGCACCATATTTCATCCTGGGTTGACTGTAGCCTTCGTGAGTGGAGAGACATTCAGGCCATCTTGGGAGAACAGCACCAGCACACCCCCGTCCTCAGCCCCCCCCGTTCCCACTGCCCAGGATCCCCTAATTAACCACCCCTCTAAATCACCACCCCCTCTAAACGCTGGTTGTGAGCCCAGATCTCAGCACCCAGGGATTGAGGGTAAGAGGCAGACTTTTTTTTTCCAGCTTCAACCAACTCCTAGATTCTTGGCTTCTGATGGATCAGAAGTGAATGAACTGAAAAGCTTCTTACACAGGCAGCTGGTCCCAAATTACCAAATACCAGAAATTTCAGAAATACAGATGTCCAGACCAGCTGTTCAGAGGTGGAGATAAATGGTCAAACAGGTTAGTAGAGGAGATGATGCCATTCTAGTCTAACCCTCTAGGAGGACCTTCTATCCCTAGATGCCTGAATCTTTCCAGGGCTGGATGGGAAAGCTGGGGTCATCCCACCTCCCCAAAGGGTGTCCGGACGTCCAAGGCCACAGCTTGCAGTGAACCAGGCGCCCCCTAGTGGACATTGTTGACTACTCCCCTTAGGAAAGCAAGAGGCGCTTGCTGGCAATTCTAGGAAAGGTTGGCTCCACCAGGAGGCAACAGGCTCAGAATAAAAGAGGACCTTAAGATCATCCACGACGTGTCTCTGTTTTCAAAGATAAGGAAATGGAGGCCAAGAAGAAAAGGGACATCTCCACGGTCATAGAGCTAATTAAGGGCAGAGCAGCTTAGAACCCTTGGTTGTCTAACAGAACCGAGGATCATTTAACATCATGAAGAAGTGGGTCCTTGGAGCCTCCTCCTGTCTTAACTGAAAATATCTTCAGTTGAGGGTGGGATAATTTTAGGCTTTCCCCCAGATCCTTATGTGATTGACGATGGGTGAGATACTGGGTGTGTGCTAAGTCTCTTTAGTTCAGTTCAGTTCAGTTGCTCAGTCGTGTCCGACTCTTTGTGATCCCATGGACTGCAGCACGCCAGGCCTCCCTGTACCTCACCAACTCCCGGAGTCCACCCAAACCCATGTCCATCGAGTCGCTGATGCCATCCAACCATCTCATCCTATGTCGGCCCCTTCTCCTCCTGCCCTCAATCTTTCCCAGTGTCAGGGTCTTTTCAGATGAATCAGCTCTTCTTATCAGGTGGCCAAAGCATTAGAGTTTCAGTTTCAACATCAGTCCTTCCAGTGAACACCCAGGACTGATCTCCTTTAGAATGGACTGGTTGGATCTCCTTGCTGTCCAGGGGACTCTCAAGAGTCTTCTCCAAAACCACAGTTCAAAAGCATCAATTCTTTGGCGTTCAGCCTTCTTTATAGTCCAACTCTCACATCCATACATCACCACTGGAAAAACCATAAGTTGCTTTGGTTGTGTCCAACTCTGCAACCCTATGGACTGTAGCCCACCAGGCTTCTCTGTCCATGGGATTCTCCAGGCAAGAATACTAGAGTGTTGCCATGCCCTCTTCCAGGGGAGCTTCCTGACCTAGGGATCAAACTCACATCTCTTATGTCTCCTGATTGGCAGGTGGGTTCTTTACCACTAGCACCCCCTGGGAAACCCACTTACTAGGTGAAGTGAAGCGAAGTGAAAGTCACTCAGTCGTGTCTGAGTCTTTGAGACCCCATGGATTGTAGCTGGCCAGGCTCCTCTGTCCATGGGATTCTCCAGGCTAGAATCCTGGCGTGGGTTGCCCTTCCCTTCTCCAGGGGGCCTTCCCTACCCAGGGATTGAACCCTGGTCTCCCACATGGCAGGCAGATTCTTTACCGTCTGACCCACCTAGGAAGCCCCTGCTTATTAGGTGGTGTCACGGAAAACAGGGAAAACCACAAAGTTCTAATCACCCAAGAGACTTCTGTTTTAGTGTGCCAGTTGCCTCCTGGAAATATTTTTCATTTAGTCATTTTTTACAGTTTTCAACTGAAGGAAAGATTCTTTGACTTCTATAGTGGTTTACAGTTTTCAAAAGACCTGATTTCATATAATCCTGTAATAATTTCTCCTCACCCTTGTGTTGGTCCTAGCCTTCCCCCTTCCCCCTTCCCCCTTATAACGACTAGCTTGTTCCCTGTATCTGTCAGTCTTTTCTTTGAGAAACTTTTATTTTCAGTCAGTGATGATGTAGAGTTTCTAACTAGGAATATTCAAAAAGTGAGTGTTTTCGGGAGGGATGAAGTCGGCATATTCTCTTATAGGAAATGTGTCTTGGGATTTCCCTGGGGGTCCAGTGGTTAAGACTCTGCTTCCGCTGCAGATAGCGCAGGTTTGATCCCTGGTCAGGGAACTAGCATACTGCATGGTCAATAAAAACAAATAATTCACTTAAAAAACAGAAATATTTCTTAGAGAAAGTACGGCAGCCTGTTCCGTCATTTCCCAGAACTAGGTGGGGAAAATTGCCATTTTCAAGAGACTTGTTGGTGATTGGCCTCCAGCCACAAAATCAGAGTTCCTCTGTTCAGGTGACAGGGCTTCCTTCTCCCCACATTTCTATGATTTGCAAATGTCTTAGCGACTTTTATTAATGAGTACCACTCGTTTTGCTGGGATGGTGTCTCCAGACCTGAAACTTCAGGGGATTCTTACAGATGTACAGGGAGGGCTAAGCTTATTTATGGAGCTGCTAATATCTAGTGCTATTTATTTATACTCCATCTCCTTCCAAAAAACCTTGGAATCTGCTGTACACAAACCAAATAACATTATTTGGTTTAGGCTTATATATGGCGATGTTAATGCAACAACAAAAGCCCCCAAGACCTTGCAAAGGAGAAGGAAGCAGATACAGTAAGCAGACCATTCTGAGGCTTATCCTTGACCATGGCTCTAAATGTCTTAGGAACCACTGGGTTGCATAATATTCATTATTAGAAGGAGGGGAGCTTGCAGTCTTCACAAAGGCCTTTTCTCTGTGGCATTATATTCTTTAAAAAAATTAAACCTTTCCTGGGATCTCTATTGGGCTCATTGGGTGACAAATAGTGCCCTGCCCTTGACAGTGATATCCGCCCCAATGCAGAAGCCATTCTCATTCAGCTGCTTCTTGTAATGACCTCAATAAAGTCTAAAGATGTAACTATAAACACAAACATGTTGAAGCAACTCATCCATGGGGTCCAAGTAGTGGTGTTTCTTATATGTGGGCCTCATGATGGGATGGGACGTCAGTCCACTTAGGGCTGGAGACTACCCTCAGGCAAGGCCCGATAAATGCCAGGGGTCCTGAGTGGCACAAGGATTCTAGGGGGCACAGCTTCAGAACCCGCCTGCACACATGTGTGTTGATGCTTCGAAAGCTTCCTGATGGCTGGTCCCAGGGGATGATGGCGAGGAACCCTCCTCCCTGTATTTGTCTTTGGGGCAACCTTCCTGTTTCGGGACATAGGAACATAGCAAGTAGCCTGTCCTTACGCGCTCGACATGCTGAGTCCTCATTGCTTATAAGCACCGGTGAGAGATGTAATTGTGATCAAATTCACACTGAGCCCAGGGTGCTGGTTTCTGCAGCCCTTGAGTTTCTGAGACTGAGCGTGCGCTGGTCGCCACACAACCGGCCATTAATTCAGAGATGAGTTGTTGGAGCAAGGAATAACAACTTTACTCGGAAAGCCAGCAGCCTGAGAAGACAGCAAGCTCATGGCCCCCAAAGAACCATCTTGCCTGAGTTAAGACTTCCGGCTCCTTTTATACTAAAAGGGAGGTGTAAAGTCAAACCCTTCCTGGTTCCCATCAGCCTCCAGAGGGGATATGTTAGTTTCTTACTTCCTGCAGGCATTTGCAGGTGGGGCCTAGTCTGGAGATTTCCTGTGAGCTAAACAAAGGTATTTTTTAAAATTAATTAATTTTTTAATTGAAGCTTCATGTTCATTACCTGGGAGGCAGGTTCCTAGAGATGAGTCATGTGTAATTTAAGCTTATAGGCAACACCCCTTTAGTGATTAACTTGTAATAGAATACAAAAGGTTTTTCCCCATCACACTTGCTGTTAGAGAAACAGAATAGACGTGTGGAGTGGGGCAGGGAGGCTGGCATCTTGGGTGTCCCCTTGGCAAGTTCAGGGTTTTCCTGACAAAGCTGATGCTGAGACCTTGATAATCATCCATGAGACATTTCAGCATGTTGCGATTTCCAGCACATCCGTTAGATAGCTAATTGACACTGGCTGCTTCCAGAGGAAGGGAGGAAAAGCAAGTGACTTATGTTTTGTTGCTACCAATACTCCCTGTGGTCGTGTCCCATGGAGTCCAGTTTCAGGAGGACAGGTACCCGGGGACCCAAGGTGATATCTGCAGGAGTGGGGGTCGTGAGGGAGCTGTGACCTCAGATGAGTGGGCTCCTGGGGGTCCAGGACAACTGCATTTCACCACCCTGACTGTGTCCTTCAAGATGAGACCCTGGCAGAGAAGGCTAAGGGTGTGTGTGCTCTCATTAAACATCATTTTCTCCTTCACAAAAACAAAGGCTCACTGTCCCCAAGGAGGCCGGAAGGTGGGCAGACCCCAGCGGTTAGCAGAGGCCTCCAGCTCACCCGGGTATGGATGTGGGGACAGAGACACGGTAGCCTTTGGGATCATGGAAGGAAACTCGGGAGGTTCCCCAAGCAGGCCCCGACAGAGATGGAGGGCTGACCAGACTCTCTTGTCCAGACGATTTTTCTTCCTTCTCTCAACTGTTGTAGAAGCGAGATTGTCTGGGATGCGAAGGAGCCCTGGGGAGAAAAAAAACCGGTATATTATTTGTAGAAGTATATACTTTGACAGGACAACAATTTGGCTGAACTTTTCTTTTGACACCACGTTGAAAAGATTTAATTATTTTAAACACATTTTCAGTACTATCAGAAAACTACTTGAAATTCTAGATTTGGTTCAGTCCACCAGTAAAAATGACAAACTACCTCATCCTGGAATGGATAGTTTGCAAATCTGTGAATGTGATCTACTGGTGAGCTAAGTTGTACATAAATTATATGCTGATGGTATACGAGTCAGCATTGCTGCAGGAAGAAACACCCCCACATAGCCAGGGTTTGGTCCTGGGTAGGCCCCATCATAGCAGCGTGGGTCCCATCTATGGAGACACAGAGAGATGAAGAAGACAGAGGCCCTCCAGCCCCACATGGCTCTGATGCCACGTGTCTGCACTTCCTGGTGTATAGCAGCCCTAGCTTGTCTCTGCCCTGTCTGGAGTCCTGGACACATGAGGCTCCTTTAGGCTGACGTCTGTCTCCAGCAGCTGAAGGGCCTTAGAGACATTCATGCCAGGAGCAGCCTGGGACCAGCTGGTATTCGACACGGAGAAGAGAAGATTGGGAGGAAGATGGCGGTCCTGACGTATTTGAAGGGATGGTCGTGGAACAGAGGAACTGGACTCACATTCTCCTTCCCTAAGGGTTGGAACCTAAGGGAAGTTGTGTCTTGACTGTGCATAACAAACAGCTCTGGAGACTCTCTTGGTGGTCTAGTGGTTAAGAACCTCCTTGCCAATGCAGGGGACATGGGTTTGATTCCTGATCGGGGGACTAGGAAAAACCCATGCACAATAATGAAGACCCAGCACAGCCAAATAAATAGTTGGATAGTTTGCTATCATCTGATCTATCCCAAGGAAGGTGCCTGTCCTGGGACCCATGCTGGGACCTAGAGGGACTTATCAGAGAGGACCCAGGTCCCGAGTGGGCAGGTTGGTAGCTTTCAGGCTTCTTCTGTTTCAAAAGTTTGTGATCTTTGGGGCTACCTGCCTGAGTGAGTGAAGTCGCTTGGTCGTGTCTGACTCTTTGTGACCCTATGGACTGTAGCCTACCAGGCTCCTCCCTCCATGGAATTCTCCAGGCAAGAGTACTGAAGTGGGTTGCCATTTCCTTCTCCAGGGGCTCTTCCCGACCCAGGGATCGAACCCGGGTCTCCAGCATTGCAGGCAGATGCTTTAACCTCTGAGCCACCAGGGAAGCCCTGAGAGCCTTGGGAAAAGGAGCCAGCCCTCCCGGCCTGCATGAATGAACGCTTGGTCGCTCAGTCAGGCCTGAGTCTCTGCAGCCCCATGGACTGTAGCCCCCCCAGGCTCTTCTGTCCACAGGATTCTCCAGGCAAGAATACTGGAGTGGGCTGCCATTCCCTTCTTTTGGAAAACTCCGAGGGTAGGGTTAAGAATGCTGGGTTGATTGCCAGAGATTGGGTGCCAGCCCTGGTTCTGCTGTTAGACCTGGCATGTGGACTTCCAAACCCAGGGATCAAACCCGGGTCTCGTGCATTGCAAGCGCGTTTTTTGCTGGCTGAGCCACCAGGGAAGTCCCTCCTGGCCTGAGTTACTATCTATTTGAGTGTGTCAGAAAATTATTTTAAAGGGTGACTGCAGTGTATTTCATAGTTTTATTTTGGAGCCATTTGAATAGGCTTTTACTTTCTGAAGGCTTTGGGGAAATCTAAAACTGTGTGACATTGATTTTAATTTCACATATGTTACAGATCAAAAGATTCATCATGGAAAAAAAAAATACTCTCATGATTTGAGATGATCTAATTCCCATGCCTTTTTCAGAATAGTTATATGGCCTCAACTGGAGACCATTTATGACCCTTCAAGATGTCTCAAGAATGACATGTGTTGTCATTATCACACCAAAGCACACATTTTCATTTTGTTAAAACATATTTTTATTGTTGAGAAGTGTTATGTAACATTTGTTGTTTTTATCAAAGGAAAAAAGAGAAGACATTGTAGACAGGCAAACACATTTTCCAGGGACCTATAATTCATCCACCAAAGACTTTATGAAGATCAATTTCATTACATTTATTACATTTTTGGCCACAACTGAAAAAAGAAAGTGGAAAAAATAATCAAAATTAATGATGGCCTCACAAAGCTATGTGAACCTTCTAAAAAGTGAGAGCTGCATCTATTTCTAAGCTTTGAAGAATTTATAGGAAGGGTATATTATTTTAACATATTCCTTTTAGCAACGTAAAACTTCAAGTTCTTGATGGCTAATTAGAGCCCATTTGATTAGCTGGTGTGAGGTTGTTGTGTGTCCCCAAGTGTGTTCCTGATAGGGCCACTGCTACAAACTGCTCTTCAGCTGGTTCTGTGGGTTTTGTGGTTTTAAAAAAAAAAAAAAATCAGAAAAAGTTAGAACCCACTTCCTTGACTGGCAGAGTCATAATTCTCAGTGGCTTATTAAAAAGCTCTGAGACGTTTCACAGTAAAGACCCTTGTTGATATCCCTTGGAACACAAAGGATAAGTTTTGGGAAACTCTGAGGGTAGTATCTAGAACATCGGGTTGGTCACCAGAGATTCGGTTTTAGCCCTGGATCTGCTCTTACCTGGCATGTGGACTTGGGCAAGCCACTCTCTTTTCCTGTGCCTCAGTTTCCCCAGGTGTGTAACAGAATTGGGGATGTGGTGTTTGTGGTACCTAGACTTGGTGTTCATAGTTAATCACTCTCCCTCCACTGTTAAAGGTTTAGACCTCCTGCCCCACTGACTTTGGGCTTATCCACAGGGTATCTTTCAGCCAATGGAACATGAATCCATGGACTTAAGTCACATGTGGGCACAAACTCTAGCAGGCACTGTAGAAGCAGCTGCCCTCTCTCCTGCTCTCTTCCTCTGCCTTGAGAGACAGAAGAAGCTACTGCTTGAGCCTGTATCCTGGGATGAGCAGATGGGCAGAACAGGGCCACAGCAGTGGGCCCAGTAATGTAGTGAGAAAGACATCTTTCCTGTCATAGCTGTGGAAAATTTGGGGCTGTTTGTTACTGCAGCAACACTGACTGATACACCAGCTCAAGTCTCCCTCCTGCTCTAACATTCCCACATTCTTAGGTGCATCTGACCCCAGCTCTGAGTTGTCCCCTTGAGTCTCTCCATCCTCATCAGCCTTGGACACACAGAGATGCCCATGATACTCCTTCCCACAAAATCTCCAGGTAGCCCTTCGTCACCACCAAGAGATAGAGGGTCAATGGTCTGTGGTGGGGGATGCAACAAGAACCTGAGCTGGCTCACTCTAGGATGTCGATGGATTTGGGGCATTTCTGAAGCTCGTTGGTGGTTGAGTCAGGAGGCTGGGGGTCTGGAGGCCTGAGAGAGTTCCCTTGGAAAGAACCCATTCACAGTTAGTTCAGTTCAGTCACTCAGCTGTGTCTAACTCTTTGCAACCTCATGGACTGCAGCACTCCAGGCCTCCCTGTACATCACCAATACCTGGAGTTTACTCAAACTCATGTCCATTGAGTTGGTGATGCCATCCAACCATCTCATCCTCTGTCATCCCCTTCTCCTCCTGCCTTCAATCTTTCCCAGCATCAGGGCTTTTCCAAGGAGTCAGTTCTTCACATCAGGTGGCCAAAGTATTGGAGTTTCAGCTTCTGCATCAGGCCATCCAATGAATATTCAGGACTGATCTCCCTTAGGATGGACTGGTTAGATCTCCTTGCAGTCCAAGGGACTCTCAAGAGTCTTCTCCAGTACCACAGTTCAAAAGTATCAATTCTTCGACGCTCGGCTCTCTTTATAGTCCAACTCTCACATCCATACATGATTACTGGGAAAACCATAGTTTTGACTANAGGGACTGTCAAGAGTCTTCTCCAGCAGCCCCACTCAAAAGCATCAATTTTTCAATGCTCAACCTTCCTTATGGCCCACTGATTAAAACAAACAGATCTTCAGAACATCCTGGCTTCTCTGGGTCTTGCTTCCTCATCTGTAAAACGTGGGTGATGGCATCCCCTCCGCAGAGCGATTCTGTGTGTGAGTCCCTCAGCACCTGCCCTGCCCCACTGAGCTCAAGATACCAGAAGAGATGTCTAAAAAGAAGTTGGCCCCTTGTGAGTCCTTCCCTCTTTCTGTTTTGTTCCTTGATGTACTCTTATGTCTTTTTTTTTTTTAAGTTTTGGCCATGCCCTGCATCATGTGGGATCTTAGTTCACTGACCAGGGGTGGACTTGCATCCCTTGCTTTGGAAGTGCAGAGTCTTAACCCCTGGACTGCCAAGGAGGTCCCTGTTCTGTCTTTTATTAAACAAGCAAAAATAATAGTAAAAGCCCCTCAACATCAGATGATACAGGCTCCAGAGTCTGGGCTCCAGCAGCCTCAGGGCGGCCTGAATATGGTTGGATGTGGGCCTGGTTGGAACCACCTTCTAAGACCCCCTGCCGCCCTCAGCACCAATGGGCCTGACACCCCCCGAGGAAAGAGCTTCCTCTCCCCCCGACTGCCCCTGTGGTCTCTTCCTTAAGCCTGGCTTACCTGGTGGTGTCTGTTCAGGAATAAGGCAGGAATAATGGAGGGCTGGCGGGCAGTGTGTCCCCTCAACCACCAGGCACTTAGAGGGGACCATGGAGTCCAGATGTTGCCCCGCCCACACCTGAGCCAAGGGGTCCGTCTCCACCTGACACCACAGCATCTCTCCTTTCCTTCTTTCTCCAGAATCTGTCCATTGGTTCCAGAAATGACAGTAGTGACCAGTAGAGTGGAACTGACTGCCATGGGGCCCCACCAAAGCCAGCGAGAGATTTTGCAGACTCTGCTCTGTGCTATGAATACGGGCAAGAGTTCATTTATTAAACGGATGTAAAAGAATGACACTGGAATACTTTAATAAATCACAGAAACATGGTATTTTAAGTAACTCGTGGAAGGAAAAAATTAGAAACCCGCGCCCCTCAATGCTGAATGAAATAAAATGAAATAACAAGGAGAAGAACCCTGGGATGGGTCAGAGCCCTGAAGACCCATCGTCCCACAGGCAGAGCACTGGCCTCGGGCGACTCAAATTTGGTGACTCTCCAGCCTCGCCTGTGCTAAACATTTCTTCTGCATGGTCTATACAATGACATCAGATTTCCTGGTGGTTCGGAAGGAATGAAAACACTATATATTAGCAGTATTAGCCATAATTTACAAGGTACAAAGGAAATTTTTGGACAGATCCTTAACTGTGTTCAATTACTGGAAATGTCTGTTTGTTGTAAAATAAGGTAATCATCTCAAATAACTCACTTTATAATGAAAAGGATTTCAAATCCCGCCCCCCCCCCATTTACAGCAGGACGTCTTTTGCCAAATAAGAAGCTGAATCAGCTTTTCATGATTATATATTTCAGCTAGCTGCCTTAAACTCCTGGAACAAGGCAGGGGTACAATAAAGAATATATATTTAAAATTAAATCTGGACTATATCACAGGGAGCCTGCTAGTTAGGGCCTGGGCGGTTCTTCAACCAAGAACCTAGAAATGGCTGTGTCTGCACAGAAGGCAGAGTGGTTTGCAATTTCTTTAAAAAAAAAGAAAAGAAAAAGCTGATTTAAGACCTCACCCAATCCATTTGCTTTCAGTCTTTCAAGAGCTCAGTTTCTACCTCTCTGATTTCCGCTTAGATCAGATGACATCCAGAAAACCCCAAAGGGAATGCCAGAGGTATGTGGACATCAGAGCTTCTGAGGCCAGATTCGTCAAACTCTTCCTTTCTCTGTACACAAACCATCCTCCTCTTTTAGGACCACCCTCCCCCAGAGACACATTGTGACCCTCTCTGCAAGGTTCTCCCCAGGAAAGTAAGGAAAATCTCAACCCTGCCATTGCTTTAGGGGCACAATTCTGTTGGAGAGATGCCAAGGCTAACCTCACTACTAATAGTTCTGTGTCACTTGAATGATAGGGTTTAAGTATAACAGGGAGGGGTATCCTTGGCAGATGCGAGAGCTACAGACACTGGATTAGGCACAAGACAGAGGCAGGAGGAGATAATCTTTGTGATTTTCAGCCAAGGACTAAAGCTCAAAACCCCGTCTTTGATAGTTGCTGTTAAGTCGCTAAGTCATGTCCAACTCTTTATTGTGACCCCACGGACTGCAGCACACCAGGCTCCTCTGTCTTCCACTATCTCCCAGAGTTGACTCAAATTCATGTCCATTGAGTTGCTGATGCTGTCTAACCATCTTGTCCATCTTTCATAATGGATTGTAAGCCATGATCAGTGGCAGAAAGGGGACAGATTCATTCTGACCAATTTATGGCAATGTAAGTCAAGGCTATGGTTTTTCCAGTAGTCACGTATGGATGTGAGAGTTGGACTGTGAAGAAAGCTGAGTGCCGAAGAATTGATGCTTTTGAACTGTGGTGTTGGAGAAGACCCTTGAGAGTCCCTTGGACTGCAAGGAGATCCAACCAGTCCATCCTAAAGGAGATCAGTCCTGGGTGTTCTTTGGAAGGAATGATGCTAAAGCTGAAACTCCAGTACTTTGGCCACCTCATGCAGAGTTGACTCATTGGAAAAGACTCTGATGCTGGGACAGATTGGGGGCAGGAGGAGAAGGGGACGACCGAGGATGAGATGGCTGGATGGCATCACCGACTCGATGGACATGAGTTTGAGTGAACTCTGGGAGTTGGTGATGGACAGGGAGGCCTAGCGTGCTGCAATTCATGGAGTTGCAAAGAGTCGGACACGATTGAGTGACTGAACTGAAGTGAACAAAACAACGGTAGTAAGGGCATGGAGCTGTGCACAGACAGACTCTGATGAATTTTCATCTGCTTCACCCATGCTTTCCTGCCAAAGAGATCTAACCTATGCCGATCCAACAAAAAACACATTTGAGCACATGCTGGGCACCTCTTAAACTGACAAAAGAGACAAGAAAGTTGGAACATTAAGGTTTAAAGTAAATGTTGATCTGTGGGGCCATTAATAATAATAATAAAAAAGAATTCACTGCATTTGGCATGGATTTGCCCCATTGTCTTCTTCTGAGTTCAAAACACCAATAAAAAAATAGTGTAGCTCTGCATGTGAAAGCAATATTGCCTCCGTCTTAAAGATTTCTCCTGTCAGGAAACCCCAGGGAGTTATCAAAAATAAATAAAATCTAAGCTAAAGAGAAGGTTATTGAGAAGGTGGGAAATGGTAAGGACTTTATATGTGGCAGCCAGGAATGCCGGGTTGACAGATGTAGCTAATTCTGAAAGAATAACTTCCTATCCGAATAACAAGTAAAAGGTGTTTAAAGAGAGAGAGGTTATATTTTACTTCAGCAAGTACAGCTTTTGGTGAGTGTTACATAAATATTGATTACAAGCTCTGCGTCATTTCTTTCACTTTGACAGATGGAATATCAGGTCATCAGAGCTTTTCCTCCTTGGCTGGAGTATTACAGAGATCAGATTTACCAAGCCTCCTCTGCTATATCCAGGGGAAAGAGGAATTTAGATTTTATATTATTTTAATTCAAAAAGTGCATGTGTTGGGGGGTGCTTGTTAGTTTGGCTTGTTCTGAAGCATTTTAAAGGATGACCCTCAGTGTGGTGGTGTTTACTATATACAGAGTTAGATACATTTTGGGGTCAGAGCTCACAGGGTGAGTCATTTTCCTGGGGGCTCAGTCCTGAAGAAGCAGTTGACAGGAGAGTTTCTGTAGCTTCCTACAGGGTAGTTGATGAGTGAAAGTTGCTCACTTGTGTCTGACTCTTTGTAACCCCATGGACTGTAGCCCACCAGGCTCCTCTGTCCATGGAGGATTTCCCAGGTAAAAATACTGGAGTGGGTAGCCATTCCCTTCTCCAGGGGATCTTCCTGACCCAGGGTTTGAACCTGGGTCTCCTGCATTGCCGGCAGACTCTTTACCATCTGAGCCACCAAGGAAGCCCCCAGGGCAGTTTGGGAGCCAGAAATGATTAATGAAAGATGCAGCAGAGAGTCCCATGCTGGACAGTGGGAGGGATGACCAACACAGGAGACTAATTATGTTCATAAGTCACTTGGTCAAATCCTGTTAATTCCTTGTCCTTTTACTTCCTCAGTTCAGTCGCTTGGTCGTATCCAACTCTTTGTGACTCCATGGACTGCAGCACGCCAGGCCTCCCTGTCCATCACCAACTCCAGGAGTTTCAAACTCATGTCCATTGAGTCAGTAATGCCATCCAGTCATCTCATCCTCTGCCATCCCCTTCTCCTCCTGCCCTCAATCTTTCCCAGCATCAGGGTCTTTTCAAAT
>SJYX01014402.1:0-12860 GCA_006410675.1 Oreotragus oreotragus
TGACTAGACGGACCTTAGTCAGCAAAGTAATGTCTCTGCTTTTGAATATGCTATCTAGGTTGGTCATATTGAGGTATAATTTATATACTATCAAACTCAAGCATTTTAAGTGTACAATTCAACAACTTTTAGAATATAATTTCTTGTGTATCCATAACCAGAATCTTGTTCTAGAACCAATATTCAGTTTTGGAAAATCTTTTCTCCAGGAATTTGTCCATTTCATCTGATTTTTGGCATAACATTATTCATAATATCTTGCTATTCAGTTGCTCGGTTGTGTCCGACTCTTTGCAACCCCATGAACTGCAGCACGCCAGGCTTCCCTGTCCTTCTGCATCTCCTGGAATTTGCTTAACTCCTGTCAGTTGAGTTGGTGATGCCATCTAACCGTCTCATCTCTGTCATACCTTCTCCTCCTGCCTTCAATCTTTCCCAGCATCAAGGTCTTTTCCAGTGAATTGGCTCTTCACATCAAGTGACCAAGAATTGGCGCTTCAGCATCAGTGAATATTCAGGATTGATTTCCTTTATATCTTTCATTTTAACTATATCTAATTTATGTTCCCTTTTCACTCATGCTTGTTTGAAACATTTTTCTTTTTTTCCTCAATCTATCTCACCAAAGTTCTGTCAAACTTATTAATCTTTTTGGAAGAACTATTTCTGACTGTATCAAAACTCCCTAGTCCACTGATTTCTGCTTTTATTATAACTATTCCTTCTTTTTACTTTTGATAATTTATTTATTTTATTTTTAATTAGTTAAGAAGTATACTTAACTCATTTTTTTCAGTCTTTATTCTTTTAGAATATACCTTTTAAGAGCTATAAATTTCCCACTGAGTACTAGTTTCGGTACAAGTTTTAAAATGTAATGTTTTTATTATTGTTCAATTCGAAATATTTTAAAATTTCCATTATCATTTCCTTTTGCATTCATTATTATTTAGATGTACATTTCTTAATTTCCAAATTCATGGAGACATTTTGTTACATTTTTATTACTGATTTCTAGCATAATCCTATTTTGTTAAAAAAAAATAAACATTGTGTGATTTTGATGCTTCAAAATTATTTACTTGCAGCCCAGAACATAGTGAAATATTTTAAACATAAGATGTGCACTCAGAAAATGTTATTCTGGGACTTCCCTGGTGGTCCAGTGGATGGGAATCCGCTGGCCAATGCAGGGGACACAGGTTCAGTCCCTAACCGGGAAGATTCCATATGCCATGGGGCAACGAAGCCTGTGAGCCACCACTGTTGAGCCCAAGTTCCAGGGCTTGTGCTCCACAACCAGAGAAGCTACCCCAGTGAGAAGCCTGTGTATAGCAACTGGAGAGTAACCCCAATCACCACAGCTAGAGAAAGCCCACGCGCAGCAACAAAGACCCAAAACAGCCAAAACTAAAATAAACAAAAGATATTTTTAATTAAAAAAGAGAAATATATTATTATGCAGTTACTGGGCTCAGTGTAACTCTTGCTCCTTCTTCTAGCAATCATTGAGAGTTAAGGGTCTTTAATCTTCCAGGATAACTGTAGGTTGGTTATTTCTCCTACGATTCTGTCAAATTATCTTTCCTTAAATTTGGCAAATGGTTGTTAGGTAAATGCAGGTTTGGAGATCAAAAACTCTTTCTGATGAATCGATCTTTTATCATTTTGACTTGACTCTTGCTTTTTGCCTTAAAGTCCTTAGGTGTTTTTATTTCACAAATAGTGAACTTTATTCTTTTGGGTACAGTTCTAAGAGTTACTGGGAAATGCGTAGAGTTCCGTGGCCATCACCGCAGTCAAGATACAGGACAATCCCATCACCCCACGGCCTTTTGTTCCTTCCCACGTAGATGGCCCTGACCATCACCGCTTTGTTCTCTATTGGTACAGTTCTCCCTTCTGCAGAAGAGCATATGAAGAGAACCATTAAGCATACAGCCTTTGACTCTGGCTTCTTTCACACAGCTCTAGTTCAAGATTCATCTACGTTGTGGCAAGTGCATATCAGTAATTTGTTCTTTGTGTTGCTAAGCGGTATTCCACTGTCTGGTAGCAAAATCTCATCCGTTCACCAGCTGAAGAACACTCACGTTCACTCGACGTTTCTGGTGGTTCAGAACAAAGCTGCTATAAACATTTACATAGAGCTTTCCCAGAGAAATTTTATTTCCCTCCTTTGGAGTTACTGGGTGATGTGATAAATGTATGTTTAACTTCATAAGAAACTGGCAAACTGTTACCAAAGTGGCTGGACCATTTTACATTCCCACCAGCGATGGGTGAGTTCCCATCACTCAGCATCGTTACCAGCTGTTGGTATTACTGGGTTTTTGTTTGCTTTGTTTTATCAACATTTGATTTCATGTTACAGTTGAATAATAATATTGTGATAGTTTCAGGTGTACCTCAGAGTGATTTAGTTATACCTGTATCTCTTCTTTTTCAAACTCGTTTAGGTTCCTACATAATATTGAGCAGAGTTCTCTGTGCTATACAATAGGTCCTTGCTGGTTATCCACTTTAAATATAGCCATGTGTATTTTGTTTTAACCATTCTATTACGTATATAGCAGTATCTTATTGGACTTTTAATATGTCTTTCCCCAATGATCAATGTTGAACAACTTTGCATGAGCTTATTTGCATCTATATATCTTTGTTGACAATATCTGTTCAAATCTTTTGCTTATTTTTAAAATGTGGTTATTTTTATTGTTGTTGAATTTTGAGAGGTCTATATACAATTGCTTTGCCATCCAATGTGATTTACAAACATTTTCTCCCAGCATGTGGCTTATCTTTTCATTCTCTTAACAACATCTTTCACAGAGAAACAGTTTTTAATTTATCTAAACCCATTTACAATTTTTATAAGGACAATGCTTTTGGTGCCATGTCCAAAACTTTTCTTTAACTCAAGGTCACAAAAGTTTTCTCTGCTTCCTTTGAGAAGTTTAATAATTAAGGCTTTATATTAAAGCCTATGATGTATTTTAAGTCAATTTTTTGTATAAAATCTGAGTTATGGGTCAAGAGTTTTGGGGGGAAGTTGGTGATTTGTTTGTCTAGGAGAGGTCCAACTGTTCCAGTATTACTTGTTGAAAAGATTATTCTTTCTCCCTTGAACTGCTTTCATAATCTTGTTAAAAACATCAATTGACCATAACTGTGGAAGTCTAATTCATATACACATAGAGGTACAGTCTGTTACTTCAACAGTACCTCACTCTCCTAATTACTATAGATTCACTGTAATTTTAAAGTCAAGGAATGTGTATCTTCCAACATTTTTCTTTCTTTCCAAAATTATTTTGACTATTTCCTATGTCTTTTGCTATGTAAATTTTAGATTCAGCTTGTCTGTCTACGAAATCTCCAGCTAAGGCTTTGTTTGGGATTGTACTGAATCTATAGATCAAACTAGGGAAAACAGATACCTTCATGAAACTAAGTCTTCCTATTGACTATTGACAAGCAGAGCATATACAACCACTTATTTAGGTTTTCTTTCATTTCTTCCTTAAAGTTTATCTTGTCTGATAGAAATAAAACCATAGCAACCTTCTTTTTGGTTAATATTTGCTTGGTGTATCTCTTCCCGCCTGTGGTACCTCATAGCTCACTCCATCCTAAGCCTCAGAACCTATGAATATGTGGACCGGTGGTCAGGACTCCATACATTCACTACTGAGGGCAGTAGTGAACTCCAAAATCACTGCAGATGGTGACTGCAGCCATGAAATTAAGACACTTGCTCCTTGGAAGAAGTGCTATGACCAACTTAGACAGCATATTAAAAAGCACAGACATTTACTTTGCCAACAAAGGTCTGTCTAGTCAAAGCTTTGGTTTTTCCAATAATCATGTATGGATATGAGAGGTGGACTATAAAGAAAGCTGAGTGCTGAAGAATTGATGCTTTTGAACTGTGGTGTTGGAGAAGACGCTTGAGAATCCCTTGAACCACAAGGAGATGAAACCAATCAATCCTAAGGGAAATCAGTCCTGAATATTCATTGGAAGGACTGATGCTGAAGCTGAAGCTCCAATACTTTGGCAACCTGATATGAAGAGCTGACTCATTGGGAAAGACCCTGATGCTGGGAAAGATTGAAGGCAGGAGGAGAAGGGGACGACAGAGGATGAGACGGTTGGATGACATCACCAACTCAATGGACATGGCTTTGAGTAAGCTTCAGGAGATGCTGAAGGACAGGGAAGCTGGCGTGCTGCAGTCCAGGGGGTCACAAAGAGTCGGACATGACTGAGTGGCTGAACTGAACTGAACTTAGGGCAGTAGGTTTGGACATAATAAGCCAGCATAGTTGCTCACTTGTGCGACAGTCCCCGTAGCCTGTGCCTTTGTGGCCCTCATCCTCTTGTCTTCTCTGCTTCTCAATCACAGTTCTGATCTTCTTTTGCATGCACTGTCTCTGTGTGCTCTAACTGTCCTAGAGGAAATATTTATAGGAAGGATTTGAAGCCTCAAATAAAGCTTCTTATCCCCAGAGGGGATTTGCATTTGTATTTGCTCCTGCCTGTTGCAGAGTCCAGAGAATGAGCCACCAGTCCGGGCACAGTCTGACGTTTCCTATACCACCCAGATGGTAGAGGCCTGGAGACCAGATCCCTTGCTGGGCCAGTCCATCCTTACCCTAAAGATGTGGCCTTCCCTGGGAAGTTTCCTTCTTAAAAGACCGGAAGTTTCTGGTGTTCCATCTAGGAACCCCTAACTTTAAATAAGGATAAGACAATGATGTTTTCATTGTTTTCTTTTTAATAATATTCACTGCGGTACCAAGAAACTTATTGTCCCTTGAAGTCCAAGCAAGATGTTTTACCGGTTTCCTTGGGAAACCATTTATAAAACAAAACAGCATACAGTTCAAGAGATATTTTATAAGTGTCTGCCATGAACCAGAGGCTGTGGTGCTGGGGATATAATGGTGAGTAACACAGAAACCAGTGCTCCGATGACTGTTTAATTTCTTTCCTTGGATATAATTGGTGGCTTAAAGATTATTTTGTTGTTTTGACTTATAACTTTGAGGATAAGATATATCACAGTGTCTTCATTATTTCCCATTGCTACTACTCCTTAGAGAGCAGAAGGCTGTTGAGGGAGAAAACATGAGACAGACTGGATAATTCAGTTCTGCAGTTATTTTTATGGAAGGCCTCCAATAGGGAATGCATGCAAAGCAATGGTCACTGAATTCTTAGTTACTACGTTCCCAGTACTCTGCCCTTGCTTATTACCATAGACCTACGAGGTGGGCATTAGCATCCCATTCCTAAAGAAAATGAGGTACAAAGGGGCATTCTTTTCTGAAGGCACACAGTATGACAGGCAACTTCTGAAATAAATCCCAAAGAACACGGTCTCCTGGTTTCTCCACCACACTGGGCTTTAACCCATCCCCTTGGGACTGGGCTAAAACTAGTGACTCAATTTAGTGAACATAATATAGTAAAAGTATTGCAACATCACTACTGAGATTAGGTTAAAAAAGATGAACTTACCACCCCTCTCCCTCTTTCTCGCTCTCTTTCTTTCTCCCTCCTTTCCTCCCTCGCTCTTCTCACTGTCCCCTTCTGATGAAGGAAGCTGCCATGTTGGGAGCTCCCTGGGGATGCCCACGGGAAGAACAGGAGGCCTTCCGTCCAGCAGCCCATGAGGAACTGAGGCCTGCCCGTGGCCACACACCTGAACGGAAAGCAGATCGATCCTGCCCCAGCTGAGCCAGCANGATGAAGGAAGCTGCCATGTTGGGAGCTCCCTGGGGATGCCCACGGGAAGAACAGGAGGCCTTCCGTCCAGCAGCCCATGAGGAACTGAGGCCTGCCCGTGGCCACACACCTGAACGGAAAGCAGATCGATCCTGCCCCAGCTGAGCCAGCAGGTGAGACGGCAGCCCCGTCCGACACCTGACATCCAGCTCAGTCATGGCCAGATCCTGACCCGTGGAGGCTGGGAGATGGCACATGTTGTTTTGAGCCACTAAGTCCAGGGTAATATGCTTCAAAATAGAGAACAAATACTCGCCACTAAAAACGAGGCGATCAGATATTTGAAGGTCCACCGGAGACCACTACAGTCCACGGGGTTGCAGACAGTCGGACAGGACTGAAGGGCTTTCCCCTTCACTTCCACTGAGACCGCTTCCTGGGCATCTTTATACACGAACAACTAAATCCTCAGAGGAGGTGCCCCTGAATAGCAATTTCACGAAGGTCCAGGCAATATAAATCATACAAAAGTCGAGCTAAACTTGTTCTTAAAGCTCCTTTATCCAACGCCCTCATTTTACCTCTGGGAAGCTGAGGGACTGAGACTTTCTCAGGGCCCCCATGCCATGTGGGAAGGGCCGGAACTCAGCCCAGTTTGCCTCTCCATCCAGGTGTCTGTCTACACAGCTTCATCCTCACCTCTCTTGCTATTTAAGGCCACCGTGATGCCTTCTTGGGTCTTGCGCACTCATATATTTTATACAAATAGCTTGTACATGTTTTGTTGTTGCTCTTGCTGCTCAATTGTGTCCAACTCTTTGTGATCCCACGGACTGCAGCACACCAGCCTTTCCGGTCCTTCACTATCTCCTGGAGCTTGCTCAAACTCATGTCCACTGAGTCAATGATGTCATCCAATCATCTTGTCCTCGGTCATCCCCTTCTCCTGCCCTCAGTCTTTCCCAGCATCAGGGTCTTTTCCCATTAGTTGGCTCTTCCCATCTGGTGACCAAAGTTACTGGAGCCTCAGCTTCAGCATCAGTCCTTCCAACGAACATTCGGGGTTGATTTCCTTTAGGATTGACTGGTTGGATCTCCTTGAAGTCCAAGGGACTCTCAAGAGTCTTCTCCAACACCACAGTTCAAAAGCATCAATTCTTCTGTGCTCAGCTTTCTTTATGGTGCAACTCTCACTTTTATACATGACTACTAAGAAAACCATAGCTTTGACTACACAAGACCTTTTTCTGTTAAATATGCCTTTGCTTTTTAATATGCTGTCTACGTGTGTCATAGCTTTGAATATTTGCTGCAAGAGTGGAAGCCCAACTCTACTTGCTCCTTGATGTTCACAGTGAAAAGAAGTTCCTCACTCTCTCTTTCTCTCTTTAATACCCTTGGTTCTCCACCTCCCGCCCCAGCAGCAAGAAACAGACTTGCATGGAATTGTTAAAAGCTCTGGAAAATGGGGATACCTGGTTGCTTTCTAAAGAGAAAACTTTGTAAGCAAGCCACAGGTAGGCAAGAGGGAAGCAGGTAGTTGCAAAAGCTAGATTTGGTAGCTTATAAGCCAGAAAATTGCAGATATTTTATAGCTCCTGAGATGTGGAAAGTGGTTCTGAAGATGAATCAGAATTTTTCAGGGTCCCAAGAAATCCCTCAAGAGAAAAGAAAAACAACAAACAGATCCACTTAGGCAAAGATGCTCAATAGCAAGTTTTCAAGCACCTTTGCTCTTGGCGCCTCATTCATAGAGTGTAATGTCCACCTGTGTCCACCGGAGGGCAGCATTTACCATGACTTAAAGCAACGCGTCCAAAGCTGTCCTCTAAAGACGAACCACTTGAGATACTATGTCTGCCAAACTGAATTTATCAGGAACTATCAGCTTGGGTTTCCAATTTTTGCTTTTCAGAGGCACAAATAAGAACCATCATATGTTTCAGATCACTCTGAGATAACCAGTGTTATGTTATTCCAGCAACACCCCAGACTTTTGTAGTTGGCCTTCTCAGAGAGAAATGTAAAAAGAGGTGTGACTGGGGCCACGCGGGGCAGGACGGAAGCCTCGCTGGGCCGGACCGTGGCGATGCCGGAAGTGCGGACGCCGTAGAGGCCTGAAGCGGAGGCTGCAGGCAGGGTCCCCGGCCGCGGCCATGGCGGAGAGGCCCGAGGACCTGACCCTCCCAACGGCGTCATCAGCGGCGTCCTCAAGGAGGCGCTCCGGGACGGTGTCAACATCTCCACTCGCGCGCCGCCAGCGCCTTTGTGCTCAGTGCCACATCCTGTGCCAGCCGCTTCGCGATGAGAGGGAAACTCAAGACACTGAAAGCCAGCGACGTGCTGTCTACCGCGGAGGGATGGAGTTTCAGCGGTTCGTTACCCGTTAAAAGAAGCTCTGGGAGATTATAGGAGGGAGCAGAAAGGCAAGAAGGAAGCTTCAGAGCAAGAGAAGGACAAAGACAAAACAAAACAGATTCGGAAGAGCAGGACAAGCGCAGGGATGAGGACAACGACACAGATGAGGCAAGGCTGAAGGAAGAACAGGTGAAGGAGAAAGTGGACAGCTGCAGAGGATGGGAGACGCCCCTTGGAAGGAACCCCGCTGAACCCTGGTACGCGTTTGTGTGAGGCTTCTCCCTGCTGGGCACAGTAGTCTTAGAAGAGCCTGAGAAGATCGAAATAAAAACCGAATTATCATCAGGGTTATCATCAAAGCCAGTGCTTCCCAGACTCAGAGCATCTGAGTAGCAGAATCCTGTTTTGCTTAACCAGTCTCAAGGCTATAACTTTTTGGCAAGAGGGATTCTGAATGGCTACTATAATTGGTCAATTTCATCGCTTCTGTTTACATACACTTATAGTTAAGCAGCTGTTGATCCCCAGTTCCCTCCCTGCCCCCCCAAAAGTAATAATAACTTCCATGCTGCCAACTGTGTTCCAAATCACAGAGGCAGTTAAGGCTCAGCAAAAATTGGGGTTTGATTACAGTCAACCTATTTGATTATGCAGCATTTGGCAATACTAGCTTATTTCAAGTGATCAGAATGGCTTGTTGCTGCTGCTGCTGCTGCTAAGTCGCTTCAGTCGTGTCCGACTCTGTGCGACCCCACAGACGGCAGCCCATTGGGCTCCGTCATCCCTGGGATTCTCCAGGCAAGAACACTGGAGTGGGGTGCCATTTCCTTCTCCAATGCATGAAAGTGAAAAGTGAAAGTGAAGTCGCTCAGTCGTGTCTGACTCAGCGACCCCATGGACAGCAGCCCACCAGGCTCTTCCATCCATGGGAGTTTCCAGGCAAGAGTACTGGAGTGGGATGCCATTGCCTTCTCTGCAGAATGGCTTAGCTTCAGGAAATTATTAAAAAGGTTGAAGAGAACAATGAAATCTGCTGTCTCTTCACTTGACAGTAACATTAATTGAATTGTTTTCTACAGACCCACTTGGCTTGGAGCCCTTCTATATTGCCTGTTAGGTGTGTAACCTGCCTGGGTGACTACCTTCTAGGCACATAATGTTTTAAAATCCACAGAGTAGAATTAGTTAAGCAAGATTGCCCATGTCTTACTCGTAAAACAGATGATTTAGTCTTAAATGCACCTCACTGCCTGCCACTGTAGAGCTTCAGGATCTGTCATCACCTCCTGGAAGGTATAAAACTCCAGGCTTTCTCGTCCCGTAGTCCGTCTTCCAGCTTTGTGACTACGGCTTTTCATTTTTCCAATTCATGACAAGTTCCGACCTTTATTTCTTCTAGGCACAGCCTTCTCCCTCTGTGCTTCTTGCCTCCTGTCTATCCTGCCTCTCCTCTGCTTCCCATTCCCACTTTCTCTGCCCCTCTTTTTCTTACTTCTGCCAACCTAGGAACTTGGGTGACTTGCAATATCCCAGAGTATGGGCTCCTCTGATTCCCTAGTTCTAACCTCATGTCTTAAAACTGATTGTGTAAACCTCTTTGACCCGTGAGGGAAATCTGATGGTGCTCGGGAATCTAATTCTTGCCCTAACCCATCCCCTTTAACTGCTCCTAAGTATCTCAGTTGACCTTTCCAGGATTTCTTCTCTTTCCTTTCAGTGCTCCAAGCACTTTTTTGTCGGTCTCTAAGTTGAGTGCTTGGAGGTCAAAAAATAGTGAAGTATAGTTTGACACTGTTGATTTATTAAATGAGTACAGTGGAAAGTTTGTTGATAAATGAGTGAAGACTATTGAGAAAATTATAATGCTTTGTATAATAAACATTATTGTTAAAAGTTAAAAAAAGAGGTATTATTAAAATGCTGAAAATTAAGAAAGGCAGGAATGGAGGAAGGGAAGAAAATCAAGAGAGACAAGAGAATAGTAAGAGAAGAAATTTGAGAACCAACATTATTTCTGTTACCTGGGGACCCAGAGGCTCTGGTTTGAGAAACCCTAATTTTAGCCAGAGGAGTCAAACCTCTGGCTAACCTCATGGTAGTGTAGTGGCATTTTTCTTTTCAAAGTGGGACGTGCATTCTCCCTTGGATGGAGCCTCCTAATCTAGTCTGTGTTGGGGAAGTGCTAAATACAAGTTAAGGAAATCTTCTGGCTCATGGAAGTTTCTCATCACATGTTCTTGGCTAATGACAATTGTGGAGTTGGAGTGGTGGTATTGGGCATCAGCTGAATTTGTGTCTACAAATATTTTGGTGGCATAAGCTTAGAGGGAGGAAATATCAAGCCAGTTGAAGGCAAAATGAACTTAATCTACTTGACCAGACTGTAATATGCTTGAGGTCTGGGACTCTATATTATATTATCATTTTTTCCTCCAATGCCAGTTCAGAGTTTGCAATACAGAATAAATAAGTCGATGATAACACATTAAAAACCAGGGTATGCTAAGAGATAGGCATGAGCATCCCATTTTACAGCTAAAGAAAATGAGGTACAAAGGCATTTCCTTTCTTGAAGTCACACAGTATGGTAAGCAGTTTCTGAAATGAATCCCAAAAAACCCTGTCTCCTGATATCCCTATCACACTGAGTTTTAACCCCTCCACTAGGGACTGGGCTAAAACTAGTGACTCAATTTAGTGAAAATAATACAGTAAAAGTATTGCAACATCACTACTGAGATTAGGTTTAAAAAGATGAACTTACCACCCCTCTCCCTCTTCCTCTCTCTCTTTTCCCCTCCCTCCCTCCCTCCCTAGCTCTTCTCACTGTTCCCTTCTGATGAAGGAAGCTGCCATGTTGGGAGCTCCCTGGGGATGCCCACGGGAAGAACAGGAGGCCTTCCGTCCTTCAGCCCATGAGGAACTGAGGCCTGCCCGCAGCCACACACCTGATCGGAAAGCAGATCGATCCCAGCTGAGCCAGCAGGTGAGACGGCAGCCCCATCCGACAGCTGACATCCAGCTCAGTCATGGCCAGATCCTGACCTGGAGATCCTGACTCTCCAGATCCTGGAGGCTGGGAGATGACTCGTGTTGTTTTGAGCCACTAAGCTCGGAGCAGTGTGTTTAACGATAGACGGAGAACGCACACAGTTAATCTGAGGCCATCAGCTGTGTGACGGGTCCATCCCAGACCGCTTCCTGGGCATCTTTATACACTAACAACTAAATCCTCAGAGGAGTTACCTCTACAGAGAAATTTCAAGAAAGGTCCAGACAATATCTATCATAAAAAAGTAAAGCTAAGCTTTGTTCTTATGATCCTTTATCCAGCGCTCCCATTTTACAGCTGGGAAACTGAGGGTTTCAGACTTTCTCAGAGCCCCCATGACATCTGGGAAGGGCCTGGACCTCAGCCTAGTGTGTCTACGCACCCAAAGTGTAGATAGCTTCATCCCCACTTCCCTTGCTATTTAAGGCAGAAATGAGAGCTATTTGTGCTTTGCTCACTAACCTATTTTGTATAAATGGATCATACATGTTATGTAGTGATGAATATTTGGTGTAGGAATGGAAGCCCAGCAATACTTGGTCCTTGATATTCAAATAAATAAAAGTTGCTCAATATATCTTTATATACTTTGTACTCCACCTCCCACCCCAGTGGCAAGAGGAATTGGGCCCTATTCAAGAGCCCTGGATACTGGGATACCTGGATGCTTTCTAAACAGGAAATTGTAATCAGGCCACACACAGGTGAGAGAGAAGGAGCTAGTTATAAACTATATTTGGTAGCTTAGATGCCAGAGAATTGCAGATATTTTTTAGCTCCTGGGATGTGGATGGTGGTTCAGAAGATGAAGGAATATTTTTCAGGGTTCCAAGGAAGCTTCAAAAGAAAAAGAAAAAAATAATAGAACCCTGTTAAAGAAGATAGTCAATAACAAATTATCAAGCAATGTTTTTCAGTAACAAGTTATCAAGCAACAAAGATGTACTTTTCATTATACAGTACTGGAATGCAAAAGTAGGAAGTCAAGAAACACCTGGCGTAACAGGCAAATTTGGCCTTGGAGTACAGAATGAAGCAGGGCAAAGGCTAATTAAGAGTTTTCCCAAGAGAATGCACTGGTCATAGCAAATACCCTCTTTCAACAACACAACAGAAGACTCTATACATGGACATCACCAGATGGTCAGTACAGATATCAGATTGATTATATTCTTTGCAGCCAAAGATGGGGAAGCTCTATACAGTCAGCAAAAACAAGACCGGGAGCTGACTGTGGCTCAGATCATGAACTGCTTACTGACAAATTCAGACTTAGATTAAAGAAAGCAGGGAAAACCACTACGCCAATCAGGTATGACCTAAATCAAATCCCTTATGATTATACAGTGGAAGTGAGAAATAGATTTAAGGGACTAGATCTGATAGAGTGCCTGATGAACTATGGATGGAGGTTCATGACATTGTAAAGGAGACAGGGATCAAGACCATCCCCAAGAAAAAGAAATGCAAAAAAGCAAAATGGCTGTCTGAGGAGGCCTTACAAATAGCAGTGAAAAGAAGAGAAGCAAAAAGCAAAGGAGAAAAGGAAAGATATACTCATTTGAATTCAGAGTTCCAAAGAATCTCAAGAAGAGAAAAGAAAGCCTTCCTCAGTGATCAGTGCAAAGAAATAGAGGAAAATAATAGAATGGGAAAGACTAGAGATCTCTTCAAGAAAATTAGGGATACCAACAGAACATTTCATGCAAAGATGGGG
>SJYX01014404.1:15388-41794 GCA_006410675.1 Oreotragus oreotragus
TGGTATAATAAATGATCTGACCAGATTGTCAATGAATTGAGATCTGAAGTTAGAGCCACTGTGGGGATGGAGAAATTATTTCTTTTCAACTCTTGCCCCTAAAAGTATGAAAGCTCTGAAAAGTGTACCACAAATATCCAGATAACTAATACTGCATCAACTGATAATGTGTTTCTCATTAGTCTAATGCTATGAATTACATATTTATTTTTGAGACATTTCATTATTATGTATATTTTATATCTGATTTTAAATATAGCATATGTTCATTTGGATAATAGGCCAAAATTTAAAGAAAAAAAAACAGCTATTTATAATTACACTACCCACTCATATCTACCACTTTATAATACTATAAAATTTTTGATACTTAAGAGTTTTTTTTCTGAATTTGTGGATTATGTATTGTATGTATTACCTTGTATTTACTTTTAATAGCTTCAGTTATAGCATGAGTAATTCACCAAGTAATAAATAAATCGCCATAATACTACTTAAAAAATTTAGAGTATTCAAGCACAACAATAATACTTGGCCATTCAATCTATCTACTTGTCAATATCTTCACAACTTCAGTATAAACTGTTTTGCTATCTATCATTGCTTCATTTTCCATATTTATTTTGTAAGATAACATGATCTATAATCTTGACATCTATGCTAAATTGTTGCCTTCAAAGGACTTGTAGAGAACCAGTCTGTTGTTCCATGTCCAGTTCTAACTGTTGCTTCCTGAACTGCATACAGATTTCTCAAGAGCCAGGTCAGGTGGTCTAGTATTCCAATCTTTGTTTAAATATTGAGGGCATTAAAACTTTTGCTTTCTGAATCACTCAGACTCCAGTCAAAAAACAGAAACCACATTTGCTGTTTCAAAGTAAAAGAATTTCCTACATGAGATATAATATAAAGTTCTGGAACCTCTAAAAGAACCAAAATGAGAGAGGCATGTTAGAGGAACAGAAATGATGACAGAATATTACCCTAAAATCAGAAAGCCACAGGTGTCCTTGAATGGGAGCCAGGATTTGTGCCTTGGCTGTGTGGTTGTAGGTGCAGTGGAATCAGTTGCTATTCAGTTGCCAAGTCATGTCCGACCCTTTGACACCTCATGGACAGCATCCTTGCCAGGATCCTCTGACCATGGGATACGTCAAGAATACTGCAGTGGGCTGTCATTTCCTTCTCCAGGGGATCTTCCCCACCCAGGGGCTGAACCCTTTTCTCTTGTGTCTCCTGCATTGAGAGGTGGATTTTACTTATTTATTTGCTTATTGCCTGTCTCCCCAACTAGAATGTGAGTTTAATGAGGGATTTGTCTGTTTGTTTCAGTATATCTTGTTGAGGGGTTTATCTTCATTTTTCAGAATGATGGATTGCAATAAGAAGATTCTTAACAAATATTTGTTTAATGATTAAAAAGCTCAGTATTTAATTGTAGGTGTGTTTCCAGACTTTATGTTCTATGCAATGATTTACCTGTCCTAATTTGTAACAGTGTTGTGGTTTATAAGTTACTGTTCTCTCTGTAGTGGACTTTAAAATTTGGAATTTCAAACATCCTTTTAAAAATAAACTTTCATTTTAGAATAATTTTAGATTTATAGAACAATTGTGAAGTTAGTGCATTAGGGTTGCTAAACACTCACTTCCAGTTTAATGATACTAATATTTTTACATTGGTATAGAATCTTGTTATTATTATCTAAAGTTATGTCTTGAGTCTTTATCTAGTGTCTTTTTATTTTTTTGAACTAGAAATCACCCCATGATACCACATTGCATTTATCTTGTTTCTTTGGCTCTTCTTGGCTATGTAAGTTACACAGACTTTTGTCTTTATTTTTGATGACTGTAGTGAACTGAATGTTTGTGTTCCCTCAAATTCACATTTTGAATTCCTAACCTCCAGTGGGAGTGTATTAAGAAGTGAGGTATTCTGTAAGTGATTAAATCATTTTAATGCACTCTCATGAATGGAATTAATGCCTTGTAAAAGAAACCTAGGATCCCTTAATCTTTGTAAGGACACAGTGAAAAGAGAGCAATCCATGAGCCAGGAAGTGAACTCTCATTAGATACTAAGTCTGCTGGAGTCTTGATCTTGGGACATCCCAGCTTCTAGAACTGAGAGAAATTTCTGTTGTTTACAAGCTAGCCAGTCAATGGTATTTTTATTACAGCTGCTGAAGATGGATTAAGACAGTGAACTTCACAGTTTTGAGGAATGTTGGTCGGGTACTTTATAGACTTTTTCTCTATTTAAAATTGTTTTGATTTTTTTCTCATGATTAGACTGGAGTTATGAGTTTTTGGAAGAAAAGCCATGGAGGAAAAGTGCTCTTCTCATTATATACCAAGGGGCCTCAATATCTGTATGAGATCATTCCTGATATCAGTCTTGATCACTTGGTTGAGGTGGTGTTTGTTCAGTTCAGTTCAGTTGCTAAGTCGTGTCTGACTCTTTGCGACCCCATGGACCACAGCACGCCAGGCCTCCCTGTTCATCACCAACTCACAGAGCTTACTCAAACTCATGTCCACTGAATTGGTGATTCCATCCAAACATCTCATCCTCTGTCATCCCCATCTCTTCCCACCTTTGATCTTTCCCAGCATCAGGGTCTTTTCAAATAAGTCAGCTCTTCTCATCAGGTGGCCAAAGTATTGGAGTATAGTGACCCCATGGGCTGCAGCCCACCAGGCTCCTCCACCCATGGGATTCTCCAGGCAAGAGTACTGGAGTGGGGTGCCATTGCCTTCTCCCACCAATAGTATACTAGGGTTCAATTTTTGCCATATTTTCAGTAACAATTTTTTACTTGTAGACTTTTTGGTGACAGCTGTTTTTGATGAGTGTGAGGTAATATCTGATTGTGGTTCTGATCTGCATTTCTCTGCTGATTAGTGATATTCAGCATTCTTTCATGTGTCTCTTGACCATCTGTATATCTTCTTTGAAAAAAATGTCTTGTATTCAGGTCTTCTGCTTATTTTTAATCGGGTACTTTGTTGTTGTTGTTGTTTTGATACTGAGTTGTAGGAACTATTTATATTTATTAGATATTAAACCATTTTCTCCCATTTAGTAGGCTGTCTCTTCCATAAGTTGATGGTACCTTTGCTGTTCAAAAGCTTTTATGTTCAATTAGATCCCATTTGTTTATTTTTGCTTTAAAATATTGCTACCATTTGTGTTAAAGCGTGTTCTTTCTATGTTTTCTTCTGGAAGTTTTATGGTTTCAAGTCTTACATTTAGGTCTTTAATTAATTTTGTGTTTACTTTTTAATATGGTGTGAGGAATGTTTCTGAAGATAGACCAAGAGTTAATGGATTTGGCCCAGGCCTAGGCAGAGGAGATTTTTGGCTCAAAAATATTAGTTGTGCACATTTTTCTGGGGTGAGGAAGACTGACGGCATACCAGGAGATGCCCGTGGTAGAAAGCCTACCTGCCCATGCAGGAGATATAACAGGTGTGGGTTCCATCCCTGGGGCAGGGCATGCAGCCCGCTCCTGGAGGACCCCCTGGACAGAGGAGCCTGGTCGGCTACAGCCCAGAGGGCTGCAAAGAGTCAGACAGGACTGAAGTGGCTGAGCACTCAGGCACAGAGCCTGCAGAGCATATTTGGGAGAGAGAAATCAAGAACCTGTTTTGGACACACTAACTTCTAGATGCCAATATGCTATCCAATTGGAGATAATGAGGCAGCTTACATAACTGGAAAATTGAGACAGACAGGGACAGGGGATACTAGAAATAAAGACTTGGAATTTATTTGCCTATAAAATGGCATCTGAATCCATAAAGTCAGATATATTATCTATTGTAATACTATATAGTTTGAAGTATTCATCTAAGTCCCAACTTACGCCATTGTTTTGGTGAATTCAGCACTAATATAGACAGCTCATACAATCCCTTGTCTTCACAGATACTTGACATTGTCCATATCAGTGGTCTTCATCTTACTCTGTCACTTATGCCCACAACTTCATTCTGGACCTGGGGCCAGGTATGACCCATCACTTCAAAACTCCTACTCCACACCTTCTTTTATGATTACCAAGCAAGAACCGGACCAATCCCAAATCTACACTCTGTTCCCCTATATGTGCTTAGTCTCTCAGTCATGCCTGACTCTTGCGACCCCATAGATGGTAGCCTGCTAGGTTCCTCTGTCCATGGGATTCTCCAGGCAAGAATACTGAAGTGGGTTGCCAATTCCTTCTCCAGGGGATCTTCTCTACCCGAGAACTGAACCTGGGTCTCCTGCACTGGAAGCAGATTCTTTACCAATTGAGCTATGTTCCGCTATATAATACTAGATAAACACTGCTACCATTAAAACACTTCAGTGTTTTTTTTTTTTTTTAAGTTATTTATCTCTCCTATCTTTCAGGTTCTTTCTTTCTTTCTTTTTTCAAAGAATGGAACATTTATGATTAATGTGGCCATAAGAATAAAACATTTGATATAGGACAATACACATAAAAACTTCTAAATTTTGAATTATTATGACCTTGGAGAGTGGAGTCTGTTGGAACTGGTTTAAGAGCCCATGGTCACCACAGTCAACATTCTTGTAAGTCTATTGGGCTTTTCCATGGTCACAGAAAACAGCTTCAGTTCCCGCTCTAGGCATCGTATTAACCGTCAAGGCAGGAAGAAATAGAAAACGGGTAATAGGTGGCATCAGTTACATGTGTCCCTTTGAATCTAATAAGCAAGGGCTTTCTTTCCATCTCTACTTCATTTTGTAGCATTAATGAAGACCACAGGGGGCGAATAATTGAATGGAGCATGAGTCAGAAAGATAGTGATTATAGTTATGAGGGATGGAAGATCAAGGGGAAGGAATTTTTTATTATAAGAGACATAATCATTTTTATTGGGAAAAAGTGAATAGAGAAATGAGATTTGAAAGTTAACCACAGTGACAGAGGAAGAGGAGAGAAATTATGATGAAGAAAGAAGACACTGGAGCAAATGGGATTAAGAACTACTATGGAAGAGTTGGCTTTGAAACACAGGAGACAAAATCATTTTCTAATTTAACCTAGACTGCTTTAACCCTGTTTGTGTTCATTCTTTTTAGAAAAATCCACTTAAACTTGTCGGATTCCATATAAATTCTGACTCTCAATTGTTGGAATGCTTCTGAAACTATTCTTTGATGGCCTTCTTTTTCAACTATTTTACTGAAGTATGGGGGATTACCTCACCTATACTTCACCTACACAGCCCCATCGTGCTCCTGCTGCTGTTTTAGTTCTGTCCGACTCTGCGACCCCATGGTCTGTAGCCCGCCAGGCTCCTCTGTCCACGCAGTTACCTCACCTATACTTCACCTATGCAGCCCCATCCTGTTCCTGCTGCTGTTTCAGTCCTGTCCGACTCTGCGACCCCATGGTCTGTAGCCCGCCAGGCTCCTCTGTCCACGCAGTTACCTCACCTATACTTCACCTATGCAGCCCCATCCTGTTCCTGCTGCTGTTTCAGTCCTGTCCGACTCTGCGACCCCATGGTCTGTAGCCCGCCAGGCTCCTCTGTCCACGCAGTTACCTCACCTATACTTCACCTATGCAGCCCCATCCTGTTCCTGCTGCTGTTTCAGTCCTGTCCGACTCTGCGACCCCATGGTCTGTAGCCCGCCAGGCTCCTCTGTCCACGCAGTTACCTCACCTATACTTCACCTATGCAGCCCCATCCTGTTCCTGCTGCTGTTTCAGTCCTGTCCGACTCTGCGACCCCATGGTCTGTAGCCCGCCAGGCTCCTCTGTCCACGCAGTTACCTCACCTATACTTCACCTATGCAGCCCCATCCTGTTCCTGCTGCTGTTTCAGTCCTGTCCGACTCTGCGACCCCATGGTCTGTAGCCCGCCAGGCTCCTCTGTCCACGCAGTTACCTCACCTATACTTCACCTATGCAGCCCCATCCTGTTCCTGCTGCTGTTTCAGTCCTGTCCGACTCTGCGACCCCATGGTCTGTAGCCCGCCAGGCTCCTCTGTCCACGCAGTTACCTCACCTATACTTCACCTATGCAGCCCCATCCTGTTCCTGCTGCTGTTTCAGTCCTGTCCGACTCTGCGACCCCATGGTCTGTAGCCCGCCAGGCTCCTCTGTCCACGCAGTTACCTCACCTATACTTCACCTATGCAGCCCCATCCTGTTCCTGCTGCTGTTTCAGTCCTGTCCGACTCTGCGACCCCGTGGACTGTAGCCCGCCAGGCTCCTCTGTCCATGCAGTTCTCCAGGCAAGAGCATTGGAGTGGTTTCCATGCTCTCCTCCAGGGGATCTTCCCAACCCAAGGCCCGAACCGGGGTCTCCTGCATTGCAGGCAGATTCTTTACCACTGAGCCACCTGGGAAGCCCTATTCAGCCCCATTACTTCATGGCAAATATCAGGGGAAAAGGTGGAATAGTGACATATTTCCTCTTCTTGGGCTGAAGATGATGATGAATATAGCCATGAAAGCAGATGATTGCTTCTTGGCAGGGAAGCTATGACAAACCTAGACAGTGTGTTGAAAAGCAGAGAGTAATGCTTTTACTTTGCTGATAAAGGTCTGTATAGTCAAGGCTGTGGTCTTCCCAGTGGTCACGTACAGTAGTACGTGAGAGCTGGACCATAAAGAGGTCAGAGCGGCAAAGAACGGATACCTTCGAACTGTGGTGGTGGAGGAGACTCCTGAGAGTAACTTGGACAGCAAAGAGATAAAACCAGCCAATCTTAAGGGAGATCAATGCTGAATTCTCATTGGAGGGACTAATCCTGAAGCTGAAACTCCAGTATTTTGGTCATGTGAATCATGTGATATGAACAGATGGGGAAATGGATGGGGAAACAATGGAAACTGTGAGAGAGACTTTATATTTTGGGGCTCCAAAATCACTGCATATGGTGACTGCAGCCATGGAATTAAAAGACACTTGCTTCTTGGAAGAAAAACTATGAGAAACCTAGATAGCATATTAAATGGCTAAGATGTTACTTTGCTGACAAAGGTCTGTCTACTCAAAACTATGTTTTTTCCAGTAGCCATGTATGGATGTGAGAGTTGGTGCATAATGAAAACTGAGCCCCAAAGAATGGATGCTTTTGAACTGTGGTGTTGGAGGAGACTCTTAAGAGACCCTTGGACTTCAAGGAGGTCAAACCAGTGAGCCCTAAAGGAAATCAGTGCTGAATATTCATCGGAAGAACTGAAGAGCGGAAACTAAGCTCTAATACTTGGCCACCTGATGCAAACAACTGGCTCATGGAAAAGACCCCGATGGTGGGCAAGATAAAAGGCAGGAGGAGAAAGCGATAACAGAGAATGAGATGGTTGGATGGCATCACTGATTTGATGAACATGAGCTTGAGCAAGCTCCAGGAGTTGGTGATGGACAGGGAGGCCTGGCGTGCTGCAGTCCATGGGGTCGCAAATAGTCCGACGTGACTGAGTGACTGAACTGAACTGGTGCAAACAGCTGACTCATTGGAAAAGTCTCTGATGCTGGGAAAGACTGAGGGTAGAAGAAGAGGGCATCAGAGGATGAGAGGGCTGGATGGCATCATCAATGAAATGGACATGAACACTGGCAACCTTCAGGAGATGGTGAGGGACAGGAGGCCTGGCGTGCTGCTGTCTACGGGGTCACAAAGAGTCCGACACAACTGGGTGACTGAGCAGCAACAAGCGATTTACAGTGTTGCGAACGGCCTTCGTTTTAGGTCCATCGCTGGCGCATCAGAACTCTCCCAATACGTGCGATTTATTTTCTCTGAATACTTGCCAAATGTGATCTCAGCAACTCATATTTTTCACAAAATATAAAAGGTAGATGATTGAACACTGACATTTCCCTTCTGAAGTCTTTCCCAATGGCTTACGTGGTACTAATCAGCATAACCCATTGTTTAAATGTTCTGCCACAAAATTCTTCACGTCCAAAATTAATCTGAGATATATCTATCCTTTTCCTCTATATTTCCCAAGTCATTAAAAAAAAAAAAAGCAGAACTGGGAAGCACATTGGTTACTTCAATACAGTGCAACCCACATTGCTATGATCAAGCATTAATCCTAAATATTTCTCAGTTATTTCATCCCACTTTTCGATACCTAAGTTCAGACTTCATTCAACTCTCCTGTACTATTTCAACAGCATCCTAACAAGGAGGGTCATTCTGCTTAAATCCATGCCTCACATTGAAACAAAAACTTCTTCTACTCAAAATTCTTCAGTTGTTCTCCATCACTCATTGGATAATCCTTCAATTTTCCCCATTATTCACAGGATAGGTCACAAGAGTCTTTCATGACAATGAATGGTACCTTTGTTCTAGTTCTTTTATCTGAAACCTGGTTTTTCTATGACTATAAAGCTTCATCTGTCTTTGCTCCGTTCCTCACAATATATGTGTTGGGAAAACCAAAGCATGTGGAGCGCCTGGAGACACTGCAGTATTGTACAACTCCTCTACTTGTACTGTTCTTCTGAGATTCACTCCTACCCTGCTGTTTTGATCCATTTAATTATTGCTAATTCTTAGAATTTTAGTTTGGTACCACATTTTTTTTTCAGCTATTTCATGTCTAGTCATTATTTCCTTCCAAATTGTTAGCTTTCTCTAGTATCTGTATCATCCTCCAGAATCATCAAAGTAATTTCAGTGCCCTCAAGGCTATAATCTTTTCCAATTGTAGATTTTTGCATTAACTCTTCAGTCTGTTCTTTCCTCTCCTCTCCCCCTACCTCACCCCTTACATTCCAACAGTTTTGCTCTAGAACATTTTCCTTTTCACCAAGATAGTACCACTTTATAGAAATTTCCTGAGTAGCAGTCTTTATTTGATGCCCTTTACGTCACTTCAGGGGGCTTCCCTGGTGGCTCAGCAGTTAAAGCGTCTGCCTCCAATGTGGGAGACCCGGGTTCGATCACTGGGTCGGGAAGATCCCCTGGAGAAGGAAATGGCAATCCACTCCAGTATTCTTGCCTGGAGAATCCCATGGACGGAGAAGCCTAGTAGGTTACAGTCCACGGGGTCGCAAAGAGTCAGACATGACTGAGCGACTTCACCTTCACCATGTCACTTCAAAGCATGATAACAATATCAAACACATACAGTATCTAACATTTGATAGATACCTTCTAAGTACTTTGCATATGCTAAAACATTTAATTCTGACATAATGCTGTGAGGTAAGCATGAGGTGAGGTATTATCCCCACCTTAGAGGTGAGAAAATTGAGGTGCTGGGGTGTTAATTATGTTGAGCAGTTAGCAAATGAAAGAGACAAACTTTACAGCATGTCAGGCTGTCTTCACTTTACTCTGCAGCTAGTGGTAAAGAAACCGTTTGCTAATGCAGGGGACATAAGAGATGCAAGTTCAATCCCTGGGTCGGGAAGATCCCCTGGAGGAAGGCAGGGCAACCCACTCCGGTATTCTTGCCTGAAGAATCCCATGGACAGAGGAGTCTGATGGGCTATAGTCCACGGGGTCGCAAAGAGTTGGGTATGCCTGAGGCGACTAAGCCATGCGTGCACACACTATACGTCTCCATGTACTACTTCTGATGCACAGAATCAGTTTCCAAACGGCATCTGTTACCATTTGCCAGATACAAAGTCTATGAAAACTTATTCATTATTGAATCCTCATCATTGATCTAAAAGCCTTTGAATATCTGATGCTCAAAAATTTTTTGGTGAATGACAAAACGATATAGAACACTATCCAAAAGCAGAGCAAAATGCATCTTAATGGAACACAAGTCACTCAATATTAAATTGCCACAGGAATTAAAATGAAGGAGAAGATATATTTCTTACCCACAAGGGCAATGTAATGCAGAAGTTAGCTACAGCACAAATACATCTGGGCAAACTCAAGTGATATAGACATGCACATTCTCCTATTGACATGTCAAGATACACACAGGTGTGAGAATATCTGAAATAAATGAACTCAGGTGGATTTAGTTTGACAAGTTTTCCATGAGTTGAATCAGAAATGAAGGATTTTTTTTGTGAGTTTTTGCATTTAAGAAAGGTGTGCTGCTGCTGCTGCTGCTAAGTCACTTCAGTCGTGTCCGACTCTGTGTGACCCCATAGATGGCAGACCACCAGGCTCCCCCATCCCTAGGATTCTCCAGGCAAGAATACTGGAGTGGGTTGCCATTTCCTTCTCCAATGCATGAAAGAGAAAAGTGAAAGTGAAGTCGCTCAGTCTGTGCGACTGTTAGCGACCCCATGGACTGCAGCCCACCAGGCTACTCCGTCCATTGGATTTTCCAGGCAAGAGTACTGGGGTGGGGTGCTGTTGCCTTCCCCGTAAGAAAGGTGTATAACCTAGAAAGCACAGTGAAAACATATAATGTAACACCATATGGAGGATAAGCTAAAACGTTTTCATTTTTTTAGGTATTTATAGCATGCCATAGGTTGCATATAAAAGTCTGACCCACTACTCAGAGATGAACTCATAGAACTCTTTTTGTTTGACAAATAGTCTAGGCATGAGCTTAATTTTTATTTTTTATTGTCCCACTGTGCTTGTACTTCCACATATACTCAGCAGTATCCCACATATCTTTCTTCCTCTGCTCCTGGATATTTCTTCTCTTTTCTTTCACCCTCTTTCTTGTTTTAACAGAATTCCTTGGCTTTTTATTCCATGGAGAACAACTTCACTAACTTGTAGCAATTAGTGCTTGCATTTCCAGTAACTTGTTAGTTCATCTCATGTAACAACCTCTTTTTGAAGTGAGGAAGTGGGGCTTAATGCTTTGCATCATAAGTATTTTGGCCTCTAACTTTAAATTAAATGTATGGATATTATATTTGTAAGTATTTATATTTTATAAATGTGAAAAATATATGTATTCACTATATTTTTATATAACTGAACTTGTTTTCAATGCTTACCACACAAGGGAACATGTATAACATGCCAGAAAGGAATAACTGAATGATAAAACAATTACTAATTTTAAAAATAAGGTACCTATTTTAAACAGATTTTTTTAAACTATTTCCCAACGGGGCTGTTATGAACTTGATTTGAGCAAACCAAAGTTTTCCCTAAGTAAATCCCAATGTCCTGATTTGTGGAGAAGCTCCATTAACATAATGTTCTCATAAACATTATCATCAAACTAAATGAAAGTGTTAAGTGGCCTTGCCTGACACTAACAATATGTTTATCTGTATTGAAACATGAGGCCATATCTCTAGTGCACATGTTTAAATACAAAAGTACATACCCCTGTGGCGGATTCATGTTGATGTATGGCAAAACCAATACAATATTGTAAAGTAATTAACCTCCAATTAAAATAAATTTATATTTAAAAAGTACACAAGAAACAGACAAAGCCTATCATAATAGAAACAGAATAAATGGCATGTAGACAAAGCCTACCATAAAAAAAGGAAGAAGAAAAACCGCCACCCTGTCGTGCTTTCGTTTGGCCTTTCCTTACATAACACCATGTATTCTCTAACTTGGGTTTTATATCTTCTCTTTGTCAGAAGGAGACCAAATCTGGGACACATTCTTTCCCACACTGCTTCTCAGAGAAAGGTCAGTTCAGTTCAGTCCAGTCGCTCAGTCATGTTCGACTCTGCAACCCATGAACTGCAGCACGCCAGGCCTCCCTGTCCATCATCAACTCCCAGAGTCTACCCAAACTCATGTCCATTGAGTCAGTGACTCCATCCACCCATCTCATCCTGTGTCATCCTTTTCTCCTCCTACCCTCAATCTTTCGCAGCATCAGGGTCTTTTCAACAAGTCAGCTCTTTTAATCAGGTGGCCAAAGTATTGGTGTTCCACCTTCAACATTAGTCCTTCCAATGAACACCCAGGACTGATAACCTTTAGGATGGACTGGTTGGATCTCCTTGCAGTCCAAGGGACTCTCAAGAGTCTTCTCCAACACCACAGTTCAAAAGCATCAATCCTTTGGTGCTCAGCTTTCTTTATAGTCCAACTCTCACATCCATACATGACTACTGGAAAAACCATAGCCTTGACTAGAAGTATCTTTGTTGGCAAAGTAATGTCTCTGCTTTTTAATATGCAATCTAGGTTGGTCATAACTATCCTTCCAAGAAGTAAGCATCTTTTAATTTCATGCCTGCAATTACCATCTGCAGTGATTCTGGAGCCCAGAAAAATAAAGTCAGCCATTGTTTCCACATCTACTTTCCAAGAAGCGATGGGACTGGATGCCATGATCTTCGTTTTCTGAATGTTGAGCTTTAAGCCACCTTTTTCACCCTCCTCTTTCACTTTCATCAAGAGGTTATTTAATTCTTCTTCACATTCTGCCATAAGGGTGGTGTCATCTGCATGTCTGAGATTATTGATATTTCTCCCGGCAATCTTGATTCCAGCTTGTGCTTCATCCAGCCTGCCATTTCTCATGATGTACTCTGACTATAAATTAAATAAGCAGGGTGACAATATACAGCCTTAACGTACTCCTTTTCCTATTTGGAACCAGTCTGTTTTTCTATGCCCAGTTCTAAATGTTGCTTCCTGACATGCATACACATTTCTCAAGAAGTAGGTCAGGTGGTCTGGTATTCCAATCTCTTGAAGAAGTTTCCACAGTTAATTGTAATCCACACAATCAAAGGCTTTGGCATAGTGAATAAAGCAGAAATAGATGTTTTTCTGGAACTCTTTTGCTTTTTCCATGATCCAGCAGATATTAGCAATTTGATTTCTGGTTCCTCTGCCTTTTCTAAAACCAGCTTGAACATTTGGAAGTTCACAGTTCACATATTGCTGAAGCCTGGCTTGGAGAATTTTGAGCATTACTTTACTAGTGTGTGAGATGAGTGCAATTGCGCAGTACTTTGAGAATTCTTTGCAATTTCCTTTCTTTGGGATTGGAATGAAAACTGACCTTTTCCAGTCCTGTGGCCACTGCTGAGTTTTCCAAATTTGCTGGCATATTGAGTGCAGCACTTTCACAGCATCATCTTTCAGGGTTTGAAATAGCTCAACTGGGATTCCATCACATCCAATAGCTTTATTCGTAGTGATGCTTCTGAAGACCCAATTGACTTCACATTCCAGGATGTCTGGCTCTAGGTGAGTGATCATACCATTATGATTATCTGGGTCATGAATATCTTTTTTGTACAGTTCTTCTGTGTATTCTTGCCACCTCTTCTTAATATCTTCTGCTTCTGTTAGGTCCATAACATTTCTGTCTGTTATCGAGCCCATCTTTGCATGAAATGTTCCCTTGGTATCTCTAATTTTCTTGAAGAGATCTTCCCATTCTATTGTTTTCCTCTATTTCTTTGCATTAATCGCTGAGGAAGGCTTTCTTATGTCTCCTTGCTATTCTTTGGAACTCTGCATTCAGATGCTTAGATCTTTCCTTTTCTCCTTTGCTTTTGGCTTCTCTTCTTTTCACAGCTATTTGTTAGGACTCCTCAGACAGCCATTTTGCTTTTTGCATTTCTTTTTCTTGGCGATGGTCTTGATCCCTGTCTCCTGTACAATGTCACAAACTTCTGTCCATAGTTCATCAACACTCTGTCTATTAGATCTAATCCCTTAAATCTATTTCTCACTTTCACTGTATAATCATAAGGGATTTGATTTAGGTCATACCTGAATGGTCTAACAGTTTCCCCCACTTTCTTCAATATAAGTCTGAATTTGGTAATAAAGATTTCATGATCTGAGCCAAAGTCCACTCCCTGTCTTGTTTTTGTTGACTGTATAGAGCTTCTCCATCTTTGGCTGCAAAGAATATAATCCATCTGATTTGGTGTTGGCCATCCGGTGATGTCCATGTGTAGAGTCTTGTGTTGTTGGAAGAGGGTGTTTGCTATGACTAGTGCATTTTCTTGGCAAAACTCTATTAGCCTTTGCCCCGCTTCATTCCATATTTCAAGGCCCAATTTGTCTGTTACTTCAGGTGTTTTGTGACTTCCTACTTTTGCATTCCAGTCCCCTACCCTATAATGAAAAGAACATCTGTTTTTGGTGTTAGTTCTAAAAGTTCTTATAGGTTTCCATAGAACTGTTCAACTCCAGGTTTTTCAGCATTACTGGTCAGGGCATAGCCTTGTATTACCGTGATACTGAATGGTTTGCCATGGCAACAAACTGAGATCATTCTGTTAATTTTGAGATTGTGTCCAAGTACTGCATTTCAGACTCTTTTGTTGACCATGATGGCTACTCCATTTCTTCTAAGGGATTCCTGCCCACAGTACTAGATGTAATGGTCAACTGAGTTAAATTTACCCATTCCAGTCCATCTTAGTTTGCTGATTCTTAGAATATCTACATTGACTTGCTGTCTCCTGCTTGACCACTTCCAGTTTGCCTGGATTCATGGACCTAACATTAAAGGTTCCAATCTAATATTGCTCATTACAGCATTGACCTTGCTCTATCACCAGTCACATCCACAACTGGGTGTTGTTTTTGCCTTGGTTCCATCCCTTCATTCTTTCTGGAGTTATTTCTCCACTGATCTTCTGTAGCATATTGGGCATTTACCGACCTGGGGAGTTCCTCTTTCAGTATCCTATCATTTTTGCCTTTTCATACTGTTCATGGGGTTCTCAAGGCAAGAATACTGAAGTGATATGCTAGTCCCTTCCCAGTGGAACACATTCTGTCAGACCTCTCCACCATGACCCACCCATCTTGGGTGGCCCCACACCTCATGGCCTAGTTTCACTGAGTTAGACAAGACTGTGGTCCATGTGATCAGATTGGATAGTTTTCTGTGATTGTGGTGGTTTCAGTATATCTGCCCTCTGATGCCCTCTCTTAGCGCCTACTGCTTGGAAAAAGTTAGAATGATATAAAGTAGTCTAAGCATGGCTCTACTCCTTTCTAAACTCCTTTGGGTTTCTGAAATTCCAGCTACAACCCCTAACTCATAAACAATTTGATTTACTATGATTTTCTTTTTTGTTTTCTATGCAGAAACTTTACCTCTAATTAGGACTAGTAGATATTCCTGCAACTAGGATTGGCAAAGTGTTTCTTCTCTTTATTCCTGGGAGTGAGATATTCAACTGCTCAACCAGAATGTAAAGTGAAGAATCAGATTCATTCATAGCTGTATTGCTTTACTGATTATTATGGGAGGAAGAAATAAAGCAATGTTCGCCCTGTGTATAAATAACATACAACAGCAAAAAGCTAACATTTATCAAATGTGTCAGATGCTGTTTTACCTAGATGATTTATTTGTATTATCTCTTCATAAGTGACAGATACTCTACCAAGTAGGTACCATCTTCATCTCTGTTTTACAGATAGAGAAACTGAGGCTTCCTTCCTTTGGAGAAGGAAATGGCAACCCACTCCAGTGTTCTTGCCTGGAGAATCCCAGGAATGGGGGAGCCTGGTGGGCTGCTGTCTATGGGGTCGCACAGAGTCGGACACGACTGAAGCGACGTAGCAGTAGCAAACTGAGGCTAAGTTTAAGTCTTTGTTTTCTGGTGACTCTTAGCTATTGAAAAAGAGGGCTGGGTTTCAGCCCACGTCCACCTGGCTCTAGAATGTATATTCCTAAATAACATGCTATTAATATATCATTCTGTACTTAATATTCCAAACCTCAGAATAATTTTTATATTAAGTACTCTTTAAATTTGCAGAAGGAAATGGCAACCCACTCAAGTATTTTTGCCTGGAGAATTCCATGCACAGAGCAGCCTGGAGAGTTATGGTGCATGGGTTGCAAAGAGTCGAACCCAACTGAGTGAGTGATCAAGCACAACCACTGTTTAAATTATGTATTCTATTAAGTTCTCAGATGGGGACTGCAGCCATGAAATTAAGACGCTTACTCATTGGAAGAAAAGCTATGACCAACCTAGATAGTATAGTCAAAAGCACAGACATTACTTTGCCGACTAAGGTCCATCTAGTCAAGGCTATGGTTTTTTCTGTGGTCATGTATGGATGTGAGAGTTGGACTGTGAAGAAGGCTGAGCACCAAAGAATTGATGCTTTTGAACTTTGGTGCTGGAGAAGACTCTCGAGAGTCCCTTGGACTGCAAGGAGATCCAAACAGTCCATTCTGAAGGAGATTAGCCCTGGGATTTCTTTGGAGGGAATGATGCTAAAGCTGAAACTCCAGTACTTTGGCCACCTCATGAGAGGAGTTGACTCATTGGAAAAGACTCTGATGCTAGGAAGGATTGGGGGCAGGAGGAGAAGGGGACGACAGAGGATGAGATGGCTGGATGGCATCATGGACTCAATGGATGCGAGTTTGAGTGAACTCCAGGAGATGGTGATGAACAGGGAGGCCTGGCGTGCTGCGATTCATGGGGTCACAAAGAGTCGGACACGACTGAGCAACTGAACTGAACTGATTAAGTTCTCTATGATTAAAACTAAAGTGAAATTTAATGACCTTTGAACCATAATTTAAGCACAACAAATCGATGTTTCAAGTGTTCAAAAGAAATTTTTAACTTATAAAAATATTTATGTAGTTTAACTGAAATTTTATGTAATATATGTCCACCAATCTCCTTAGTTCTCTACCAATAAATCTCATTATTCCATTTTTGTTCTCTCCTTGACTTATCTTTTATTAATGTCTCTCTACTGTTTTAATACATCATATTTTGTCCAACCTTTCTCCATCATGTAAAAATGATTTAAGTATTTTTATTTCTTTATGGTATTATTCCAAGGAAAGGGTTTATTTCCTATTTGGAAAGATCTTAGGAAAAGAGAAAAAAATGCATAATATTTGCCCAGCCTGATATTTTGAAACAGAAGTTTTGCATATTTAGCTATTAAATGACAATGATAGAATAATTGTTAGAGGCATATTGGAGGCTTAACATCAGTATCAAATGACTTTATCACTTAACTCTATTCTTTATTTTTATTTTTTAAATTTTCTCACACAAAAAGGAAATTTAAATTTTCTTAGTTTGAATTTTTTCCTCCCAACTCAGGCCTCTTTGCAGGATTTATAATTGGAAAGAATATGCATAAAAATCAGTAAAAGCAGTAACACAAATATAAGTAAGATAATTATTAAAATATTTTTGTAAAGAACATTCTATGATTACAGAAATCTGAAATTATATGGTGTTAGAGACTGGTTTTTACAGTGATTTAACAAAGCAAATGACAACTTTAACAATCTAGTGTTGATGATAGTTTTATTATCAATTTAAATATATTAATGGGAATAATTCTTAGTATAATTAGAAATAATTGATGGCCAATTAAATTTACTATCAACTGCTTCTCAGTCATTTATGTCACACACCTCTGCTTAGGTGTTGTTCTATTCTGCTATATCTTCTAAGATTTGAAATAGTCTCACCTGATAGGGTTTCTTCACCGGCTCAGTGGTAAAGAATCTGCCTATAGTGCAGGAGTCTTGGCTTCTATCCCTGGATTGGGAAGATCTTTGGAGAAGGGAATGGCAACCCACTCCAGTTTTCTTGCTTGGAGAATCCCATGGACAGAGGAGCTTGGTGGGCTACAGTCCACGGGGTTGCAAAGTGTCAGACAGGACTGAAGTGACCTAGCACGCACATGAGAATGGCTATATAGGTATAGCACACGTTCGTGTTCCTATGAATAGGTAAACTTTTTCCATGGTGAGTTTTTATATGAAGTAAATTCATTACATGGACCTAATAAATGAGGTCATCCGTGATGTGAGCTGCTCTGCTGTTAACGTCAAGGCCCACAGTTTTGTTCCTTCTCTTTTGTTGTGGTAGTTTAGTTGCTAATCTGTGTCCAACTCTGTGTGACTCCACGTACTGCGGCCAGTCTCTGTCCCTGGGATTTCCCAGACAGAAAACACTGAAGTAGGTTGTTGTTTCCTTCTCTGGAGGGCATACATGACTTTTTCTTATTTCTCCTTAACATAAATAAGGCTTTAAGTTTTAATAAGAGATTCTGGAAAGGATTCTAGGAACATGGCAGAAATCAAGTAAACAGACATACCTACAACTGGCTATTCTTTGCAGACATTTGAGTTCAGTTCAGTTGCTCAGTCGTGTCCGACTCTTTGCGACCCCATGAATCGCAGCACGCCAAGCCTCCCTGTNCCCCACACTGCATGGCCTAGTTTCACTGAGTTAGACAAGACTGTGGTCCATGTGATCAGATTGGATAGTTTTCTGTGATTGTGGTGGTTTCAGTATATCTGCCCTCTGATGCCCTCTCTTAGCGCCTACTGCTTGGAAAAAGTTAGAATGATATAAAGTAGTCTAAGCATGGCTCTACTCCTTTCTAAACTCCTTTGGGTTTCTGAAATTCCAGCTACAACCCCTAACTCATAAACAATTTGATTTACTATGATTTTCTTTTTTGTTTTCTATGCAGAAACTTTACCTCTAATTAGGACTAGTAGATATTCCTGCAACTAGGATTGGCAAAGTGTTTCTTCTCTTTATTCCTGGGAGTGAGATATTCAACTGCTCAACCAGAATGTAAAGTGAAGAATCAGATTCATTCATAGCTGTATTGCTTTACTGATTATTATGGGAGGAAGAAATAAAGCAATGTTCGCCCTGTGTATAAATAACATACAACAGCAAAAAGCTAACATTTATCAAATGTGTCAGATGCTGTTTTACCTAGATGATTTATTTGTATTATCTCTTCATAAGTGACAGATACTCTACCAAGTAGGTACCATCTTCATCTCTGTTTTACAGATAGAGAAACTGAGGCTTCCTTCCTTTGGAGAAGGAAATGGCAACCCACTCCAGTGTTCTTGCCTGGAGAATCCCAGGAATGGGGGAGCCTGGTGGGCTGCTGTCTATGGGGTCGCACAGAGTCGGACACGACTGAAGCGACGTAGCAGTAGCAAACTGAGGCTAAGTTNTACCAAGTAGGTACCATCTTCATCTCTGTTTTACAGATAGAGAAACTGAGGCTTCCTTCCTTTGGAGAAGGAAATGGCAACCCACTCCAGTGTTCTTGCCTGGAGAATCCCAGGAATGGGGGAGCCTGGTGGGCTGCTGTCTATGGGGTCGCACAGAGTCGGACACGACTGAAGCGACGTAGCAGTAGCAAACTGAGGCTAAGTTTAAGTCTTTGTTTTCTGGTGACTCTTAGCTATTGAAAAAGAGGGCTGGGTTTCAGCCCACGTCCACCTGGCTCTAGAATGTATATTCCTAAATAACATGCTATTAATATATCATTCTGTACTTAATATTCCAAACCTCAGAATAATTTTTATATTAAGTACTCTTTAAATTTGCAGAAGGAAATGGCAACCCACTCAAGTATTTTTGCCTGGAGAATTCCATGCACAGAGCAGCCTGGAGAGTTATGGTGCATGGGTTGCAAAGAGTCGAACCCAACTGAGTGAGTGATCAAGCACAACCACTGTTTAAATTATGTATTCTATTAAGTTCTCAGATGGGGACTGCAGCCATGAAATTAAGACGCTTACTCATTGGAAGAAAAGCTATGACCAACCTAGATAGTATAGTCAAAAGCACAGACATTACTTTGCCGACTAAGGTCCATCTAGTCAAGGCTATGGTTTTTTCTGTGGTCATGTATGGATGTATGTATTCTATTAAGTTCTCAGATGGGGACTGCAGCCATGAAATTAAGACGCTTACTCATTGGAAGAAAAGCTATGACCAACCTAGATAGTATAGTCAAAAGCACAGACATTACTTTGCCGACTAAGGTCCATCTAGTCAAGGCTATGGTTTTTTCTGTGGTCATGTATGGATGTGAGAGTTGGACTGTGAAGAAGGCTGAGCACCAAAGAATTGATGCTTTTGAACTTTGGTGCTGGAGAAGACTCTCGAGAGTCCCTTGGACTGCAAGGAGATCCAAACAGTCCATTCTGAAGGAGATTAGCCCTGGGATTTCTTTGGAGGGAATGATGCTAAAGCTGAAACTCCAGTACTTTGGCCACCTCATGAGAGGAGTTGACTCATTGGAAAAGACTCTGATGCTAGGAAGGATTGGGGGCAGGAGGAGAAGGGGACGACAGAGGATGAGATGGCTGGATGGCATCATGGACTCAATGGATGCGAGTTTGAGTGAACTCCAGGAGATGGTGATGAACAGGGAGGCCTGGCGTGCTGCGATTCATGGGGTCACAAAGAGTCGGACACGACTGAGCAACTGAACTGAACTGATTAAGTTCTCTATGATTAAAACTAAAGTGAAATTTAATGACCTTTGAACCATAATTTAAGCACAACAAATCGATGTTTCAAGTGTTCAAAAGAAATTTTTAACTTATAAAAATATTTATGTAGTTTAACTGAAATTTTATGTAATATATGTCCACCAATCTCCTTAGTTCTCTACCAATAAATCTCATTATTCCATTTTTGTTCTCTCCTTGACTTATCTTTTATTAATGTCTCTCTACTGTTTTAATACATCATATTTTGTCCAACCTTTCTCCATCATGTAAAAATGATTTAAGTATTTTTATTTCTTTATGGTATTATTCCAAGGAAAGGGTTTATTTCCTATTTGGAAAGATCTTAGGAAAAGAGAAAAAAATGCATAATATTTGCCCAGCCTGATATTTTGAAACAGAAGTTTTGCATATTTAGCTATTAAATGACAATGATAGAATAATTGTTAGAGGCATATTGGAGGCTTAACATCAGTATCAAATGACTTTATCACTTAACTCTATTCTTTATTTTTATTTTTTAAATTTTCTCACACAAAAAGGAAATTTAAATTTTCTTAGTTTGAATTTTTTCCTCCCAACTCAGGCCTCTTTGCAGGATTTATAATTGGAAAGAATATGCATAAAAATCAGTAAAAGCAGTAACACAAATATAAGTAAGACAATTATTAAAATATTTTTGTAAAGAACATTCTATGATTACAGAAATCTGAAATTATATGGTGTTAGAGACTGGTTTTTACAGTGATTTAACAAAGCAAATGACAACTTTAACAATCTAGTGTTGATGATAGTTTTATTATCAATTTAAATATATTAATGGGAATAATTCTTAGTATAATTAGAAATAATTGATGGCCAATTAAATTTACTATCAACTGCTTCTCAGTCATTTATGTCACACACCTCTGCTTAGGTGTTGTTCTATTCTGCTATATCTTCTAAGATTTGAAATAGTCTCACCTGATAGGGTTTCTTCACCGGCTCAGTGGTAAAGAATCTGCCTATAGTGCAGGAGTCTTGGCTTCTATCCCTGGATTGGGAAGATCTTTGGAGAAGGGAATGGCAACCCACTCCAGTTTTCTTGCTTGGAGAATCCCATGGACAGAGGAGCTTGGTGGGCTACAGTCCACGGGGTTGCAAAGTGTCAGACAGGACTGAAGTGACCTAGCACGCACATGAGAATGGCTATATAGGTATAGCACACGTTCGTGTTCCTATGAATAGGTAAACTTTTTCCATGGTGAGTTTTTATATGAAGTAAATTCATTACATGGACCTAATAAATGAGGTCATCCGTGATGTGAGCTGCTCTGCTGTTAACGTCAAGGCCCACAGTTTTGTTCCTTCTCTTTTGTTGTGGTAGTTTAGTTGCTAATCTGTGTCCAACTCTGTGTGACTCCACGTACTGCGGCCAGTCTCTGTCCCTGGGATTTCCCAGACAGAAAACACTGAAGTAGGTTGTTGTTTCCTTCTCTGGAGGGCATACATGACTTTTTCTTATTTCTCCTTAACATAAATAAGGCTTTAAGTTTTAATAAGAGATTCTGGAAAGGATTCTAGGAACATGGCAGAAATCAAGTAAACAGACATACCTACAACTGGCTATTCTTTGCAGACATTTGAGTTCAGTTCAGTTGCTCAGTCGTGTCCGACTCTTTGCGACCCCATGAATCGCAGCACGCCAAGCCTCCCTGTCCATCACCATCTCCTGGAGTTCACTCAAATTCATGTCCATCGAGTCAGTGATGCCATCCAGCCATCTCATCCTCTGTCGTCCCCTTCTCCTCCTGCTCCCAAGCCCTCCTAGCATCAGAGTCTTTTCCAATGAGTCAACTCTACGCATGAGGTGGCCAAAAGTAGTGAAGTTTCAGCTTTAGCATCATTCCTTCCAAAGAATACCCAGGGCTGATCTCCTTTAGAATGGACTGGTTGGATCTCCTTGTAGTCCAAGGGACTCTCAAGAGTCTTCTCCAACACCACAGTTCAAAAGCATCAATTCTTTGGCACTCAGCTTTCTTCACAGTCCAACTCTCACATCCATACACGACCACTGGAAAAACCATAGCCTTTACTAGACGGATCTTTGTTGGCGAAGTAATGCCTCTGCTTCTGAATATGCTAACTAGGTTGGTCATAACTTTTCTTCCAAAGAGTAAGTGTCTTTTAATTTCATGGCTGCAATCACCATCTGCAGTGATTTTGGAGCCCAAAAAAGATAAAGTCTGACACTGTTTCCACTGTTTCCCCATCTATTTCCCATGAAGTGATGGGACCAGATGCCATGATCTTCGTTTTCTGAATGTTGAGCTTTAAGCCAACTTTTTCACTCTCTTCTTTCACTTTTATCAAGAGGCTTTTTAGTGAAGACACTTTCTGCCATAAGGGTGGTGTCATCTGAATATCTGAGGTTCTTGATATTTCTCCCAGCAATCTTGATTCCAGCTTGTGCTTCTTCCAGCCCAGCGTTTCAGAACTTAACCTTCTTGTGAGTAGTTCAGCAGCTTAATATAGAACACAAACTTTAAACATTTAAAAAATGAGATTTGTTTCTTCCTCAAGACCTTGCTCCTCCTCTTTGTTGAGGCAAGAAGAAGGGTGAAAATGGGATCTGTTTCAAACCATTCTTTGTTTTATTTCTTTCTCTGTAAATTGCAGCTGTGTAGTGTCTGATAGGGTTTCTTTTTATTTGCTTTTAAAACTTCTGCTGGTTATCTGCAGTGATCACTTAGGATTGCTTTCTTATCTCTCCATGCTATTGTTTAGAACTCTGCTTTCAGATAGGTATATCTTTCCCTTTTCTCCTTTACCTTTAGGTTCTCTTCTTTTCTCAGAAATTTGTAAGGTCTCTTCAGACAACCATTTTGCCTTTTACATTTCTTTTCCATGGGGATGGTCTTGATCCCTGCTTCCCATACAATGTCACAAACCTCCATCCATAGTTCTTCAGGCACTCTATCTATCAGACCTAATCCCTTGAATCTATTTCTTACTCCCACTATATAATCATAAGGGATTTGATTTATTTTGATCTGAATGGTCTAGTGGTTTTCCCTACTTTATCTTTGAAGACAGATATATTCAAAATAGGAGAGAAATGAAAATTTCAGATGGAATTGCTATATGTAAAATCATGTGAAATGTATGTTACAGTTTTATGGAGTATTATCTTTTCAGTAAACATTTTATATAAAATAGTATCATAGGAATGCAAAGTATCATAAGAGATGACTGAGACCTATAATATGCCCATAAATTGGACAACATGGAAGATGAATTAATTTCTAAAAGTATACACTATACCAAGAATGAATATCAGGATGAAGTAGAAAATATGAACAGACTGATTACTAGCAAGGAGACTGACTCAGTAACAAAAATATCTCAGTTCAGTTCAGTTCAGTTGCTCAGTCGTGTCCGACTCTTTGCGACCCCATGAATCGCGGCACGCCAGGCCTCCCTGTCCATCACCATCTCCCGGAGTTCACTCAGACTCACGTCCATCGAGTCCGTGATGCCATCCAGCCATCTCATCCTCGGTTGTCCCCTTCTACTCCTGCCCCCAATCCCTCCCAGCATTGGAGTCTTTTCCAATGAGTCAACTCTTCGTGTGAGGTGGCCAAAGTACTGGAGTTTCAGCCTTAGCATCATTCCTTCCAAAGAAATCCCAGGGTTGATCTCCTTCAGAATGGACTGGTTGGATCTCCTTGCAGTCCAAGGGACTCTCAAGAGTCTTCTCCAACACCACAGTTCAAAAGCATCAATTCTTCAGCANTATTGTGATCCACACAGTCAAAGGCTTTGGCATAGTCAATAAAGCAGAAATAGATGTTTTTCTGGAACTCTCTTGCTTTTTCCATGATCCAGCAGATGTTGGCAATTTGATCTCTGGTTCCTCTGCCTGTTCTAAAACCAGCTTGAACGTCAGGGAGTTCACGGTTCACATATTGCTGAAGCCTGGCTTGGAGAATTTTGAGCATTACTTTACTAGCGTGTGAGATGAATGCAATTGTGCGGTAGTTTGAGCATTCTTTTCAGGGCCATATTGCTTCACTGCTGAATCTTATCCAGGTGTCAAAGAATTTATATTAATTCTTCTCAAACTTTTGGAAAAAATAAAAGTAGGGAACTTTTCTAAGCACATTTTATCAAGTCAGGATTACTCTGATACCAAAATCAAAGATGCCACAAAAAAGTAAATTATAAGCCAATATTCCCGATAAACATAGACATAAAAATTCTCCCTAATTATTAACAAACAAAACTCAATAAATTAGAACGATTATACAGCATGATTAAGTGGAATTTATTTTAGTGATACAAAGATGTTTCAACAGCCACAAATTAGTCAATATCATATGCCACATTAACAAAATACGATCATCTCAATAGATGCAGAAAAAGCTTTTGATAAAGTCAAGCATGCATTTGTGATAAAAACTCTAAGTCACACAGTGGGTATAGAGGGAAACATACCTCAATATTATAAAGACCATATATAACAAACACAGCTAACTTCACTAATAGTGGAAAGCGGAAAGCTCTTCTTCTAAGTTTAGGAAGAAGACAAGGATGCTCACTCTCAGCACTTGTATCCAACACAGTACAGGAAGCCCTAGTTAAGCAATTAGAAAAGAGAAAGAAAATCCATCTAAATTGGAAAGTGGTAAGTAAGACTGCCATTATTTGTAGATGACATGATGTTACTTACAGAAAAATCCTAGAGTTCATCAGCAAACTTTTAGAATGAATAAATTCAGTACATTTCCAGGATATAAAATCTAAATGCAAAAATCTGTTGTCTTTTTATATTAAACAGTGTATTATTAGAAAGAGAAATTTATAAAACAATTCCATTACAATTGTACAAAAAATAAATCCCTAGTATATTTAACTGAGGAGGCAAAAGACCGATGCATTGAAAACTGTGAGACTCCACTAAAACTAACTGAAGAAGACACAAGTGGAAAAATACTCCATGTTCATGAGCTGGAAGAATTAATGGTGCTAAAATGTTTATACTATGAAAATCAATCTACAGATTCCATGTAATCCCAATCCCTATTTTGCTGGTATTTTTCATAGCAATAAAACAAAAATACCAAAATTTGTATGAATGATGAAAGATCCCAAATAGCCAAAGCAATCTTGAGAAAGAACAAATATACAGGCATTGCACGTCCTGGTTTCAAACTATATTACAAAGCTATACTAATTAAAACAGCATGGAATTGACCAAAAAAGCCACATACGTCAATGAAACAGAAGAGAGAGCCCAGAATTAAACTGCAGCATATACTGTCAACTAAATCCAGAACAAAAAAGCCAATAATATACAATGGTAAAAGGACAGTATCTTTAATAAGTGGTGTTGGCAAAACTAGATAACCAAGAGCAAAGAATGAAACTAGACCATTTTCTTACACCATATACAAAAATTAAATCATAATGGATTAAGGACTTAAACATAATACTTGAGATAGTAAAGCTCTTAGAAAAAAACATAGGCAGTAAGCTCCTTGACATAGGTTTAATGATGATATTCTTTAATCTGATATCAAAAACAAAGGCAACAAAAGGAAAAATAAACAAGTAGAATTACATGAAACTAAAATGCCAAAGAATGCTCAAACTACCACACGATTGCACTCATCTCACACACTAGTAAAGTAATGCTCAAAATTCTCCAAGTCAGGCTTCAGCAATACGTTAACTATGAACTTCCAGATGTTCAACCTGGTTTTAGAAAAGGCAGAGAAACCAGAGATCAAATTGTCAACATCTGCTGGATCATCAAAAAAGGAAGAGAGTTCCAGAAAAACATCTATTTCTGCTTTATTGACTATGCCAAAGCCTTTGACTGTGTGGATCACAATAAACTGTGGAAAATTCTGAAAGAGATGGGAATACCAGACCACCTGACCTGCCTCTTGAGAAATCTGTATGCAGGTCAGGAAGCAAGAGTTACTACTGGACATGGAACAATAGACTGGTTCCAAATAGGAAAAGGAGTACGTCAAGGCTGTATATTGTCTCCCTGCTTATTTAACTTATATGCAGAATATATCATGAGAAACACTGGGCTGGATGAAGCACAAGCTGGTATCAAGATTGCCGGGAGAAATATTAATAACCTCAGATAAGCAGATGACACCACCTTTATGGCAGAATGTGAAGAAGAATAAAAGAGCCTCTTGATGAAAGTGAAGGAGGAGAGTGAAAAAGTTGGCTTAAAGCTCAACATTCAGAAAAC
>SJYX01014404.1:44229-57561 GCA_006410675.1 Oreotragus oreotragus
AGAGAAAGACAAATACTGTATTATCTCCGTTAAAAATGGAATCCCCCCAAAAGAAATACAAGCACACAGATGCAGAGAACAGATAGGTGGTTGCAAGAAGCAGGATTGAGGGTAGATGAAAGAAATGGGTGAACTGTTTTGTTCTTGTTTTTTAGGTTAAACAAACGGAATAATTTTTTAAATGGCTAGAACATAATATATTAAAAGGAAGAACACCATGTATGTGAGACCATATGTCACACAGGAAAAAACACTATCTTTCACATAAATATGGTCATTTTTTAAATCAGAATTGCTGAAGCTATGGAGCTCCATTTTTTAAATCAGAATTGCTGAAGCTATGGAGCTCCACTTGGTGGTCTACATAGCTTTATCAGGAATTTGAGTCATTTACCCGAGCTATCAATGCGTATTCTCTCTTTCTCTCTCTAAATATTGTAAGATTCTGGCTCTGCTCAATAATCATTATGCTTCCCACCTGCTAGTAGTTGAATCAATAGAGTTTGTTCTCTACATGGATTTAAGAAGTGCATCTTGATTTCAATAAATGCTTTGTAGAACCAAGGGTTTTTAGGGCATGACTATGTTAAATACAGAACAACTTTACAATTGATACTAAATCTTGTTAAGCTTAGAAACTGTTAAGAATGCCATGAATATAGACAACCCATAATTTAAAAGATGCTATTCCTAATGAAAATAACTGTTATTGAGTTTTAAAAAAACTTAATTGAATATTCATTCTGTCATTATGACAGTATAGGTGCTAGTCGTATAAAATAGGGAAATCATATATAATTATATTTAATTTTAGCAACATCATTATTCTTTCTTAGGCTTACTATATGTAGTCAAATATGACAAAAATGTGGGAATTTGGAGACTATGAAAAATGATTTTGACTTAGGGACACTTGGCTATCTATGTCCTAAGATTTCTTCCGTTATCTTTAGCTAAGAAAGAAACTGATACTATGCATGGTTTATCCAAAAAAAATATGATTAATGTGTCTTTTAAAGTGAATGATGATTAATAGTAATAATAGAAGTAGAGTTCTTCAGAGTCCTAAGTTACACATGAACAATTGTGAATAGCACTTCACATGCATCATTTGATTTGATCTTTCTACATTAATATTGATAATAACAACAACTATCTTTGTTCAAGTATTTACTTGTATTTAGACACTTTGTAGGGGAAACTTACTTCATAGTTTCAGGGAAAAAAGACATTAAAAACCCTGAGGCTTAAATACAGTATTTTATATTGTTACTATACTTTGAGAGCAATGAGCCGAGATTCTTTTTCACATTTATCTGACTCTGACCAATACACTAGATTTCCTCCCAAAGTTCTTGAAACAAAGGCAAGGTAATTATCATTAACCATTCAATAAGTGAGGCTCTATGATCAGAAAAATCTCACAGACTTTGAATAATAAACTAAATCAGATCCTGTTGCACCTCCATATAACCCTTTTTCAATTATGAAGATAATGAGTATGTACAATAAAGAATGAAAACTCAAAATCCTTTGTGGCGTTAAGAAAGGGATATAAATAGTAATTTCAAAAGACAAATATAGGTACTTTCAAGTTTGCAGAATATGAAAGGAAGGGAAAATCATATGAAAAAAAATGCTTCCTTCATCCACTTCATAACTTTTTATGAAAGAAAGTTGGTGAACAGTGGTATCTTGATTAATTTCACCCTTCATTTTTTTCTAATTCATTTTTCTTTTCTCACATTTTAGGAGATGGCACCTTAGAACCAAAAAACTTCCTTTTTTAACTTAAAATTATTTACATTATAAACACCAACTACTTAAGTTATTTTGAAAGAACTTTGAATAAGCAAATAAAACCCACTTACTTCCCACTTGTTCTTACTGGTTTGTAATACAGTATGATTATATTCTGTCCCTTTTCTTTCTTTTTCACTTATTATACAATGACACCATTGTTCTCAGATAATAAGATACATAATACTGTACTCTGCTTTTTCCCCTCTAGTAGGCTAGTACAATGTAAATGTTATCACCTAACAATGAAGATGATTGTTTTAAGAAAAAAAATCTTTTACATCTTCTGTGACAAAAATGATTTAAAAAAATTGATGTAGTTACAACTGCTAAACAGAACTTTTTTCTTTTACTTTGGGTTCTTGTCAAGAGGAATAAACACACAGCCTTTATCACATTTTAGAATATATTCTAATACCCTGCATTTAATAAGGTATATCCCTCTGTCCCCACAAATCTTTTGTAGAATCCCCTAAGAATGTACAATAAACTGCATTCAGCCTGTTGTCAAGAGCCTGAAACCAGGAGGTGAGAGGCACGAAGCCACTAAGATATAAAACTTGTAATCTCAGTAATGTTTTACTTTGAATGCCACTTTACGAGGATTTTCCAATACCTTTTCCCAGGTTCATTGAGGTTCACAGGGGCAGTGTGAAACAAGGTGTTACAGGCCAAAAATTTGGGTCAAGTTCAAGCTTACTGACTGAATTCATTCAAAACTTTATAAGGTAACACAGACCTTGTTTTTAGCCCCATTTCCTTGCATAGAACTTGGCACGGATTAAGAACTAAACCACTTCCCTGGTGGCTCAGATGGTAAAGCATCTGCCTACAATGCGGGAGACCCAGGTTCGATCCCTGGGTTGGGAAGATCCTCTGGAGAAGGAAATGGCACCCCACTCCAGTACTCTTGCCTGGAAAATCTCATGGACGGAGGAGCATTGTAGGCTATAGTCCATGGGGCCGCAAAGAGTCGGACACGACTGAGTGACTTCATTTTCATTTTCAAGAACGAAATAAATATCTTTTGAATAAATAAAGACATGAGCTCAAATAAACTGTTAATGTTCCCCAAGTCACAGATTCTTCAGCTGAAAAATGGAAATAATAATATCTGAACTGGGATGACAATAAGAAACGATATGTGTGTTTGGCTGGTTTGTGTGTATGTGTACATGAAATGTTCTGAAGTTTGTGGTAGCTATAAAGTACATGTACATGTCAAGAATTATTATTATTATTTTAAAAATACTGGAATCCTTTTAGAAGGCACTAAGTGAGGAAAATGAGCACTTTATGATCCTCACTCACTATGATAAACATCAAAAAGCTTGTAAATCCAAAGTGAGGTTTATAAATACAAAAAGGGAGAATGCCCCTACGCTTCCCATTTGTGATAAATTGTCCTGACCCAAATACTCACATCTGTTCCCTGAGAGGCAAGTTAAATACCACTTAATGTTGTCAATAGGATGTTCAAGAAGAAAACAGTGTCTTAACATGTCAGAGATGTTCTCACACACTGCACTGTCATTAAATATGCACATCAATCAGAGCCTCATTAAAGGAAGTGGTGGGTTTAACATTTAGATTATCCGTAAACCTTAGAGCACTCACTGTGATTGGTAGGAGCACGTCAAAGATGAGTCAGTGGGAGCCATCCATCTGTGAAGCAGGCAGTTCTTGAGGTGCACTGTCGGTGGAGAATTTAGAAACAATAATAAAGCTTGACTAAAGTTGGTCTGCTTTTTATTAACACCATGCCTCAAGTCAGTGATAAAATTGTCCTTCCAGAAAAAAATCTGTTGTTTTAAGTACTAAACAATTGCTATGGTTACTACTCAGTTTTAATAATATATATGTAAGCTTCAAATTAGCACATTTTTATTATTTATCCTTTGGTAAACATTGTATTCTACATGGAATTTAATTTAACTCTCAGTTATACAGCTGGGCTTGATACAAGCATTTGTTTCAACAACAAGTTTTTAAAGATGTGGAATCATTTAAGCTCTCTTCAAGCACAATTCATGGTTCCATTTAAACAGCAGAGTAGAAATAAACAAGATAGGCTAGTGCTTGTAAAAAAGGAACAAAACTTGATAACCTATACTTTTATTTGTGGTAACTATCAGAAGCTGTTGGAATTATTCCTAAAGAAACAAGATGTACAGCAATATGACACCTTCTGGAATATAATGTACAATGGGATTTTTATAACTCTATGGCAAAAGTTTTTCCTTATATTTTAGATTATTAAAAATTGTATAAATCAGTTGTATTATGTGAAATAAATTTTTTGAAATTAAAATTAATTAGAAGTGTTTCTCAATCATTACTATAAGTAGTCATAGTGTTACTAGTTATATTGCCTATAACCATAAATATTTTAAGAAGGTTCATTTTGATAAAGTCATTGATATATCAACAGATTAATACTTTGAAATAGAAAATGTATATTTATTATAACTCATGACAACTTTAAATATATGATATTTTCATAATCTTTAAAAGACACAGTAATAAACTAAGAAATGCCAACTCAGTATAATATTCCTTTCTGTAATATATAACAATTCCACATTTATATTCCTTAATTTGTTTTATTGATATTATATATACATGAAGTTCAGTAAATAAATCCTTTACTCTCTTTGTTCTTTCTGGACATTACTCTCATGACTTTCATTCGATGATTATTACTTAGTAATGACCTACTCTTGGAAGAAAAGTTATGACCAACCTGGATAGTATATTCAAAAGCAGAGACATTACTTTGCAGATTAAGGTCCGCCTAGTCAAGGCTTTGGTTTTTCCTGTGGTCATGTATGGATGTGAAAGTTGGACTGTGAAGAAAGCTGAGCGCTGAAGAATTGATGCTTTTGAACTGTGGTGTTGGAGAAGACTCTTGAGAGTCCCTTGGACTGCAAGGAGATCCAACCAGTCCATTCTGAAGGAGATCAACCCTGGGATTTCTTTGGAAGGAATGATGCTAAAGCTGAAACTCCAGTACTTGGGCCACCTCATGCGAAGAGTCGACTCATTGGAAAAGACTCTGATGCTGGGAGGGATTGGGGGCGGGAAGAGAAGGGGACGACTGAGGATGAGATGGCTGAATGGCATCACGGACTCGATGGACTTGAGTCTGAGTGAACTCCGGGAGATGGTGATGAACAGGGAGGCCTGGCGTGCTGCGATTCATGGGGTCGCAAAGAGTCGAACACGACTGAGCGACTGAACTGAACTGACTGAGTAATATTCAATTTGTTAAAGTTTTATATATGCATGTTCTACTTCTATAAAAAGTGTTTATAATAAATGATAATACACAACACTTATTGTAATTTCAAGAACATAGCAAGTCTAAACAAGAATTTCACTTATATAGCAGAGCCACAGAGATGATACCTCTAACTTATAATGGCACCAAACATAAATTGATCTTATAGCAACCTTTGTCGTAAGCATTGGTATAGACATTTATATTTTATAAAAAGTTTTAGATGTAAGTCATTAATAGGCAATTTAGATAAAATTGGATTTTGAGATTGAGGGAAAAAATCTATTGCTTTTGTTTCTTATATGAAGATTTGATATCTCATTCACAACTTAAATCATTATCTCACAATTACTAGACTGCCTAGTGGAAATACCAGTTAAAGAGATATAAAGAATATGTGTGTTACATTATTCTTAGCATTTCCTTTATGAGTTTTCACAGATGTCTTGAAATGTACATTAGGGACAATCACTTTGCCAGACATATAATTAATACTTTTCAAATCAAGAACATATTGAAAGTTATACTTGCACTAGTTTGAGCTTTTATAATTAGGTATATGCTATTATTTGTTGTAACTGATTTTATTTTTTTCCAAGAAATCTCAAACAGGTAAATTTTCCAGGTAAAAATCCTTGAATTTTCTTCAGGGACAGAGGATAAGGGAATAGTAACAATGTATTATAATGGCAAGGAGTATAAATGTGTGCTTTTCTTTTTGATTTCCTAGATTATGGATATTGATTAATATTTATAATAATGTTTTATAAGTCAATTTTATTATTATAACTATATGTGAAATTTCATCAAATATGAAATTATTATAAGTTACTGGTAAGTTAAGAATAAAAGCCCCCATACCAATGTTGTTCAAATTATTTAAATATTATCAACATTTATAAATGAGGAAAAGAATTAGTAAACCAAAAGGATCAAATTTTAAAGTGCTTGACGGACAACGAAGTCAAGGTTAATAAACTCTGTCCTTTTATTAAACAAGAAATGTTTCAAGACAATGTCTATATGATACCACTAATTCTTAAATCATTAGAAAATTACAAGTCCATATGCAAATAAACCCAGTTTTTTATAAGGTGAGATAATTGTAATAAGTTATGTACCTAGAAATTATGCAAGGGTTTAGTGTACTGACATCACTGAAAAATCTAAAAATATATATGATTTAAATATTTTGCTTTGATACCAAGTTAGAATATCATAGCTTGGGTCACAGAAAGACACTTAAAAAAATTTTTTTTTCCCAACTACTACATAGCCAAACTGTTTTTGGGTAGAAAGTTGCTTTTCTTCCATGTTATGTAACTTATCAAAGATAAGTTACTTTCATCCCCATCAATGGTGCAGTTAGAAGGAAACATTTGTATATGCCACTGCTCCACTTGTAGGTTTCTATTAAGAAAACAATATCTTAAAATGCAACAAGCATTTAAAACCTCTTGGGTCTGCTATAATTTTCAGTACTGTCATCTCCATGAGTTAGATTCAGTCTCTTAAAAGACTGTAACTGCAGTTACCTGTCCTGATGAAACTCTGGTACTTTTTTCTATAGGTCACTTTCTTAATGCCCTTAAAAATGGCTGTGCCAGGTGCTCAGTCACGTCTGACTCTTTGCGACCCTGTGGACTGTATAGCTCTACAGCTCGCCAAGCTCTGCTGTCCATGGAATTTTCCAGGCAAGATACTGGAGTAGGTGGCCATTTCCTTCTCCATTAATTAATCATTAAAAATGATTAATATATTCAATTAACATATTTTGAAGCTTGTTTTCAAAAACAATTTTCTAATTAAAAAAATTAGAATCTGATCATTTAAAGTATTTCTCATAAAGTTCTATATGAAAATATATGCTTGGGACACAAAAAATTTGACCAGATTACCAACATTAAAACTTGGGCATCATTCACAAAGAATTCCCGGTGGAAGCTTAATGAATAATTCTTTTTCTGTTGCTTTCTTAATTTTTTTTAATCTGTTCTAAATACAGACACAATCAGTTGCCCTTTGCCTGAAATTCTTTACTATTGTGAAATGAAGGTGTGACTTTTTATCCTGAAATTTACTGGTTGGAAAGTAAAAGATCATAATGTTGCAGATGAAATATATGGATCAGATACCCTCAGATGATTCAAGAAAAAGTGTGAAAAGTTGGCTTTGCTTGCTGTGGTATTAAACGAATGGGAAATGTATATTTTCTTTTTTTTTTTAATGTTTTTGATGATATTTGTTTAATTTGCGGATTTTCCAGGGGCTTAGTGGTAAAGAATCGCCTGCCAATGCAGGCGATTCAGGAGACTTGGGTTCAATTTCTGGGTTGAGAAGATCCCCTGGAGAAGGAAATGGCAGCCCACTCCAGTATTCTTGCCTGGAGAATCCCATGGACAGAAAAGCTTGGCAGGCTACAGTCCATGGGGTCGCGAAAAGTCGGACAGGACTTAGCGACTAAGCATAGCACAGCAGCACATTTGCTCACTTTGTAGGTTCAAGTCAATGACTTCAATGAATTAAATATTTTAAAGATTCTATCTAGATAGATATGAATTTTTTAAAATGTAGCCACAATATATTATCTGATTTAAAAATTACTATTTCCTTAATACTATCGCAAAATATACAGATTAAACCATAATTTGACTTAATATGGATACAAATGAGATCAATATTTCCCAGGTCTCTCTAACTGTTTATTGTGAATAACTCATTTATTTAATTATATTTTCCCATAATACCTCTTTTTCGACTTGCAATTTTTTTATTGAAAAAATAATGAATTGTTTGGTTGAATTTCACAAAGTTTGGGTTTTTCTGACTGCAGTGTCATTTATTGAAAGTATTTCTTCATAGTTTATATCTCTTGAAAACTGACAGGTAAATCTTGAGGCTTGATTTTACTTCAGGTGAGAAACATCATACATGGTAATGTGTAATTTTTTTCATTTAACATCAGCTAAGAGTTTGGAAAAATTATTGCTGGCAATTAAGAGCACACTGTCCCTATTCCTAGAGCATTGTTGCTCTGAGTGGTGATGAGGCTTCTTCTCGATGAGAATCAATGTAAAACATCCTGTGGCAGAAAGTATGAGGACGCTACAAAACATCGTCTCTCTGGGCTCCTGTTTGGATTAGATTTATAAGGTAACAGCATACCTCTGTATTTCATGGGGGAGACATAAGCAGAGTCATTAATTCTAGTGAGTCCTGCTGAATACTTTGCAGGGCTAAGCTACTTTCTATGTGATCTTCTGCCTATATTCTGGAGAAAAAGTTTTTTTTATCTTGTCCTGTAGTGAGCTTTTGGGAATTAAAGACAAAGTTTTGTCAGCTTAGTAGAAAGCAGTACTGAGCATTTGTGCTTTAATTCTCCAAATATTAGATGTAGCTTAGTGGTAAAGAATCTGCCTGTCAATGCAGGAGATATGGGTTTGATCTCTGGGTTGGGACGATCCCCTGAAGAAAGAAATGGCAACCCACTCTAGTATTTTTGCCTGGGAAAACCCATGACAGAGGTGCCTAGAAAGCTACAGTCCATGGGGTTGCAAAAGAGTCAGGCACAGTTCAGCAATTAAACAACAAACACCTCTGGGCCAGGCACTGTTTTAGAAAATGAGGGTATAAATATTAGTGAAAACAGATACGTTTTCTCTTTTTAATAGCACTATGATGATATAAGGAATATAGATAATAACTAATTCTCCTAGTTAATATTTAATTACTAACTGAAAGTGCTCTGAAGGGAAAGATCATTATTTAACATCATTAAAACAAAGGAACCAAATTTCAAGATGTAGCAAGAAATAATGAAGGCAGTCCAGAACCAGGCACATTTGGGAGGTGATTAGCATCCACTGGTACTGTTCATGGACTTCTCCTGCCAAAAATACTGGAGTGAGTTGCCATTTCCTCATCTAGTAGAGGCAAAAAGAGAAAGGGGTGGCAGAGGATGAGATGCTTAAATACTGTCACTGACTCAACAGACACGAGTTTGAGCAAACTCTGAGAGACAGTGGAGGACAGAGAAACCTGGCGTGCTGCAGTCCACGGGGTCACAGAGCCAGTCACAACTTGGCGACTGAGGAACAAGTAAGCCCCAGGATAATTTGTGGAACACAAAAAAATATTTCTCAGTTTCAATCCCAGATATTCATTAAGGAAGGAAACTCAGTTCCTGAAAACATTTCTGAAAATCTTTGAGATATCGTCCTCACGCTTTTTAAAACTAGACATTGAATACAGGGATTATCCCTGAAAGGAAGAGAGAGATGAGAGATACAATTTCTAACTCACAACTGCTTGTAAAACACAGGCCTTCTCATCCCTCTTGTTTGCCCATATGTTCCACATGGAACATATTGGGTAAGCAAAGAACTATATCTGGTCACAAAGAGTTCTGACTTCTGGATAGGTCCAAACATAATTTTAACTGCTGTCTGTAATTTAAACTAAATAGTGTAGTGATTATATTAACTACATCAATATTAGGCTAACTAAGTTGCTTTGTCTAGAAATAGAGACATTTCTCATAGGCCACATGTAAAGCAATCATAAATATCCATGTGAAAAAATATGAACACAAGCTGAACAGATTTAGAAATACAATATCCCCTACATCATGAAGTATTTCTCTACTTTGGCAGTTCCTTGTGTGAGAGAGTCACCAAAGGCACTTTAATATACAGAAACCACAACTTTTTTTTGTAATAAATGGGAAACAGAAGAATTGAAAAACAGAATATAGGAAATAATTTATGAAGAAAAAGATAGAAAACGAACAATTTTTTACTTATAAAATTTTGCAGTCTGATACCTGTCTTGCTCATAGCAACCGTTTTCCAGAGAAGATACGTGATGACAGATGTGGCTTTGGTATGGAAAGAATGTAATGCCAAGCAGCTGAGCAAGTACGCTTCTTAAAGAAATTAATCCTGTCTTCCTAATTGGACTCTTTTTGTCTCCCCTTTCCTCCTTAAATTTCTAACTGGCATTTTCAGTAAATGATAACAATCCTGATGGCATCTAATGGTCTTAGTGATATGACACTCCCACCTCTTTCTGTTGGTGGTGTTCATAAACACCTTTATCGTACAAGTGCCCAAGGTGGAATAATTCATTTGAAAGTATGGCTATTTATTTATGATATGTTATCATTTCCATATACATTCTCCTTTCTATTACTATATATTTTCTTTCTTGTTATATTTTTTTCAAAGGAGAAAAAGGTGAAGTGAAAGTTGCTCAGTCCTGTCCGACTCTTAGTGACCCCATGGACTATACAGACAATGGAATTTTCCAGGCCAGAATACTGGAGTAGGTAGCCGTTCCCTTCTCCAGGGGATCGAACCAGGTCTCCTGCATTGCAGGTGGATTCTTTACCAGCTGAGCCACAAAGGAAGCCCAGAAATAGGTTCAGTTCAGTTCAATCGCTCAGTTGTGTCTGACTCTTTGCGACCCCATGAATCGCAGCACGCCAGGCCTCCCTGTTCATTACCATCTCTCGGAGTTCACTCAGAATCATGTCCATCAAGTCCGTGATGCCATATAGCCATCTCAGCCTCGGTTGTCCCCTTCTCCTCCTGCCCCCAATCCCTCCCAGCATCAGAATCTTTTCCAATGAGTCAGCTCTTCGCATGAGGTGGCCGAAGTACTGGAGTTTCAGCTTTAGCATCATTCCTTCCAAAGAAATCCCAGGGTTGATCTCCTTCAGAATGGACTGGTTGTATTTCCTTGCAGTCCAAGGGACTCTCAAGAGTCTTCTCCAACACCACAGTTCAAAAGCATCAATTCTTCGGTGCTCAGCCTTCTTCACAGTCCAACTCTCACATCCATACATGACCACAGGAAAAACCATACCCTTGACTAGACGGACCTTAGTCAGCAAAGTAATGTCTCTGCTTTTGAGTATGCTGTCTAGGTTGGTCACAGGTTAGACAATGATAATACTATTAATTCTATTTTATAGGAGATAAAAATATCGTTTTTATATGTTATATATTTAACCATGACATTTGAGATTCCTGTAGCATGAGGATAACATCTTTTAGTGGGGAGAGGCAGTTTCACATTTCTACTAGCTAGAATTTTATACCAAAACCTTTTTTTTTTTAATCCATAATAAATAACAGAACAATCAATGACAGAATACCAAATTAAAGGCCCTCTGTGTATGTTAACTCGCTTTAGTCGTATCCAACTCTTTGTGATCCCATGGACCGTAGCCCGCCAGGCTCTTCTGTCCCTGGGATTCTCCAGATAAGAATCTTGGAAAGGGTTGCCATGCCCTTTTCCAAGGGATCTTCCTGACTCACAGATTGAATCTGCTTCTTTTAAATCTCCTGTGGTGTCAAGTGGATGCTTTACCACTATTGCCACCTGGGAAGCCCAAAGGCCCTCTGGGACCTTTTTACCTTCATCAAAGACCCTCTGTGGAAGTTATATAGAGGGTGGAAATTATATATATATACATATATATATATATATATATGTATATGTATAATACCTTTCCTATTGCTATATGTATTGGGTTGGCCAAAAAGTTTGAGTTTTTCCATAAAATGTTAAGGAAAAACTCACACAAAATTTTGGTCAACCCCGTATTTGGTATTTTGTCACTACACCATGAGGATTCTCCCAGTGACACTAGGGCCTTGGGGCTACCACTGGGTGATGATGGTGATGAAGTGAGGAAGAAGGGGGTGATTTATACTTTGGGAGCCTAGTGAGCTGCTCAAGGAGAGACTATGATTCCAGTGATACTTCCCTGGTCCTGGAATATCCATCTTCACATTCCAATGAAATAGCTCCTCACCTCTGTGTGGCATTGCCTGGCTCTGCATGTGTAGTCTTTCACCTGGGATTTTCTATTTTCCTATCCATCATCTTCTTACATCACGGTTAAGCTCCTCAAGGCATTCTAGATCAGTGCTGTCCAAGAGAAATATTATTCATAACCTATATATAATTTAAAATTTTCTAGTAACTATATTAACAAAATAAAAATGAATTTTAATATCTTTAACCTAAGATATTAAATATTATTTCACACACATCTGGAGAAGGCAATGGGATCCCACTCCAGTACTCTTGCCTGGAAAATCCCATGGACGGAGGTACCTGGTAGGCTACAGTCCATGGGGTTGCGAAGAGTTGGACACGACTGAGTGAATTTACTTTCACTTTTCACTTTTATGCATTGGAGAAGGAAATGGCAACCCACTCCAGTGTTCTTGCCTGGAGAATCCCAGGGACAGAGGAGCCTGGTGGGTTGCCGTCTGTGGGGTCACACAGAGTTGGACACGACTGAAGCAACTTAGCAGCAACTTAGCAGCACAGAAAAGTTGAAATGACTCCCATTGAGTTGGCTAGGGAGTCAAGTATGGCCCCATTTACATCTATAGAGAGAGCGGGCATAAGTTGTGTGCTACTGGACCAAAGTCCAAGATAAATAGTCAACCCAGGGTCACTCCCCCAGCCTTGGCCCAAGAGGAAGCTCAGGGCAGGTATAGTCTCCTAGAATGTACTTTGTGTACCTCCGCGACAATGTGCTGGCATAGGGGGAGACTGGGCTTGCCTGCTGGAGACATAGATCCAGGCTCTCCACCTGGCAGTCATGGTAATGGCACATGTCTGACTGCCTTATCTCACTACTGCCTACTCTCCCTAGATGAAGGCAGGGTGAGAAGAAAGAATGACCAGAGTTTCTCTGATGTCTCCACTTATGGAAGCTGCGAGCCCGTAATTGACACCATTATTGCATGGGCTGCTACTTGTGCACATTTCCAGAAAACCAGATTAAGCATTTCTTTTAATGGATGCTGATGTGCATCTTTTGGAGGCAAAGAACTGGTAAGACGCTGTTGCTCTTCAGTTGCTAAGTTGTGTCCAACTCTTGTGGCCCCATAGGCTTCAGCACGCCAGGCTACAGGTAATGTATAGACTCCTTTAATACAATGAGTGCTTGGCACTGCCTTTGAGACCGAACTCACTGTTTCCTGAGCATTTACAGTGGAAGATTAAAATAGAATGAAGGCCCTTGATACTGTGTTAATTTGTTTTTTATTTTGTAGCGTTCCCCCTGCAAACAGTAGGTTCTCATGAGTTACTTATTTTATACATAGCAGTGTATATATGTCAATCCCAATCTCACTGTTCACCCCACACACCCACTTTCGCCCTTGGCATCCATACATTTATTCTCTATATGTGTGTGCCTCTACTTCTGCTTTGTAAATAAGATCATC
>SJYX01014404.1:57732-86750 GCA_006410675.1 Oreotragus oreotragus
CAGGGTCCTCATTACCATCTTTCTAAATTCCATATATATGTGTTAGTATACTGTATTGGTGTTTTTCTTTCTGGCTTACTTCACTCTGTATAATTGGTTCCAGTTTCATCCATCTTATTAGAACTGATTCAAATGTATTCTTTTTAATGGCTGAGTAATACTCCATTGTGTATATATACCACAGCTTTCTTATCCATTCATCCGCTGATGGACATCTAGGTTGTTTCCATGTCCTGGCTATTATAAACAGTGCTGCAATGAACATTGGGGTACATGTGTCTCTTTCTATTCTGGTTTCCTCGGTGTGTATGCCCAGCAGTGGGATTGCTGGGTCATAAGGCAGTTCTATTTGCAATTTCTTAAGGAATCTCCACACTGTTCTCCATAGTGGCTGTACTAGTTTGCATTCCCACCAACAGTGTAAAAGGGTTCCCTTTTCTCCACACCCTCTCCAGCATTTATTGCTTGCAGACTTTTGGATCGCAGCCGTTCTGACTGGTGTGAAGTGGTATCTCATTGTGGTCTTGATTTGCATTTCTCTGATAATGAGTGACGTTGAGCATCTTTTCATGTGTTTGTTAGCCATCCGTATGTCTTCTTTGGAGAAATGTCTATTTAGTTCTTTGGCCCATTTTTTGATTGGGTCTTTTATTTTTCTGTGTCCCCGTCCTATTCTTCCGCCATCTTGACAAAGTCCCCATTCATGTGTATCTTATGTAGCTTTGTTTTATTTTAAACCAATCGTCCAGAATCTGGTATTTTACATGCACAGCACATGTCAATTTGAGCTAGCCACATTTTAGGCGTGCAGTTAGCACAGGACCTTTGTTGTTTTCAGTCACTAAGTTGTGTTCCACTCTTTGTGACCCTGTGACCCACCAGGTTCCTCTGTCCTCAACTATCTCAGAAGTTTGACCAGATTCACTTCTGTTGAGTTGGTGATGCTATCTAACTATCTCATTCTCTGCTGCCCAATTCTCCTTTTACCTTCAGTCCTTCCCAGCATCAGGATCTTTTCCAATGAGCACGCTTTTTGCATCAGGTGGCCAAAGCATTGCAGTGTCAATTTCAGCATCAGTCCTTCCAATGAATATTTATGGCTGATTTCCTTTAGGATGTACTGGTTGGATCTCCTTGCATCCCAAGGGATTCTCAAGAGTCTTCTCCAGCCCTACAATTCAAAAGCATGACTTCTTTGGCAGTCAGCCTTCCTTCTTTATGGTTCAACTCTCACATCCATACATGACTACTGGAAAAAACCCACAGCTTTGACTACATGAACCTTTGTCAGTAAAGAGATGCCTCTGTTTTTGATATGCTGTCTAGATTTCTCAAAGCTTTCCTTCCAAGGTGGAAATGTCTTTTCACTTTATCACTGCAGTCATCATCCACAGTGATTTAGGAGCCCAAGAAAATAAAATCTACCACTGCTTCTACTTTTTCCCTTTCTATTTGCCATGAAGTGAATGGCAAACTAAGATCATGGTCTTAGTTTTTTATGAAACTAAGATTCCATGATCTTAGTTTTTTTTTTTGAATGTTGAGTTTCATGCCAGCTTTTTCCACTCTCCTATCTCACCCTCATGAAAAGGCTTTTTAACAGAAGTAAAGAAAAGCTAGAGTGGTATAATCTGCATATGTGGGGTTGTTAATATTTCTCCTGGAAATCTTGATTCCAGCATGTGATTCATCCAGCCCAGCATTTTGCATGATGTACTCTGCATAGAAGTTAAATATGCAAGGTGAAAAAAATATAGCCTCGATGTACTCCTTTCCCAAGTTTGAACCAGTCCATTGTTCCACGTCCATTTCTAACTATTGTTTCTTCACCCAAATACAGGTCTCCCAGGAGACAGGTAAGGTGGTCTAGTATTCCCATCTCTTGAAGAATTTCCCACAGTTTGCTGTAATCCACACAGTCAAAGGCTTTAGCATAGTCAATGAAGCAGAAGTAAATATTTTTCTGGAACTCTGCTGATTTCTCCATGATCCAATGAATGTTGGCAATATGACCTCTGGTTCCTCTGACACTTGGAAACCCAGTTTGTTCATCTTAAAGTTCTTGGTCCACATACTGCTAAAGTCTAGCTTGAAGGATTTTGAGCATAACCTTGCTAGTGTGTGAAATGAATGCAATTGTATGTTAGTTTGACAATTGTTGGGCATTGCCTTCTTTGGGACTGGAATGAAAAGTGAACTTTTCCAGTCTTGTGATCACTGCTAAGTTTTCCAAAATGCTAACATATTGAGTGTAACAATTTAATAACATCATCTTTTAGGATTTTTAAATACCTCAGCTGCAATTCAGTCACCTCCACTAGCTGATGTTTCCTAAGGCTCACTTGACTTTACATTCCAGTGTGTCTGGCTTGAGATGAGTGACTGCACCATCATGATTATCAGGGTCATTAAGACGTTTTTTGAATGGCTCTTCTGTGCATTCTTGCTACCTGTTCTTAATCTCTACTACTTCTGTTAGGTTCTCACTGTTTCTGTCCTTTATCATGCCCATCTTTGGATGAAACCTTCCCTTGGTATCTCCACTTTTCTTGAAGAGATCTCTGGTCTTTCCCATTCTATTGTTTTCCTCTATTTCTTTTCATTGTTCATTCAAGAAGGTCTTCTTTTCTCTCCTTGCTCTTCTCTGGAACTCTGTATTCAGTTGGGTATACTTTGCCCTTTCTCCCTTGCCTTTTGCTTCTCTTATTTCCTCAGCTTTGGAAAGTTTCCTCAGACATCCACTTTGCCTTCTTGCATTTCTTTTTCTTGGGTATGGTTTTGGTCACTGCCTCCTGTACATTGTTATGAACCTCCATCCATAGTTCTTCAGGCACTCTTTCTTCCAGATCTAATTTGAATCTATTTGTCATCTCCACTGTATAATCCTATGGGATTTGAGTTAGGTCATACCAAATGGCCTAGTGGTTTTCCTTACTTATTTTGTTTTTTTCAACTTAAGCCTGAATTTTGCAATAATGAGTTCAATGATCTGAGCCACACTCAACTCTAGGTCTTGTTTTTGCTGACTGTATGAAGCTTCTCCAACTTCAGCTGCAAAAAAAACATAATCAACCTAATATAGATATTGACCAGCTGGTGATGCCATGTGTAGAATCGTCTCTTGGGTTGTTGGAAAAGGATGTTTGTTGTGACCAGCATGTTCTCTTGACAAAACTCTGTTAGCCTTTGCCCTGCTTAATTTTGTACTTCAAGGTCAAACTTGTCTGTTATTCTGGATATCTCTTGACTTTCTACTTTTGCATTCCAATCCCCTATGATATACAAGGGCTTCCCTGGTGGTTCAGATGGTAAAGTATCTGCCTGTAATGAAGGAGACTTGGGTTTGATCCTGGGTTGGGAAGATCCCCTGGAGAAGAAATGGCAACCCACTTCAGTATTCTTGCCTGGAAAATCCCATAGACAGAGGAGCCTGGCAGGCTACAGTCCATAGGGTTGCATAGAGTCGGACACGACTGAGCAACTGAACTGAATGATATACAAAGGTCACTTTGTGTGTGTGTGTGTTAATTCAAGAAGATGTTGTAGTTATAAAATCAGTCAATTTTAGCTCTTTGTCATCAGTGGTTGGGGCACAGACTTGGATTATTGTGATGTTGTATGGTTTGCCTTGGAAATGAATTGAGATCATTCTGTCTTTTATGAGATTCCACCTAAGTACTGAATTTGGGACTGTTTTGTTAAATCTGAGGGCTACTCCATTTCTTCTAAGGGATTCTTGCCCTCAGTAGTAAATATCATGGTCATTTGGATTAATTTTGCCCATTGCCATCCATTTTAGTTCACTGATTCCTAAGATGTTGATGTTTATTCTCGCCATCTCCTGTTTGATCACATCCACTTTACCTTGATTTGTGTACCTAACAGTCCAGGTTCCAATGCAATATTATTCCTTATAGCTTCAGACTTTACTTTCACACCATGCATATCTACAAATGAACATCATTTCTGCTTTGTCCCAGTCACTTTGTTCTTTCTGGAGCTATTAGTAATTTCCCTTTGCTCTTCCCCAGTAGCATATTGACAGCTCTTGACCTGGGGGCCTCATCCAGTGTCATATCTATTTGCCTTTTAATATTGGAGTGGGTCACCATTTCCTTTTCCAGGAGACCACATTTTGTCAGAACTCTTCACTATGACTCTTCCATCTAGGATGACCCTGCATGTCAGTATTCTTGCCTGGAAAATCCCATAGACAGAGGAGCCTGGCAGGCTACAGTCCATAGGGTTGCATAGAGTCGGACACGACTGAGCAACTGAACTGAATGATATACAAAGGTCACTTTGTGTGTGTGTGTGTTAATTCAAGAAGATGTTGTAGTTATAAAATCAGTCAATTTTAGCTCTTTGTCATCAGTGGTTGGGGCACAGACTTGGATTATTGTGATGTTGTATGGTTTGCCTTGGAAATGAATTGAGATCATTCTGTCTTTTATGAGATTCCACCTAAGTACTGAATTTGGGACTGTTTTGTTAAATCTGAGGGCTACTCCATTTCTTCTAAGGGATTCTTGCCCTCAGTAGTAAATATCATGGTCATTTGGATTAATTTTGCCCATTGCCATCCATTTTAGTTCACTGATTCCTAAGATGTTGATGTTTATTCTCGCCATCTCCTGTTTGATCACATCCACTTTACCTTGATTTGTGTACCTAACAGTCCAGGTTCCAATGCAATATTATTCCTTATAGCTTCAGACTTTACTTTCACACCATGCATATCTACAAATGAACATCATTTCTGCTTTGTCCCAGTCACTTTGTTCTTTCTGGAGCTATTAGTAATTTCCCTTTGCTCTTCCCCAGTAGCATATTGACAGCTCTTGACCTGGGGGCCTCATCCAGTGTCATATCTATTTGCCTTTTAATATTGGAGTGGGTCACCATTTCCTTTTCCAGGAGACCACATTTTGTCAGAACTCTTCACTATGACTCTTCCATCTAGGATGACCCTGCATGGCATAACTTGTAGCTTCACTGAATTATGCAAGCTCCTTTGCCCCAACAAGGCTGTGATCCATGAAGAAACACATGTGCATAATGGCTACCATATTGGAGAGCACAGCTCCAATTATTCCTCCTTCATGTAGCCACAGGCCTACATCAAGCAACCAAGTTATTTATCAAGGATACCCCTCCATTTTTTCACACTGAGAAAACTATTAATGAGACAACCAAGTCAAATCCTTAGAAAGCCAAATATCACCTTTTCTTTTTAAGTTTATCTGATCTGGCCACCACTGACATGAGTCTCTATAACCCAGTTCATAAACAGAGCATATGAAATTTCATTTTCAGTCTCCTTGCATCCCACATCTAGACATCAGGCTTGTACACTATTTCCTCTTCTAACTCTTAGGTATCTATTTGTTGACCAAGCCCTTCAATTCAGTTCAGTTTAATTCAGCTCAGTCGCTCAGTCATGTCTGACTCTTTGTGATCCCATGAATCGCACCACGCCAGGCCTCCTTGTCCATCACCAACTCATGGAGTTCACTCAAACTCATATCCATCGAGTCGGTGATGCCATCCAGCCATCTCATCCTCTGTCGTCCTCTTCTCCTCCTGCCCTCAACCTCTCCCAGCATCAGAGTCTTTTCCAATGAGTCAACTCTGCATGAGGTGGTCAAAGTACTGGAGTTTCAGCTTCAGCATCAGTCCTTCCAATGAACACCCAGGACTGATTTCTTTTAGAATGGACTGGTTGGATCTCTTTGCAGTCCAAGGGACTCTCAAGAGTCTTCTCCAACACCACAGTTCAAAAGCATCAATTCTTCGGTGCTCAGCTTTTTTCAGTCTAACTCTCACATCCATACATGACTTCTGGAAAAACCATAGCCTTGACTAGATGTAATTTGTTGGCAAAGTAATGTCTCTGCTTTTTAATATGCTGTCTAGGTTGGTCATAACTTTCCTTCCAAGGAGTAAGCCCTTAAGATGCTCTTACTATAAATTAGGCAGAAATAAGAAGCAAAAGAGAGTTCCAAACTCAAGAGAAGTTGGGAACCATATACGCTATATATCATGTCCCTAGGAAATTAGTATGTTCATAGTAAAAGCCAAAAGCAAGGTTATATTTGTTCAAATAGAGCTATATTCTAATTCTGCCTCTATCATCTGTTTGCATGTATGCTAAGTCACTTCAGTCATGTCCAAATGTTTCTGACCCTATGGACTGTGGCCCTCCAGGCTCCTCTGTCCATGGGATTCTCCAGGCAAGGATACTAGAGTGGGTTGCTATTTTCCACTCTAGAGAATCTTTCCAACCCAGGGATCAAACCCACATCTCTTATGTCTTCTGCATTGGCAGGTGGGTTCTTTACCACTAGCATGGCCTGGGAAACCCTACAATATTAGAGTGGGTTACCATGCCCTTCTCTAGGGGATTTTCTTGACCCAGGTTTAAAAACCAGGTTTCCCACATTGCAGGCAGATTCTTTACCATTTGAGCTACTCAGGACCTAAAATTTTCATATAGGAACATTTTTAGCTGTAATATAGGAACAATAATATTAATAGTCCTTGGTTTTAAGAATTACAATTGCAGCCATACCTTTAATATTTGCACTGGATCAGATTCTTTGCTAAGGATTTAACATTCATTATTTATTAAATAAAGGAAATATATCTCACCAAATGTGGTAATACATGTACTATTTCTATCTTATATTTGCTTATCAGTATAGTCAGTATAACTATTATGATTATAATGATTGCTTTATTATTTCTCATCTATCTTCAATTTTCTTAATTGATGATAACATCCCAATTTTCATAATAGACAGAAAATCTGCAGTGACAAAACAATGTGTATTATATGAATCCCCAGGGTACAGTTTGTTTATTTCTTATCAACTTCTGATGCTCAGCTGCTCAATAGACAATGAATAAATTAACAAATTAATTAGTGAGCCAAATAAAGGAGAATTTCTGAATGCAATAGCCATGGTATAGCAAAGCGAGATTATATTAATTATGTTCTCTATTTCATTTAGAGGGCTGTATTTTACACAGCAGCCTCCAAAATTTCTCAAAGCAAACCAAAAGAGGTGTGTGTTGTACCATCAGTAGAACAAATTGAATGTTTATTTAAATGGAGGAATCAGATTCTTTGACAATGAGACCAATTAGATTCCTCTTACTACTGACTCATTTGAAAAGACCCTGATGTTGGGAAAGGTTGAAGGCAGGAGGAGAAGGGGATGACAGAGGATGAGATGGTTGGATGGCATCACCGACTCAATGGACATGGGTTTGGGTGGACTTTGGGAGTTGGTGATGGACAGGGAGGCCTGGCGTGCTGCGGTTCATGGGGTTGCAAAGAGTCGGACACAACTGAACCACTGAACTGAACTGATTGCTCCACTCCTTCCCCTTCCCACTAGTGACTAGGTCAGAGATAGGCCACTTGGTTTGTTAAACAGCTGTACACAGACAGCTGTGAATTCTCTGGATGCAGAACAGATTCATATAAAACAGGGTCTGCTCTTTCTGAGACTTTAGATCTGGGAATTTATTCAATCTGCTTCCTTCTTTTTTTTTTTTCAAAATCTTACAAAATATGAAGTTTTTGCTTCTACCATCAACACGTATGGAGAAGGAAATGGCAACCCACTCCAGTGTTCTTGCCTGGAGAATCTCAGGGACGGGGGAGCCTGGTGGGCTGCCGTCTATGGGGTTGCACAGAGTTGGACACGACTGAAGCGACTTAGCAATCAACACGTAAGTTATTAAAAAACCATACCACACCATTTGTGAGCAAATGTTGAGGTCATGCCCTTTTGTGCACAAACTTCTAGTCTAAAAATGCTCATTGTGTAAGAGCCAACAAAGCTAGCTGGCAATGACACTGGCCTTTTGGGAAAATTTAGATGTTTTCAACATGTAAGTTATTAAAAAACCATACCACACCATTTGTGAGCAAATGTTGAGGTCATGCCCTTTTGTGCACAAACTTCTAGTCTAAAAATGCTCATTGTGTAAGAGCCAACAAAGCTAGCTGGCAATGACACTGGCCTTTTGGGAAAATTTAGATGTTCATACATTAAAGAAAGGAGACGCCTGTTTTACACTGCTCAGAATTAAATCAAAATATACTAAAGACTTAAATATAAGAGTAGACACCATAAAACTCCTAGAAGAAAATAGTGGAAAAAAAAAAAAAAGGCTGGACAGGGCTCTTGGCAATGATGATTTGGATGCGACATGTAAAGCACAAATAACAAAAGCAAAAAGAAACCTGTAGGACCATAACTAAGACGCTTCTGCACAGCAGAAGAAACAATTAACAAAATGAAAAGGCAGCCTATGGAATGGGAAATGGTATTTGTAAACTATGTATCTGACCACGGGCTAATACTCAAAATATATAAAGAACTCATATAACTCAATAGCAAAAAATTTCCAAATAATCCAATTAAAAACTGAGCAGAGGATCTTAACGGACATTTTTCAAAAGAAGATGTATGAAAGGCCATAGGTACTTGAAAAGATGTTAAACATCACTAATCATCAGAGAAATGGAGTGAAAAGCACAAGATATTATCTCATACCTACTAAAATGGTTACCATCAAAAAAGAAAGGGATAACAAGTGCACCGTTACTGTGACTGCAAACTGGTACAGCCACTAGGGAAAACAGTATGGAGGCTGCTCAAAAAATTAAAAATAGAACTGCTATACAAGTCATCAACTTCAATCCATAAGATATATCCAAATAAGATTAAAACCCTATGTCAAGAGATATCTGCACCCCTGTGTTCACTGCAGCATTATTTACAATGGCCAGGCGTAACAACAATATGTGTCCAAATAAAGATATATGGATAAAGAAGTTGTGACATACATACAACAATGGAATATTTTTCAGTAATTAAAAAGAAGGGAATCTGCCATTTGTGACCACATGAATGGAACTTGAGAGCATTATGCTAAGCAAAATAATTTAGACAGAAATACAAATTCTGAATGATTGCTCTTACACGTGGTATCCAAAAACAAAACAAAAAGCCCCACCAGACTCAAAAAAGATCAGGATTTGTACCTATAAGAGGTGGTATGTGGCGGGAGGAGGGAATGGTTGAAGGTGGTTGAACTGGTTGAAAAAGTACAAACTTCAGTTATAAGATACATAAATAGTAGGGGATCAGCAGGCAAAGAATCCAGTAGCAATGCAGGAGATGCAGGTTCAACCTTTGGGCTGGGAAGGAGCCCAAGGAGGAGCAAATGGCAACCCACTCTAGCATTCTTGCCTGAAAAATCCCATGGACAAAGGAGCCTGGTGGGATAGAATCTGAAGGATGGCAGAGTCAGACAAGCCTGAGCCGCTGTGCACACGCAGGTACTAGGGACGCAATGCACACGCACAGTTAGCACTGCTGAGTGAGACATTTGAAAGCTATTACGAGAGTAAATCCTAAGCGGGGTCATCATGAGCAAAAAACAAAACAAAACTATTTTCTCCCTTTTTTTGTATATATATGAGATTATGGAGGTTAAGCACTTATAGTCATTTTACAATACTTAAAGTAAGATCATTATGCTGTATACCTTAAACTTATATAGTTGTTTAGTTGCTAGTCATGTCCAACTCTTTTGTGACCCCCGGATTGCAGCCCACCATGTTCTTCTGTCTATGGGATTTCTCAGGCAAGGACGCTGGAGTGGGTTGCCATTTCCTTCTCTGGGGGATCTTCTCAATTCCGGGACCAAACGCTTGTATCCTGCATTGCAGATGGCCTCTTTACCAACTTGCATAGTACTATATGTCAATTTTATTGCAATAAATTTAGAAAAGCTTAGGAGAAAAATAATCAGCATTTTGTATTAAATTCTATTTTGAGTAACAATCCATTTTCTTTACTTTTCTTGCCCTCTTAAACTTTACTTAAATGGAAATATTTTTATGTAGCTACATTTCCTATTTACGTGAACAGCAAATAGTTGCTACTTTATATGTGATTGTATCCCTGGAGCAGGAAATGGCAATCTGCTGCAGCATTTTTGCCTGAAAAATTCCATGGACAGAAGTCTGGTTGGCTACAGCCCACGGAATCTCAAAGAGTCGGACACAACCGACAGACGGAGCTCACGTGTGATTCTCTATCAGAGTCACATATCGTTATTTTGCATCCAGGCTGTTTATTTAAAGAACATCTGCATTAAAAGAACAAAAAACTACAACACTAAAGGATGAAATTTTCATTGAAACGGCTCAGGAATTCTTGGTCTAAAAATTTTCAGGATGTTTCCAATGCCAGTATTAGAACATATGCTTATAACAAATAAGAGATAAAGAGATATAATTCTTTACACCTGGGAGATATTTAAGATGAAGTGTTTACTTAAAGAAAGAAATAAGATTCAATGTTTTTCCTCAAAGGAAAATTGATATAAAAATGTATCTCCTCTCTCCTTCCTCCTTCCTTTCTTCTTTCATTCCTTCTCCCCTTCCTTTCTTCTCTTTTTCTTTCCTTTCTTTCTAAGCAGAGGAATAAAGTTTCAAATATTGATATCATTGGAGTTGAAGAAATGAGATCCATTCTTTGGAGCCCTACAGGATTAAAGATCATTGCCTGAGGGGACAAAGAGTTTATCTCAGTAGACTCTATAAGTTCAGTTCAGTTCAGTTCAGTCGCTCAGTCGTGTCCGACTCTTTGCGACCCCATGAATCGCAGCACGCCAGGCCTCCCTATCCATCACCATCTCCCGGAGTTCACTCAGACTCACCTCCATCGAGTCCATGATGCCATCCAGCCATCTCATCCTCGGTCGTCCCCTTCTCCTCTTGCCCCCAATCCCTCCCAGCATCAGAGTCTTTTCCAATGAGTTAACCCTTCGCATGAGGTGGCCAAAGTACTGGAGTTTCAGCTTTAGCATCATTCCTTCCAAAGAAATCCCAGGGTTGATCTCCTTCAGAATGGACTGGTTGGATCTCCTTGCAGTCCAAGGGACTCTCAAGAGTCTTCTTGATCCAGCGGATGTTGGCAATTTGATCTCTGGTGCAGGAGACCCGGGTTCGATCCCTGGGTTGGGAAGATCCCCTGGAGAAGGAAATGGCAATCCACTCCAGGACTATTGCCTGGAAAATCCCATGGACAGAAGAGCCTAGTAGGCTACAGTCCATGGGGTCGCAAAGAGTCGGACACGACTGAGCGACTTCATTTCACTTCACTTTATTAAAAATAGCAAATGAATGTTATGCATTAATATTAACCAATGTGCATGGTTGACATTAAGGTATAGCTACTTTAATTGAGTAAAAGGTATGCACGGTCCTGCTATTGCGCTTTCTGTGAAGTTCACACTCTCTCTGACCATCACATCGTTGACAAGGTATCTCACATATGGGAACAAGAGCACAGATCCACAGACACACTGCTCCGCCCTTCTATGCTTGAGGATTCAGCAAACGCGATCTGGATTATGCACAATACTTAATGGAAATGGCCAAAAAACAGACTTGACCTTGCAGTAAACTGACAGGAATCTTAGCCTGAACATGTTTGAAAGACAAAGACACCATTAAAAAAAGAAAAAAAGGAGAGGGCGAATCACCAAGTTGTCAGGAAGTGTCAAGCCATCCTAGTTTCAGGAGCCATGCAGTTCAAAGTTGAGTTAGAGGACTCCAAGCCAGGAAGGTTTACAGACTTCTAATTCTGTCTTCAGGATACTTAATTTTTTGCTTAAGCTCTTTTTTAAATGACGATTACAGGGAATCAAAAAAAAAAAAAAAGCAAAATCTCTGCTTTGTTAAGCTTTATGCATTCTCAAAGAGTTATCTATAAAGCAGAAGAATCTTGCTGAATAAATGAAGGTTAAATCATCAATAGCAAGATCATTATTTTCTCATTTAAAAGATCTATAAAAGGACGCAGCTCTGCCCTTGCTGTATTAATGTGTGAGCATAAATACTTGAAGGTAAATGCTTGGGATATGCATCTGGTCCAAAGTTAAAATAGTAAATGAAAGTTAACTTCTCTATCTTTGAATCTATTTTTCTCCTAGATTATAAAGCAGATCAAATTATGATTTGTAAGGAAAGGAACCTTTCCTACTATATTGATCATACTGTGTATAATACTTACGTTATTTAAATATCAAGTCATATTTAACATCTGTGACAAAAGGTGTATCCTTATAAATAAATAAGGGTCGCGTTACTAGGCGTTCCCCTCATTGGTTTCACTTTATGTTCATTATGAACCAAGTTTGGCATATGCACATATTGAGATTCTTTACATATTTAGCACAACAAATACACAGCAAAATACCTGGAAGGAAGAGATGTGTGCCTAACTTTCGATGAGAGATTCTAACTTTCTGGGGCTCGGTGTGGTCCAGTCGCTCAGTCGTGTCAGAGTCTTTGTGGCCCCGTGGACCGCGGCTCGCCGGTCCTCCCTGCCCTTCGCTGTCTCCTGGAGCTTGCTCACGCTCATGTCCGTTGACTCACTGACGCCATCCGACCGTCTTACCGTCTGCAGTTCCCTTCTCCAGACTTTAGCCTTTCCCAGCATCAGGATCCCTGAGGATGAGTCGGCTCTTCCCATCAGGCGGCCCAACGTACTGGAGCTTCAGCTTCAGCAGCAGACCGCCCAGTGAATATTCAGGACTGATTTCCTTTAGGATTGACTGGTTTGATCTCCTTGCAGTCTAAGGGACTCTCAAGAGTCTTTACCAACACCACAGTTCAAAATAATCAATTCTTCATTGTTCAGTCTTCCTTATGGTTCAACTCTCACATCCATACATGATTACTGGAAAAAAAAAACATAGCTTTGACCAGGCAGACCTTTGTTGGCAAAGTAATGTCTCTGCTTTTTAATATGCTATCTAGGTTGGTCATGACTTTTTTTCCAAGGAGAAAGCATCTTTTAATTTTTTGGCTGGAGTCACCATCTGCAGTGATTTTAGAGCATGAGAAAATAAAATCTGTCACTGTTTCTACTGTTGCCCCATCTATTTGCCAGGAAATAATGGGATCTGATGTCATTATCTTAGTTTTCTGAATGTTGAGCTTTAAATCAACTTTTTCCACTCTCTTGTTTCATTTTCATCAAGAGGCTCTTTAGTTCTTCTTGCTTTCTGCCATAAGGTGAAACCTCTGCATCTTTGAGGTTATCAATATTTCTCCCAGCAATCTTGATTCCAGCTTGTGCTTCTTCCAGTCTAGCATTTCTCATGATGTACTCTGCATATAAGCTAAGTAAGCAGGGTGACAATGTACAGCCTTGACAAACTCCTTTTCCTATTTGGAACTAGTCTGTTGTTCCATGTCCAGTTCTAACTGTTGCTTCTGGACCTGCAAATAGCTTTCTCAAGAGGCAGGTCTGGTGGTCTGGTATTCCCATCTCTTGAAGAATTTTCCACAGTTTTGTGACCCACACAATAAATGACCTTAGCATAGTTACTGAAGCAGAAGAATTTTTTTTCTGGAACTTTCTTGCTTTTTCTATGATCCAGCATATGTTGGCAAGTGGATCTCTTGTTCCTCTGCCTTTTCTAAATCCAGCTTGAACATCTGGAATTTCTTGGTTCAAGTACTGTTGAAGTTATCTTGGAGAATTTTGAGCATTACTCTGCTAGCATGTGAAATGAGTACAATTGTGTGGTAGTTTGAACATTCTCTGGAGTTGCCTTTCTTTGGAATTGGAATGAAACTTTATCTTTCCCCATCATGTGGCCACTGCTGAGTTTTCCAAATTTGCTGGCATACTGAACGCAGCACTTTAACACTTTTAGGATTTGAAATAGCTCAGCTGGAATTCCATTACCTCTACTAGCTTTGTTTGTAGTGATGCTTTCTAAAGCCCATTTGACTTCACACTCCAAGATGTCTGGCTATATATGAGTGATCACACCGTTGTGGTTATCTAGGTCGTGAAGATCTTTTTTTTATAGTTCTTCTGTGTATTCTTCTCACCTCTTCTTAATATCCCCTGCTTCTGTTAGTTCCCTACCATTTCTGTCCTTTATAGTACCCATCTTAGCATGAAATTTCCCCTTGGTATCTCTAATTTTCTTGAAGAGATCTCTAGTCTTTCCCATCCTATTGTTTTCCTCTATTTCTTTGCATTGATCACTGAGGAAGGCTTTCTTATCTTTCCTTGCTATTCTTTGGAACTCTGCATACAGATGCGTATATCTTCTGTTTGTCCTTCGTCTTTCATTCTTTTTTCTCAGCAATTTTGTTATGCATCCTGAGACAATCATTTTGCCTTTCTTTTTCTTGGGGAGGATTTTGACCACCATCTCCTGTATAATGTCATGAGCTTCTGTCCATAGTTCTTCAGGTTCTGTATCAGATCTAACCCCTTGAATCTGTTTGTCACCTCCACTGTATTTTCATAAGGTTTTTAATTTAGGTCTTACCTGAATGCTCCAGGAGTTGGTGATGGACAGGGAAGCCTGGCATGCTGCAGTCCATGGAGTTGCAGAGTCACACATGACTTGAGTGACTGGACTGAACTGAACTGAATGCTTTAGTGTTTTTCCTTACTTCAATTTGGCCTGAATTTTTGCAATGAGTTCATGATCTGAGCCAAATCAGTTCCTGGTCTTGTTTTTGCTGACTGCAGAGTTTCTCCATCTTTGACTGTAAAGAATGTCCTTAATGGCCTTAATGACCTTATTTGTAAAATCGTTTAGTTGAAAATAGGTTAGAGCTAGATGTTCAAGGTGTTATAATCTTTTTCTGGAAAGGGCACAGAGACACATGCTTAAGAATCTATCTATATTATTCCTTCCTTTTCAATATAAAAGAGCTTATTAACTGATTTACTTATTTTCTTGATACTTAAAGATGTATTATTAAAGAAAAATAAAGTCAGTTTTTAACTATTTTTTTCTCCAGCTTTTGCTTCGAGCTTTCTTGTTTTATACATAAGAAGGTATGAAGTATTTCTCTGAAACTGCATGAAGAATAAGAATAAATAAAAACTATAAACCCGCTTTGTACCAGGTTTCAACAAAAAAGTAATGCCTTTGGTTCTTTATATTATCTTTTGGACTATACACATGATTATAATTGAATGATCTAGTTACCTTTAATTCCAGTTTATCCCCATTTAATTCTAAGGAATTATCTGTCTAGATGAAGTAAAGAAATAAATCATCTGCATTTTATATGAGGTGTTGACATTTATTGATTTAATGTTCTCTTAAATACTTTCAGGGAAACACTTTTTAAATTATAATAATAAGTGGACAGAAATTAATGGACCTAACAAGAGTAATATGTTGGCATATAATTCACTGTCAAAATTTTGTGAGTAAATTTTATTTTCACCCTTTTTAGTAAGAGAAAACTATGGCTCAGAGGCTATGTAGCTATCCTTTGTACCTTGCACTGCTCCTTTCCCATGAGCAGTGAGAGGATACTGCACTATTAGTGAAGTGAAAGTCCCTCGGTCGTGTCTGACTCTTTGTGACACCGTAGACTATACACCCTATGGAATTCCCCAGGCCAGAATACTGGAGTGGGTAGCCTTTCCCTTCTCCAGGGGATCTTCCAAACCCAGTGATTGAACCCAGGTCTCCCACATTGCAGGTGGATTCTTTAGCAGCTGAGCCACCTCTGAGAAACATAATTATTCCTTTTAGACACTGACATGTATTATGTTTTCTGTTTTCACAAGACTAAAAGTCCTTGAAAACAAAACCTTTGAAAAAATATTGTACTCTAAATAATTTAGGAAGAAATAGATAATCTATTATGAATATAATAAATGATTAACATTCAGACACTTCTGTATTAATATTTAATAAAAAATGTGTTGTAATGTAACAAGCAGTAACAGTTCAGTTCAGTAGCTCAGTCATGGCCGACTCTTTGTGACCCCATGAATCACAGCACGCCAGGCCTCCCTGTCCATCACCAACTCCCGGAGTTTACCCAAACCCATGTCCATTGAGTCGGTGATGCCATCCAGCCATCTCATCCTCGGTCGTCCCCTTCTCCTCCTGCCCCCAATCCCTCCCAGCATCAGAGTCTTTTCCAGTGAGTCAACTCTTCGCATGAGGTGGCCAAAGTACTGGAGTTTCAGCTTTAGCATCATTCCTTCCAAGGAACACCCAGCTCTGATCTCCTTTAGAATGGACTGGTTGTATCTCCTTGCAGTCCAACTTTAGTAAACATCATATATAAAAACATGAAGCATAAATAATTCAGATTACCTTTCTTATAATCTCCAAGAAAGCTGTGAGTATGTATTAAATGTGTCTTTCTACAAATACAGAATCAGCCATCTTTCACCTCATAATTCCTTTCATGTTCTTTACCTTATGCTCTATTAGTTTTACCTTTAACTATCCTCTTGATTTTTTTGGCTTGATTTCATCTTTAAAACAACAGAGTTACAGTTTCTCTTTTTCATATGCAAATAAATTATATTTCAAAATTGTTATACTTTATCAGGTTTGATTGTTGGCTCAATGGTAAAGAATACACCTGCCAGTGCAGGGGATGTGAGTTCAATCCCTGAGTCAGAAAGATCCCCTGGAGAGGGAAATGGCAATTCAGTTCATATTCTTGCCTGGGAAATCTCATGGACAGAGGAGCCCTAGCAGGCTACAGTTCATGGGATTGCAAAAGAGTCAGACATGACTTACTAACTAAACAACAGACAACATAGATACATGCACGGTAAGTATAAAATTAGAATATACCGCTTATCCCATATCAGTTTCATATTTAATCATCTTTAATAAAATCAGCAGATGACACCACCCTTATGGCAGAAAGTGAAGAGGAACTGAAAAGCCTCTTGATGAAAGTGAAAGAGGAGAGTGACAAAGTTGGTTTAAAGCTCAACATTTAGAAAACAAAGATCATGGCATCTGGTCCCATCACTTCTTGGCAAATAGATGGGGAAATAGTGGAAACAGTGGCAGACTTTATTTTTTGGAGTTCCAAAATCACTGCAGATGGTGACTGCAGCCATGAAATTAAAAGACGCTTACTCCTTGGAAGGAAAGTTTTGATCAACCTAGACAGCATATTCAAAAGCAGAGACATTACTTTGCCGACTGAGGTCCATCTAGTCAAGGCTATGGTTTTTCCAGTGGTCATGTATGGACGTGAGAGTTGGACTGTGAAGAAAACTGAGCACTGAAGAATTGATGCTTTTGAACTGTGGTGTTGGAGAAGACTCTTGAGAGTTCCTTGGACTGCAAGGAGATCCAACCAGTCCATTCTAAGGGAAATCAGTCCTGGGTGTTCTTTGGAAGGAATGATGCTAAAGATGAAACTCGAGTACTTTGGCCACCTCATGCAAAGAGTTGACTATTGGAAAAGACTGTGATGCTGGTAGGGATTGGGGGCAGGAGGAGAAGGGGACGACAGAGTATGAGACGGCTGGATGGCATCACCGAGTCGATCGACTTGAGTTTGAGTGAACTCCAGGAGTTGGTGTAATCAGTCCTGGGTGTTCTTTGGAAGGAATGATGCTAAAGATGAAACTCGAGTACTTTGGCCACCTCATGCAAAGAGTTGACTATTGGAAAAGACTGTGATGCTGGTAGGGATTGGGGGCAGGAGGAGAAGGGGACGACAGAGTATGAGACGGCTGGATGGCATCACCGAGTCGATCGACTTGAGTTTGAGTGAACTCCAGGAGTTGGTGATGGACAGGGAGGCCTGCCATGCTGCGATTCATGGGGTCGCAAAGAGTCGGTCACGACTGAGTGACTGAACTGAACTGAACTGAACTGAATAAAGTCAGGATTTTCTAACAGTAATAGCAATAAAAATTTTGTTGTCAATAAAGATTAGGTTATGGGAGCAATATATAGATCATAACAAGTTCACTCAAAAAAAAAGAAAAAAAGAAAAGAAAAAGAGAAGTGAGCTGCTTTTGCCTTAATAGGAAATACAGAGATGGTGAAGAGTTCAAGTGTCAAATTTTACCTTCAGTTGAATTCTTGCCTTATTTGAAATCACAGTGAAGGGCTGTCTCCTTTTAGACACCTGTGTTTAACCACACTGTTTTCTGATACAAACTATTTTTCTTCTGTTACAAGTGTCTATGCTACATTGTTAAATCTGAAGTCTGAGGTCAAAGAAGACAGTATGACTTCATGATTCAGACACACGACAAGAGGCATTCTCCCATACCCCTCTGATGCCTGAAGTGCTCTTGTGAGTTTCCAGAGCTTAGCCTTCCAAAGAAGGGAAGGCTGAAGTGAATCTAAGACATGGGTTAAAGCAACTTTTAGATTCTCACTATTGTGGAAAATAAACCCCCCGTCTTGAAATTTTACTTCAGATTGATTAGGCAAATAAATGATGCTTGAAAAAGCTGTTCCACTTCAAAATCATTGGCTTTTGCACACTGTTCTCAGTTTGATTTTTGAAAAACCTCTCTTCTCTGCCAATTGTGCTACCCCCAATGGTCTTTTGGCATTATCTGTTGGGTTATTGTATGATCTCAGTGTACACAAAATGCAAGCAGCTGAAACACTTACTTTATATTAAAGACATACACAAGTTTTCAAATGGAGAAACAAAAAAAAACCTTAATGGAAGTGTGGAAATCAATCCAAAGAAAGTACAAAATTGACTTAACTTGGCAGGTTTAGACTTACTGAGCTAAACGGACTATTCAGTTGGATAGTGAAGTTCAGGAAATACAATTATTGTTCTGTTACATTGGTGACTCTTGGGATTTGGCTTTTGAAGTTGTTTCAAATCTTTTACAAAACATCTATGTAAAACTCTCTCCTTACCCTTCTGGTGTGTTGGCCATGATATTTAGTCAGTTACTATTGATGTTTACCAAATGTTATTTTGCTAATTTTAAGAATTTAAAGTCTCATATAGCCAATGGTCCACTCATTTAAAGCCCCAGCACCTCTCACCAGGATTGTTGGCATTCTTGATTAATCCCTGGAGCTTACAGGATAACTCATGCTAACTAGCTGTATGAGGAAGTGGAAAATCTATAGCAAGACTGAAGCTCTATGGTTATTCTGAGAAAAGCACCTACCCCTTCAGTTTCACTTTTTTTTTTTTTTCTATTATGTGTATTAGTAGTCACTAAAAATCAAGTGTTATTTTTTTTTTTTATCATTTGCTTTGGTAAAAAGGCTTTACTGTTTTCAGTTTATAAGACCCTAATTCTTAAGCTAACATGTTTCATAAATCATCAGACAATAAGAATGTTAGTGGCTCTATGCAAGATATATTTGGGAGGGCCTTTTAAAAATATTCAAATAAAATTAAATCTAAAATTTTATATTATTTAATTTAAAATTTGAACTTATAGGCCATACAGTTTTAACATTATTATACTTAGCATATGCAGTGAGGTAAGTTTGACACTTTGCAATAGAAAATTTGTGGTGACTGAGGGCTTTCTGTTCAATGATAGTCAGCATTGGAGAAGCAATTATTTTATGCTGAAAGCAACCATATAACCTCATGATTACACCCATGTGAATGCTTTCAGAGTTTACTCAGATGAGTACACAGCAAGATGACAAAAAGCTATTCAAGCAATAGACACAGAATCCACGCTTCTGAGTCAGTGCACTGTGAGTAATACAAAGCTAAAAGAGACCCAAGATATAGGAGTTTAAAGTCATCAGATATAGAACTTCAGCGCACTAGATTTTTCATGTCACTTCCAAGGGCTCTCAGAGTACCTGTAATTCAGATTATACATCACTAGCTTATATGGAGACTGTTAAGAAAAATCTTGGGTTACCACAAAACATTTTAGCTGGGCCAAGAGCATTATGAGGACACATTTTAAAAAGAGAGAGAAAGAAAGAGCCACTCTTGTTGAAAACCTCGTCAAAAACCCCACGTCAGGACTGCTTTACCATTCTGAATCATCCTGTAAATCTGATTATTTTATAAGAGTGATCAAGTGAAGAGAAATGACGGAAAATTCAAATTCAGGCTCTGAATAACTGCAGTTCAGGTAAACGCTGAGCCTTCCTGAGAAATGAGAATCTTGTAGAGTCAGAGTGGCAAGTAATGGATACAGAGTCCTGATAATTCATTCAGTAGAGGCTTGATACAAACAAGGAATCTGTGACCACTGAAGGGGGGCACACAACAAAAACAAGAAAACACACAGAAGTTGAAAACAGACTTTGGTGGATGTTGTTGAACATAGCACCCTTGCTGCGCAGCTCTGCTGAGATGCCATCAGGCCCCCACTTTACCTGTTCTGTGTCTCAGGGGGCCTGTGATCCATGCTACTTCTTCCCTCTTCCCATTTGCTACTCAGGGTCCTGGCTGGATTCCTGGAGCACGGTGGACATTCGGATAATGGGTTGATCAAGTATAATCCGGGGAAGGCAATGGCACCCCACCCCAGTACTCTTGCCTGGAAAATCTAATGGACGGAGTAGCCTGGTGGGCTGCAGTCCATGGGGTCGCTAACAGTCGGACAGACTGAGCGACTTCACTTTCACTTTTCTCTTTCATGCATTGGAGAAGGAAATGGCAACCCACTCCAGTATTCTTGCCTGGAGAATCCCAGGGACGGGGGAGCCTGGTGGGCTGCCGTCTATGGGGTCACACAGAGTCGGACACGACTGAAGCGACTTAGCAGCAGCAGCAGCAGCAGCAAGTATAATCAATCAAGGTATTCCATATATTATGCAATTAGGGGCTATTTGGTTATTTTCCATAATGAGAAATATTACAAATAATCTGAGTTTCTCAGTCTTTTTCCACCAAACGCTCTTTTCATATCCAATTCAAGACATAAATAACTAGTAGTTATCTCTCTTGCAATTGGTATTTCAAATGCCCATTTGTATTTCTCTTCAAATTCCTTCCCAGGAAATATTTACTGAGTGTTTGTTAATTATGTCTGTGTTCAAAGATGGGATGTATCATTTGTAAGAAAGATCAAGTTTTGGCCTTTCATGGAGCATCTATTTTAGTGAAAGAAAAGACATGAAACACAAAATTACGTAATACAATGTATCAGATAAATAAAACGGGAAGTGAGAATAAAGAATAATAGAGGTGATTTTTAGATAGAGTTAATCAAGGAAGGCTTCTGTGCAAAACTAGCATTTAGGATAAACTATTTCAGGAAAATAAAAGGCAAATATGATGATCTCATGGAATGAAGAGTCTTGTGAAGCAGAGGATGTGAAAGAAATCCACTGAGGGTGGGGCTTATGAGTGAATGGGAGATTGACAAGCAAGAACCAGATGATTGTGAAGACGCTTGGATTTTATTCTGATTGTGACAAAAGCCACCAAAAGTTTTGAAAAGAAAGTGATCTGATCTAATTTAGGCACTAAAATGATACTGACTGCTCTGTGGGAAAGAGGTAAGAAAATGGAATACAGCAAGAAGAGTCTATTGCAGCCTATGGTGGCTGAAGTGGGGTGATATTAATATAAAACTGGAGAGAACAGTTTGGATTTAGCCTTTATTTTCAGGAAGGAACAATGTGACTTCCTGTAGATGAGAATTAGGTATAAAGGAAAGGAAGGAGTCAGATATGACTCCTCATATTTTGGCTTAAAATAACCAGACATTTTGATGGCCTCATTTATCCAAGTAGGGAAGAAAGGGAATTTGAATTTGAAGATACCATTTTTGCATTATTTTTCAACCTGGGTATCAAATGTACTGGCTTATGCATTTAGAATTCTTTAGGAGAGTAAATTAAATTGTCCTTTTAGTAAGTAAACTAACCCTCAGTATGATAACATATATCAGCAATCCTAAAAGCAAGTATCAGTAAACAAGGAAAAGGCTTTACTGAGAATTCTCTTCAGAAGTCATATAAGTGTTTTTAATATTATTATTATTTCTTTCTTAGGAAAGAAAATATTTTACCAATAATTTTACCAAAATCTTGCCTTCTTTATCCATACACACTCCCACTGGACTATTGTAATATACCAAAACCCCCAAGCAAATACTGACAAATAACTATAACCATAGAATATAGACAGGTTTAAGTATTTCATTCAAGGTGAAATAACAGTTCATTTAAGCTTCCTATTGTTAAATATTATTACTAAGATAAGTGTTTTATCCAGTAGAATAAGGATATCTGGTTTTCCCGGGTGGCTCAGTAATAAGGAATCTGCCTGTCAATGCAGACACGGGTTCAATCTTTGGGTCAGGAAGATCCCCTGGAGAAGAAAATGGGAATTCGTTCCAGTCTCCTTGCCTGGGAAATACCACGGACAGAGGAGCCAGGTGGGGTACAGTGCACGGGATGCAGCTTAGGGACTAAACAGCAGCACAGGGACGTCCTAACTGACTAGACGTTCACAAATTTTATTTCCTCTGTCTTTTGAGGCAACTTCATTAACGGTTTTTGCCTTTTTTTTTTTTTTTTTGCATTTTACCCACCCGGCATTCATTCTCTTGGTTTAATTCAAATCATTTCAGTGTACTTTTATAGAATCCTGTATCTACTACATGGTTGGTCTTTAGATCAGGATATTTTCTTTTGTTCTTAACTGAAATGATAGATTTGTGCCATCAAAACAAATTGGAATTTTTCTTCTATTACTTTCCAGTAAGAGTAGAGTTCAGAAAGGAAATAATATAGATGCTTTTATTCCAATCTTAAGTGGTCCCTATGAGAGAAATATCTTTTCCGTCCCAAGTCTTATTTTTCAGCTGTTATTTATATTACATGTCCTTTCATATCCTTCAAATAAATGTCTTTTTTTTTTCAAATCCAGTTATTCATATTTGGTTTATAAATTCTACAGACATAGAATTTTAGATATATGAAGCTTTCTTTTATCCAAAGAATGTTAGTATTGCCTTTTTTGAGGAAGTACAGAAGCTTGTGGAATTTAAGTACGTTCACAAAAAATCTGGAACTAGTAAATTATTACAAAATCAACTTGCAAAAAAAGTGGCAACCGAGGCACTATTGGTAATTGATTCACACTAAAATAAAGCTGCTGTTGTGGTTCAGTCGCTAAGTCGTGTCCAACTCTCTGCGACCCCATGGAATGCAGGATATCAGGCTCTCTGTCCTTCATTATTTCCATGAACGTGCTCAAATTCATGTCCATTGAATTGGTGATGCTACCTATCTAACTCATCCTGTCAACCTCTTCTGTTGCCTTCACTCTTTCCCAGGATCAGGGTCTTTTCTGATGAGTCAGTTCTTTGCATCAGGTGGCCAAAGTATTGGAGCTCCAGCTTCAGCATCAGTTCTTCCAATGATTATTGACTGGTTTGATCTCCTTGCAGTCAGAGGGACTCATAGGAGTCATCTTCAGCACCACAATTGTAAAGCGTCAATTCTTTGGCACTCAACCTTCTTTATGATACAACTCTCACATCTGCACATGACTGGTGGAAAAACCACAGCTTTGACTATATGTACTTCTGTTGGTAAAATAATGTCTCTGCTTTTTAATATGCTCTCTAGGTTTGTCATAGCTTTAATTCTTTCATTCAATTTCAAGGCTGGAGTCACCATCTGCAGTGAATTTTGAGCTTATGAAAATAAAATCTGTCACTGCTTCCAATTTTTCCCCCTTCTATTTGCCATGAAATGATGTACCTGATGCCATCTTAGCTTTTTGAATGCTGACTTTCAAACCAGCTTTTTAACTCTTCTCTTTCACTCTCATCAAGAGGCCTTTAGATCCTCTTCACTTTCTTCCATTAGAGTGGTGTCATCTGCACCTTTGAGATTTTGATATTCCTCCTCGCAACCTTGATTCCAGCTTATGATTCATCCAGCCCAGCATTTTGTACTCTGAATAGAAGTTTAATAAGCAGGGTGACAATATACAGCCTTGTTGTACTCCTTTCCCAATTTTGAAGCAGTCCATTGTTCCATGTCTGGTTCTAACTATAGCTTCTTAACCCATATACAGGTTTCTCAGGAGACAGGAAAGGTGGTCTGATACTCCTATCTTTTTAAGAATTTTCCACAGTTTGTTGTGAGCCACGCAGTCAAAAGCTTTAGCCTAGTCAATGAAGCAGATGTTTTTCAGGAACTCTCTTTCATTGTCCATGTCCAACAAATGTTGGCTATTTGATCTCTGGTTCCTCTGACTCACTGAAGCCTAGCTTATACATCTGGAAGTCTTGTACTACTGTAGAAGAACTTCATGCACTTCTGAAGCCTAGCTTGAGGGATCTTGAGCACAACCTTCCTAACATGTGAAATGAGTGCAATTGTGTGGTACTTTGAACATTCTTTAACGTTGCCTTTTATTGGGATTGAAATGAAAACTGACCTTTTCCAGTCCTGAGCCACTGTTGCATTTTCTAAATTTGCTGATATATTGAATGCAGCACTTTGATAGCATCACCTTTTAGGATTTTCAATACCTCAGCTGAATTCCATTACCTCCACTAGCTTTGTTAGTACTAATGCTTCCTAGGACCACTTGACCTCACACACCAAGATGTCTGGCTTGAGGTGAGTGACCACACCATTGTGATTATCTGGGTCTTATTAAGACCATCTTTTTAGGGTTCTTCTGTGTATTCTTGTCCCATCTGCTTTTTAAAAATTTTTATTAATTGGAGGATAATTAAGTAAGTAAAGTCACTCAGTTGTGTCCGACTCTTTGTGACCCCGTGGACTGCAGCCCACCAGGCTCCTCAGTCCATGAGATTCTCCAGGCAAGAATACTGGAGTGGGTTGCCATTTCCTTCTCCAGGGGATCTTCCTGACCCAGGGATCGAACCCGGGTCTCCCACATTGGAGGCAGACGCTTTAACCTCTGAGCCACCAGGGAAAATTACTTTACAAAATTGTGATGGATTTCTGCCATACTTCAACAAGAAATCACCATAGGTACACACATGTTCCCTCACTTCTGAACCTCTGTCCTTACCTGCTCTCCATCTGCTTAATCTCTTCCGCTTCTGTTAGGTCCTTACGGTTTCTGTCCTTTATCGAGCCCATCTTTGCATGAAATGTTCCATTGGTATCTCTAATTTTCTTGAAGAGAGCTCTAGTCTTTCCCATTCTATTGTTTTCCTCTATTCTCTGCATTTTTCATGTAAGAAAGCCTTGTTATCTCTCTTCCTCCTGCCAACAGAGGATGAAATGGTTGGATAGCATCACTAACTTGATGGACAGGAGTTCGAGCAATCTCAGAAGTTGGTGATGGACAGGAAGGCCTGGCGTGCTGCAGATCATGGGGTCGCAAAGAGTTGGACACGACTGAGCAACTTAACTGAACTGTTATCTCTCCTTGCTCTTCTCTGGAACTCTGCATTCAGTAGGGTATATCTTTCCTTTTCTCCCTTGCCTTTCACTTATCTTCTTTACTCAGCTATTTATAAAGCTTCCTCAGACAACCAATTTTGCATTTCTTTTTCTTTCGGATGATTTTGGTCACTGCCTTCTCTACAGTGTTACGGACCTCCATCCATAATTCTTTAGGCACTCTCTCTACCAGATCGAATCTCCTGAATCTATTATTCATTGCCACGGTTTTTTACCTAAATCAAATACCTTATGACTATAGGCATTTGACTTAGGTCATATTTGAATGGTTTAGTGGTTTTCCCAACTTTATTTTCAATTTAAGCTTGATTTTGCAAAAAAGAAATAATAATCTGAGCCACTGGCAGTTTAGGTCTTGTTTTCACTGACTGTATAGAGCTTCTCCATCTTCAGCTGCTGAGAACATAATCAATCTGATTTCAGTATTGATGATTTGGTGATGTCCATGTGTTTAGTCTCTTGGGTTGCTGGAAAAGGGTATTTGCCATTACCAGTGTGTTCTCTTGACAAAACTCTGCTAGCCTTTATCCTGTTTTATTTTGTACTCCAAGACCAACCTTGCCTGTTATTTCAGGTTCCTCTTGATTTCTTACTTTTGCATTCTAATTCCCTATGATGAAAAGGACACCATTTCTTTTTTGGTTTTGTTTTAGGTAGATGTTGTCAGTTTTCATAGAACCTATCAATTTCAGCTATTTGGCATCAGTGGTTTGGAAACAGACTTGTATTATTATGATGTTAAATGATTTGCCTTTTAAACAGAGCAAGATCATGTTGGAACAAGTTAATTTATTATTGACACACTATGTAATAGTCAATTCTGATCATTTAAAATGTCATTTTTGATAAGAGATAAAAATAATATATATTAAGACAAGTTTGACTTCAAAAATTTCAAATAACTAGAACTTTCTGTTCAGTTGCTGAGTCATCTCCAACTCTTTGCAACCCCATGGACTGCAGCACGCCAGGCCTCCCTGTCTATCACCAATTTCCAGAAATTGCTCAAATTCATGTCCATCGAGTTGGTGATGGCATCCAACCATCTCATCCTCTGTCATTCCCTTCACCTCCTGCTTTCAATCTTGCCCTGCATCAGGGTCTTTGCCAATGAGTCAGTTCTTTGGTCAGGTGCCATAGTATTGGAGTTTCAGCCTCAACATCAGTCCTTCCAATGAACATTCAGACTGATCTCCTTTATGATGGACTGGTTGGAACTCCTTGCAGTCCAAGGGACTTTCAAGAGTCTTTTCCAACAAACACCACAGTTCAAAACCATTAATTATTTGGTGTTCAGTCTTCTTTATAATCCAACTCTCACATCCATACATGAATACTGGAAAACCATAGCTTTGACTAGATAGACCTTTGTTGGCAAAGTAATGTCTTCGCTTTTTAATATGCTGTCTAGGTTGGTCATAGTTTTTCTTTCAAGGAACAAGTATCTTTTAATTTCATGGCTGCAGTCACCATCTGCAGTGATTTTGGAGCCCAAGCAAATAAAGCCTCTCAGTGTTTCTATTGTTTCCCCATCTATTTGTCATGGAGTGATGGGACCAGATGCCATGATCTCAGTTATTTAAAAGTTGAGTTTTAAGCTTTTTTTCACTCTCTTCTTTCACTTTCATCAAGAGGTTCTTTAGTTCTTCACTCTGCCATTAAGTGTGGCGTCATCTGCATATCTGAGGTTATTGATATTCCTCCTGGCAATCTTGATTCCAGCTTGTGCTTCATTCAGCCCAGTATTTCTCATGATGTACTCTGCAGAGCAGTTAAATAAGCAGGGTGACAATATGCAAACTTGACGTACTCCTTTCCCAATTTGGAACCATTCCATTGTCCCATGTCTGGTTCAAACTGTTGCTTCTTGACCTGCAAACAGAGTTTTCAGGATGCAGGTTAGGTGGTGTGCTATTCCTGTCTCTTTCAGAATTGTCCATGGTTTACTGTGATCCACAAAGCTTTGGTGTAATCAATAAAGCAGAAGTAGATGTTTTGTTCTGGAATGCTCTTGCTTCTTCTATGATCCAACGGATGGTAGGGATTTGTTCTCTGGTTCCTCTCCCTTTTTTGAAACCAGCTTGAACATCTGGAAGTTCAAAGTTCACGTTCTGTTGAAGCCTGGCTTGGAGAATTTTGAGCATTACTTTGGTAGTGTGAGATGAATGCAATTGTTTGGTAGTTTGAATATTCTTTGACATTGCCCTACTTTGGGATTGGAATGAAAGCTGACCTTTTCCAGTCATGTGTCCACTGCTGCTTTCCAAACTAGAACTTTATAACATAACAAATCCACTTAAGGTTTTATTTTACATACTTCTAAAGCAGTAAATCAGAGAAGGCAATGGCAACCCACTCCAGTGTTCTTGCCTGGAGAATCCCAGGGACGGGGGAGCCTGGCGGGCTGCTGTCTATGGGGTCGCACAGAGTCGGACACGACTGAAGCAACTTAGCAGCAGCAGCAAACTAGTAAATACCTTGGTAATGTGCCATTTTAACTCTTCCATCAACTCAGGTAACTAGGGATGGTGCAGTCCTTGAGTGTGGGCTTCCCTGGTGACTCAGTGGTAAAGAATCCACCTGCAGAAGCCACAGGAGATGATGGTTCAGTCCCTGGGTCGGAAAGATCGCCTGGAGGAGTGCATGGCAACTCACATCAGTATTCTTGCCTGAAGAGTCCCCATGGACAGAGACACCAGGCAGGCTAGAGTATATAGGATCGAGTCACAGAGAGTTAGACATGACTTAAGCAACTGCAAACATCACTCCCTCAGAGTAGTTCTTCATATTTACAAATATCTATCTTCCTATCAGTAAATTTCCAAATAAAGCTCTGATAACTTCTGGAGCCTGTTCAGAGCTAGTCACAGAGTCTATATACTTGATAAAAAATTATGGAATGCATTTTCCCATGATTCTCTGTATTGGTGATATCAACTCTATCTGGATATTCAGCATATTCATTTATACCTGAAATAAATGTAAGAAACCTAAATTGATGTGAAGTAATTTTAGAGCACTTCTGGGTGTCTAGATTAGTTCAGTTCAGTTCAGTCACTCAGTCGTGTCTGACTCTTTGTGACTACATGAATTGCAGCACACCAGGCCTCGCTGTCCATCATCAACTCATGGAGTTCACTCAAACTCACATCCATCGAGTCGGTAATGCCATCCAGCCATCTCATCCTCTGTCGTCCCCTTCTCCTCCTGCCCCCAATCCCTCCCAGCATCAGAGTCTTTTCCAATGAGTCAACTCTTCTCATGAGGTGGCCAAAGTACTGGAGTTTCAGCTTTAGCATCATTCCTTCCAAAGAAATCCCAGGGCTGATCTCCTTCAGAATGGACTGGTTGGATCTCCTTGCAGTCTAAGGGACTCTCAAGAGTCTTCTCCAACACTACAGTTCAAAAGCATCAATTCTTCAGTGCTCAGCTTTCTTCACAGTCCAACTTTCACATCCATACATGACCACTGGAAAAACCATAGCCTTGACTAGATGGACCTTTGTTGGCAAAGTAATGTCTCTTTTTTTGAATATGCTATCTAGGTTGGTCATAACTGTCTTTTCAAGGAGTATGCGTCTTTTAATTTCATGGCTGCAGTCACCATCTTCCGTGATTTTGGAGCTCAAAAATAAAGTCTGACACTGTTTCCACTGTTTCCCCATCTATTTCCCATGAAGTGATGGGACCAGAGCCATGATCTTAGTTTTCTGAATGTTGAGCTTTAAGCCAACTTTTTCACTCTCCTCTTTCACTTTCATCAAGAGGCTTTTTATTTCCTCTTCACTTTCTGCCAT
>SJYX01014404.1:92721-145658 GCA_006410675.1 Oreotragus oreotragus
GCCATGACTACCCAGTTTCATGCATCAAACCTGGACTGGCGATCTATTTCACATATGGTAATATACATGTTTCAATGCTATTCTTTCAAATCATCCCACCCTCGCCTTCTCCCACAGAGTCCAAAAGTCTGTTCTTTATAGCTATGTCTCTTTCTGTCTCGTGTATAGGGTCATCATTACCATCTTTCCAAATTCCATATATGTGCGTTTATATACTGTATTGTTGTTTTTCTTTCGGACTTACTTCACTCTGCATAATAGGCTCCGGTTTCATCTACCTCGTTAGAACTGATTCAAATGCATTCTTTTTAATAACTGAGTAATATTCCATTGTGTATATGTACCACAGCTTTGTTATCCGTTCATCTGCTGATGGATATCTATCTTGGTTCCATGTCCTAGCTATTATAAATAGTGCTGTAATGAATATTGGGGTATATGTGTCTCTTTCAATTCTGATTTCCTTGGTGTGTTTGCCCAGCAGTGGGATTGCTGGGTCACATGGCAGTTCTATTTCTAGTTTTTTAAGGAATCTCCACACTGTTCTCCATAGTGGCTGTACTAGTTTGCATTCCCACCAACAGTGTAAGAGTGTTCTCTGTTCTCCACACCCCCTCCAGCATTTATTTTTTGTAGACTTTTTGATGGCAACCATTCTGACCAGCATAAAATGGTACCTCACTGTGGTTTTGATCTGAATTTCTCTTTTAATGAGTGATGTTGAGCATCTTTTGATGTGTTTATTAGCCATCTGTATGTCTTCTTTGGAGAAATGTTTGTTTAGTTCTTTAGCCTTTTTCTTTTTTGGAAAATCCTGATGGACATTTTCTCCAGGATTTATTTTTCAATTAAGTTTTTTTTTTAATTGAAGGATAATTGCTTTACAGAATTTTGCTAATTTCTGTCAAACCTCAACAGGAATCAGCCATAGGTATATATATATATCCCCTCCCTTTTGAAACTCCCTCCCATCTCCCTTCCCAGTTTGGGTCATTTATTTTTCTGGTATTGAGCTGCATGTGTTGCTTGTATATTTTTGAGATTAATTCTTTGTCATCTATTTCATTTGCTATTATTTTCTCCCATTCTGAAGGCTATTTTTTTCACCTTGCTTATAGTTTCCTTCATTGTGCCTAAGCTTTTAAGTTTAATTAGGTCCCATTTTTTTACTTTTGCTTTTATTTCCATTATTCTGGGAGGTGGGTCATAGAGGATCTTGCTGTGATTTATGTTAGAGAGTGTTTTGCCTATGTCTTCCTCTAAGAGTTTTATAGTTTCTGGTGACATTTTTATCTTCAGTCCATTTTGAGTTTAATTTTGTGTATGGTGTTAGAAAGTATTCTAGTTTCATTCTTTTACAGGTAGTTGACCAGTTTTCCCAGCACCACTTGTTAAACAGATTGTTTTTTCTCCATTGTATATTCTTGCCTCTTTTGTCAAAGATAAGGTGTCCATGCTGCTGCTGCTGCTGCTGCTGTTAAGTCGCTTCAGTTGTGTCCAACTCTGTGGGACCCCATAGATGGCCTCCTACCAGGCTCCTCTGTCCCTGGGATTCTCCAGGCAAGAACACTGGAGTGGGTTGCCATTTCCTTCTCCAATGCATGAAAGTGAAAAGTGAAAGTGAAGTTGCTCAGTCATATTCGACTCTTAGCAACTTCATGGACTACAGCCTATCAGGCTCCTCCATACATGGGATTTTCCACGCAAGAGTACTGGAGTGGGGTGCCATTGCTCTCTCTGTAAGGCCTCCATAGGTGCATGGATTTATCTCTGGGCTTTCTATTTTGTTCTATTGATCCATATTTCTGTGTTTGTGCCAGTACCATACTGTCTTGATGACTGTGGCTTTGTAGTATAGTCTGATGTCAGGCAGGTTGATTCCTCCATTTCCATTCTTCTTTCTCAAGATTGTTTTGCCTATTTGAGGTTTTTTGTATTTTCATAAAAATTGTGAAAGTATTTGTTCTAGTTCACTGAAAAATACCATTGGTAGCTTCATAGGGATTGCACTGAATCTACAGATTGCTTTGAGTTGTATACTCATTTTCACTATTTTGATTCTTCCAACCCATGAACATGGTATATTTCTCCATCTATTTGTGTCATCTTTGATTTTTTTCATCAGTGTTTTATAGTTTTCTATGTATGGGTCTTTTTCTTTTTTCTTTAGGTAGATTTATTCTTAAGTATTTTATTCTTTTAGTTGCAGTGGTGAATGGAATTGTTTCCTTAATTTCTCTGTTTTCTCACTGTTAGTGTATAGGAACAAAAGGGATTTCTGCGTATTAATTTTATATCCTTGCTGCAACTTTATTATACTCACTGATTAGCTCTAGCAGTTTTCTGGTGGTGTCTTTAGGGTTTCCTATGTGGAGGATCATGTTATCTGCAAACAGTTAAAGAGCTTTACTTCTTTTCCAATCAGGGTTCCTTTTCTTATTTTTTTTTCTTCTCTGATTGCTGTGGCTAAACCTTCCAAAACTATATTGATAGTAGTGGTGAGAGTGGGCACCCTTGTCTTGTTCCTGACTTTAGGGGAAATGCTTTCAATTTTTCACCATTGTGGATAATGCTTGCTGTGGGTTTATTATATGTGGGTTTTATTATGTTGAGGAATGTTCCTTCTATGCCTGCTTTCTGGAGGGTTTTTATCATAAATGGATGTTGAATTTTGTCAAAGGTTTTCTCTGCATCTATTGAGATAATCATGTGGTTTTTATCTTTCAATTTGTTAATGAAATTGACTGATTTGCAAATATTGAAGAATCCTCACATCCCTGGGATAAAGCCCACTTGGTCATGATGTATGATCTTTTCAATATGTTGTTGAATTCTGTTTGCTAGAATTTTGTTGAGGATCTTTGCATCTATGCTCATCAGTGATATTATCTTGTAGTTTTCTTTTTTGGGTGGCATCTTTGTCTGGTTTTGGTACTACGGTGATTGTGGCCTCATAGAATGAGTTTGGCAGTTTGCCTTTCTCTGCAATTTTCTGGGAGAGTTTGACTAGGACAGGTGTTGGCTCTTCTCTAAATTTTTGGCTGAATTCACCTGTGAAGCCATTGTGTCCTAGGCTTTAGTTTGCTGGAAGATTTCTGATTACAGTTTCAATTTCCGTGCTTGTGATGGGTCTGTTAAGATTTTCTATTTCTTCCTGGTTCAGTTTTGGAAAGTTATACTTTTCTAAGAATTTGTCTATTTCCCTAGCTGTTCGTTTTCTTGGCATATAGTTACGGATAGTAGTCTCTTATGATCCTTTGTATTTCTGTGTTGTCTGTTGCTATCTCTCCATTTTCATTTCTAATTTTCTTGACTTGGTCTTCTCCCTTTTTCCTTGATGAGTCTGGCTAATGGTTTGTCTGTTTTATTTATCTTCTCAAAGACCAGCTTTTACTTTTATTGATTTTTGCTATAGTCTCTTTTGTTTCTTTTTCATTCATTTCCTTGTATGTTTTATTTGGTTACACTTTAAAATGTTTGAAAGTGTGTGCAATTGTTGGATATAAACTATGTCAGTGATGGCTACTTCTAAAGTGTTTACCAGATAATTTTATTATCTCTTTCATCTCAGTGTTGGTATCTATTCATTGTCTTTTTCATTCAATTTAAATCATTCCTGATTGTTGATATATATGGCTTTCAATTAATAGCTAGATAGCTTCATGTTAAGATTTAAAACTTTATTTTCCTGATGATTATAACATTTGACTTCCATTTGTAAAAACATGGATGGACTTGGAGGGGATTATGGTAAGTGACACAGTCTAACAGAGAAAGACATACATTGTGTGATTTTACTTAATTGAAGAATCTAAAAATGCAACAAACTAGTGAACATACCATAAAAGAAGATTCACAGATATAGAGAACAGCCTAGTGGTTATCACTGGGGAGTTGAAAAGAGAATGGCAGATGGATACAGGAGATTAAGAGTTACAAATTATTATGTATAAAATAAGCTATAAAAATACATAACACCAAGAATATTCCCAATATTTTATAATAACTAAGAATGCAATATAATATTTAAAAATTGTGTAATATTTAAAAACTCTATAACATAAATCATTTTATATCAACTACACTTATAATAAAAATGTTATTTAATGTCATATCCATAAAGTTAATAATTAAAAATGACACAAATCAACATTGATAAATATTGAATAACTATTACTAACAATAAAATAAAAACAAATAACACTTGGGAAAACTATAGAACCAGGACCAATAGGCAGAAAAATTTAGTAAGGGAATCCAGAGACTGTCTTTGGAGACAGAAAGTGTATGAAGCTAAAGCAGAATGTTAGGCATATTTGAGTTCTGAGAATTTAAACCATAATCTTATTCTAAGTAATGAATGATGGATAGTGATGGGACTGGTAATAGAGTCAAATAAAAAGGAAATATTCTATTATGGCAATTATATGATATTTCTTGCTCATATTAAAGACAATTATGATAGAAAAGCATCATTCTGTCATATAAAGACTGTAATTTGTGTGCTTTTGAATTCTATTTTTTTTAGCTAAAACAACAAAAATTTTCTTCTAGTGTTCTTCAAAAAAATCAGTGTCTTTTTATAGATGAGGGCAATGTTATTGGGTTGCTCTATCACTTAATCTTAAGACCTATTATTTTGGTCACTAATTTTTTTCTTTTTCTGAGCAAAAGTTTGTAGAAAATGCTTAGCAAACATTTGTAATTCTGAGAGGATGCTGTTTACTTTCTAATCTTTGATTAGACCTAACTAAATCTCTGAAACCCAAGTAAGATGGTAGGTGTTGCAAAAGGGCATCAGAGGGCAGACACACTGAAACCATACTCACAGAAAACTAGTCAATCTAATCACACTAGGACCAGGGCCTTGTCTAACTCAATGAAACGAAGTCATGCCTCCAGGGCAACCCAAAACGGGTGGGTCGTGGTGGAGAGGTCTGACAGAATGTGGTCCACTGAGAAGGGAATGGCAAGCCACTTCAGTATTCTTGCCTTGAGAACCCCATGAACAGTATGAAAAGGCAAAATGATAGGATACCAAAAAAGGAACTCCCCAGGTCAGTAGGTGCCCAATATGCTACTAGAGATCAGTGGAGAAATAACTCCAGAAAGAATGAAGGGATGGAGCCAAAGCAAAAACAATACCCAGTTGTGCATGTGACTGGTGATAGAAGCAAGATCCGATGCTGTAAAGAGCAATACTGCATAGGAACCTGGAATGTCAGGTCCATGAATCAAGGCAAATTGGAAGTGGTCAAACAAGAGATGGAAAGGATGAACGTCAACATTCTAGGGATCAGTGAACTAAAATGGACTGGAATGGGTGAATTTAACTCAGATGACCATTATATCTACTACTGTAGGCAGGAATCCCTCAGAAGAAATGGAGTAGCCATCATGGTCAACAAAAGAGTCCAAAATGCAGTACTTGGATGCAATCTCAAAAATGACAGAATGTTCTCTGTTCGTCTCCAAGGCAAACTGTTCAATAGCACAGTTATCCAAGTCTATGCCCCAACCAGTAACACTGAAGAAGCTGAAGTTGAACGGTTTCATGAAGACCTACAAGACCTTTTAGAACTAACACACAAAAAAGATGTCCTTTTCATTATAGGGGACTGGAATGCAAAAGTAGGAAGTCAAGAAACACCTGGAGTAACAGGCAAATTTGGCCTTGGAATGTGGAATGAAGCAGGGCAAAGACTAATAGAGTTTTGCCAAGAAAATGCACTGGTCATAGCAAACACCCTCTTCTAACAACACAAGAGAAGACTTTACACATGGACATCACCAGATGGTCAACACTGAAATCAGATTGATTATATTCTTTGGAGCCAAAGATGGAGAAGCTCTATACAGTCAACAAAAACAAGACCAGGAGCTGACTGTGGCTCAGATCATGAACCCCTTATTACCAAATTCAGACTTAAAGAAAGTAGGGAAAACCGCTAGACCATTCAGGTATGACCTGAATCAAATCCCTTATGATTTATACAGTGGAAGTGAGAAACAGATTTAAGGGCCTAGATCTGATGGACAGAGTACCTGATGAACTATGGAATGAGGTTTGTGACATTGTACAGGAGACAGGGATCAAGACCATCCCCATGGAAAAGAAATGCAAAAAAGCAAAATGGCTGTATGGGGAGGCCTTACAAATAGCTGTGAAAAGAAAAGAGGGGAAAAGCAAAGGAGAAAAGGAAAGATATAAGCATCTGAATGCAGAGTTCCAAAGAATCGCAAGAAGAGATAAGAAAGCCTTCTTCAGCAATCAATGCAAAGAAATAGAGGAAAACAACAGAATGGGAAAGACTAGAGATCTCTTCAAGAGAATTGGAGATACCAAGGGAACATTTCATGCAAAGATGGGCTCGATAAAGGATAGAAATGGTATGGACCTAACAGAAGCAGAAGATATTAAGAAGAGGTGGCAAGAATACACAGAAGAACTGTACAGAAAAGATCTTCACGACCCAGATAATCATGAGGATGTGATCACTAATCTAGAGCCAGACATCTTGGAATGTGAAGTCAAGTGGGCCTTAGAAAGCATCACTAAGAACAAAGCTAGTGGAGGTGATGGAATTCCAGTTGAGCTGTTTCAAATCCTGGAAGATGATGCTGTGAAAGTGCTGCACTCAATATGCCAGCAAATTTGGAAAACTCAGCAGTGGCCACAGGACTGGAAAAGGTCAGTTTTCATTCCAATTCCAAAGAAAGGCAATGCCAAAGAATGCTCAAACTACCGCACAATTGCACTCATCTCACACGCTAGTAAAGTAATGCTCAAAATTCTCCAAGCCAGGCTTCAGCAATATGTGAACCGTGAACTCCCTGATGTTCAAGCTGGTTTTAGAACAGGCAGAGGAACCAGAGATCAAATTGCCAACATCCGCTGGATCATGGAAAAAGCAAGAGAGTTCCAGAAAAACATCTATTTCTGCTTTATTGACTATGCCAAAGCCTTTGACTGTGTGGATCACAATAAACTGTGGAAAATTCTGAAAGAGATGGGAATACCAGACCACCTAACCTGCCTCTTGAGAAATCTGTATGCAGGTCAGGAAGCAACAGTTAGAACTGGACATGGAACAACAGACTGGTTCCAAATAGGAAAAGGAGTACGTCAAGGCTGTATATTGTCTCCCTGCTTATTTAACTTATATGCAGAGTACATCATGAGAAACGCTGGACTGGAAGAAACACAAGCTGGAATCAAGATTGCCGGGAGAAATATCAATAACCTCAGATATGCTGATGACACCACCCTTATGGCAGAAAGTGAGGAGGAGCTAAAAAGCCTCTTGATGAAAGTGAAGGAGGAGAGCGAAAAAGTTGGCTTAAAGCTCAACATTCAGAAAACGAAGATCATGGCATCCGGTCCCATCACTTCATGGGAAATAGATGGGGAAACAGTGGAAACAGTGTCAGACTTTATTTTTTTGGGCTCCAAAATCACTGCAGATGGTGACTGCAGCCATGAAATTAAAAGACGCTTACTCCTTGGAAGAAAAGTTATGACCAACCTGGATAGTATATTCAAAAGCAGAGACATTACTTTGCCGACTAAGGTCCGCCTAGTCAAGGCTATGGTTTTTCCTGTGGTCATGTATGGATGTGAAAGTTGGACTGTGAAGAAAGCTGAGCGCCGAAGAATCGATGCTTTTGAACTGTGGTGTTGGAGAAGACTCTTGAGAGTCCCTTGAACTGCAGGGAAATCCAACCAGTCCATTTTGAAGGAGATCAACCCTGGAATTTCTTTAGAAAAAATGATTCTAAAGCTGAAACTCCAGTACTTTGGTCACCTAATAAGAGTTGACTCATTGGAAAAGACTCTGATGCTGGGAAGGATTGGGGCAGGAGAAGAAGGGGACGATCGAGGATGAGATGGCTGGATGGCATCACGGACTCGATAGACATGAGCCTGAGTGAATTCCAGGAGTTGGTGATGGACAGGGAGACCTGGTGTGCTGCGACTCACAGGGTCACAAAGAGTAGGACACGACTGAGCGACTGAACTGAACTGACTGATATCTCCAACTTTAGGTTTAAATTCTTCAATAAAAAAGATGCGTATGACAGTTAGAACTGTTGAAATGTCTTCTCCTTGAAAGAAAGAATTTTCTTTAAAGGTGGTAGTGAGGAGGTCTAGATAGTCTACAAGACTTTCTTATATTTATGACTGTATTTTCTAAATATGCTTTATATTTTGGAAGTTTGATATTTGTGGAAAAATTGAAATGCTGGTGTAGAAAAATTGAGAATATAGTATAGAAAGTTCTAACATATATGTATATTTTCCCATATATTATGTATAGTTTTTCTATTATTAACATCTGACATTATTAATGTTAATAAGATTATAAGATTATTAATGAAGTTTAATTGAAACACTATTGATACATTGCTGTAGCTATTGCTGGTAAGTCGCTTCAGTCATGTCCGACTCTGTGCTACCCCATAGATGGCAGCCCACCAGGTTCCCCCATCCCTGGGATTCTCTAGGCAAGAATACTGGAGTGGGTTTCCATTTCTTCCTCCAATGCATGAAAGTGAAAAGTGAAAGTGAAGTCGCTCAGTTGTGTCCGACTCTTAGCGACCCCATGGACTGCAGCCTACCAGGCTCCTCTGTCCATGGGATTTTCCAGGCAAGAGTACTGGAGTGGGGTGCCATTACCTTCCCCATTTAATTAGCTTAATTGATACATTACTATGTATCATTATTATGCATATTATAATAATGAGGCATTATCAATATATTATTGTTAGCTAAAGTTTGTACTTTTTCAGATTATCTTAATTTTTTTTAATTGTATTTTTCTCTTCTAGGATCACATTCAGGTTCCCATTGTCTTTTTAGATTCTCCTTTGGTGTGCCAAGTTTTTGGACTTTCTTTGTTTCTGATGAGTTTGGCCGTTTTAAAGTTTTCTGGTCAGCTATGTTTTTAGAATTACACTCTACTGCAATTTTATTGAATTTTCTTCCTCATTATCAGACTGGAGTTATGGGTTTGGTCTTGTGTGGAGGAGCATCACAGGAAAAGTGCATTTCTCACTACATACTATTAATATAGTTTATCACTGTTGATTTTGACCACTGTAAAGTTTCTCTTCTTTCCCCCTTTCCACACTACAGTGTTTGAAGGCAAGTCACTGTGTATAGTCTGCGCTTAAGTTACAATGATCCTCCTGAATGTTAAGGATTAAATACATTATTTTGAAGTCTTCTGTACAGGAAATTTTTCTCTCTCCAAAAAGTTGTTTATTTATTCAGTCATTCACTTATGTAAGTATAGACCAATGGATATTTATTTTACACTTTGGGTTATAATGCAATATAATTTTATTTTCCTACTCGTTACTCCAGTTTTGGCTTCTGGTGACTCTTTTAGTTTCTCAACATTATTAAAGTGAAGTGAAGTGCTCAGTTGGGTCTGATTCTTTGTGACCCATGGACTGAAGCCCACTAGGTTCTTCTGTCCACGAAATTCCCCAGGCAAGAATAGTGGAGTAAATAGCCATTCCTTTCCCCAGGGGATCTTCCAAATCTAGAGACTGAAAGAGGGTCTCCTGCATTGCAGGTCTTTACCAGCTAAGCCACCAGTGAAGCTTGCCTATCAACCTGTTTATGTGTGTGTATGTTTAGTTACTTTATTGTCGGGCAATAGAAGAATATTTCAGGCTTATCTTGCCTATTTTCTGCCCTAGTCCTAAAATAAGCCATTTCTCCAAGGGAGCCTTGGTGCTTTAGTCTGGAGAATGGTATAGACATTGCAGTCTGAGAGCTAGGACTGGAATCCTGACTAATCATTTTTGATAGAAAAGTCCTTTGGGAAAGTTATAGGCTGAATTGTGTTAGACTTCAAAGTGCTGTAGAATAATCAATGAAGTCGTTCACTGTCCTTGGTAAAATTCTGCCAGAATTTCAAATATTTAGTTATATTTACATCATAAAATTTGTACATGTAAGAAGTTGGACGTAAAATCAGATTATCATTGAATAACTGAGAGTATCATATGCAAATGACAGTAACTAATAGAGAAGTAATAGATAAGAAACTTGGCACTAAACCCCAACTTAGTTTTTATTGCTCTTGGTAAATAAACATAGTTCTGTCAAGAGGCTGCTGATGCTAAGTCGCTTCAGTCGTGTCCAACTCTCTGTGACCCCACAGACGGCAGCCCACCAGGCTCCCCTGTCCCTGGGATTCTCNAACTTAGTTTTTATTGCTCTTGGTAAATAAACATAGTTCTGTCAAGAGGCTGCTGATGCTAAGTCGCTTCAGTCGTGTCCAACTCTCTGTGACCCCACAGACGGCAGCCCACCAGGCTCCCCTGTCCCTGGGATTCTCCAGGCAAGAACACAGGAATGGGTTGCCATTCCCTTCTCCAAGTCAAGAGGCTAAAAGAGAGTAAAAGCTTAGGCAGCACTTGAAGCAGAGTAGTATACTCATCACCAAGAGAAATTATTCGACTGCCCAGGCCTTGGGATATTGAGCATGAGGATGTTAAAAGCTGTTGTGTGCTATTCAGGAAGTGACATGGGCTGAGTGTGATATAATGAAAGCATGAACAAGGATGGGAGAAAACTAACCTGATCATCATTAAGGGTGCATATGTGCACGTTAAATTACTTCAGTTGTCTCCAACCCTTTGTGAACCCATGGACTGTAGTTCGCCAGGCTCTTCTGTCCATGGGATTCCCAGGCAAGAGTGTTAGAGTGGCTTGCCATGACCTTCTCCAAGGGATCTTCCTAATCCAGGGATTGAACCCATGTCTCTTGCATCTGCTGCATCAGCAGGTGGGTTCTTTACCACTACTGCCACCTGAGAAGCCCACCATTAAGGATAATCTTTCTTAAAAAACGCTACAGTGTGTTCAGCTTTGAAAGACTGATATATCATAAGGAATAAGACTAGTTCTGTAGAGTGTTTGCAGAAAGATAAGAAGTTACATAAATTTTAGAAACAGTTCTTGTAAGAGAGAGATTATTATTGCACTTTAGACACTGATGGCTAAGCAATTTAAATTTAACAAATGTGACAGGAAAAAGAGAGCCTAATGTCACATAAGGACTACCATAAGAGAAAGGGGGAGCTGTTTAAGGGGCTGAGAACATAAGAGTGTCATAGTAAAATTTTCAATCATTTAGTGTCTTTTGCTTGATTATATTAAGCATCAGTGCTCTTCAGTTTACAGTAGATACAATTATCGTACCCTCCCTCCCATACATTACTTCTATTGATTTCAATGTTTTAAGTTAAATATAATAAGAACACTGTATCAGAGGATCATGTACTTCTACACATTTTTCAGAATGCTCCTTGTCCATATAAGGTCCTAAATAAATATTTTGTGAAAAATTATGCATTTAAAGTACAATGTTTATGATTTATAATTAAAGAGCCTTATACTTATCATTAAGAACCCCCACAATATAGAACTAAGCAAAATTGATATCCTCTATCCTTTCTTTCTATTTCTATTCCCACACTCACATATTTTCCAGGGATGGTGATTATTAGTATATTTGTATATCTAAAATATATATGACAGGAATACTGCTAGCTAAAATCTATTGAGTTGACCCACAAGCTGGTTTTAGAAAAGTCAGAGGAACCAGAGATCAAATTGCCAACATCCGCTGGATCATGGAAAAAGCAAGAGAGTTCCAGGGAAACATCTATTTCTGCTTTATTGACTATACCAAAGCCTTTGACTGTGTGGATCACAATAAACTGTGGAAAATTCTGAAAGAGATGGGAATACCAGACCACCTAACCTGCCTCTTGAGAAATCTGTATGCAGGTCAGGAAGCAACAGTTAGAACTGGACATGGAACAGACTGGTTCCAAATAGGAAAAGGAACATGTCAAGGCTGTATATTGTCACCCTGCTTATTTAACTTATATGCAGAGTACATCATGAGAAACGCTGGACTGGAAGAAACACAAGCTGGAATCAAGATTGCCGGGAGAATTATCAATCACCTCAGATATGCAGATGACACCACCCTTATGTCAGAAAGTAAAGAGGAGCTAAAAAGCCTCTTGATGAAAGTGAAGGAGGAGAGCGAAAAAGTTGGCTTAAAGCTCAACATTCAGAAAATGAAGATCATGGCATCCGGTCCCATCACTTCATGGGAAATAGATGGGGAAACAGTGGAAACAGTGTCAGACTTTATTTTTTGGGGCTCCAAAATCACTGCAGATGGTGACTGCAGCCATGAAATTAAAAGACGCTTACTCCTTGGAAGAAAAGTTATGACCAACCTAGATAGTATATTCAAAAACAGAGACATTACTTTGCTGACTAAGATCCGTCTAGTCAAGGCTATGGTTTTTCCTGTGGTCATGTATGGATGTGAGAGTTGGACTGTGAAGAAGGCTGAGTGCCGAAGAATTGATGCTTTTGAACTGTGGTGTTGGAGAAGACTCTTGAGAGTCCCTTGGACTGCAAGGAGATCCAACCAGTCCATTCTGAGGGAGATCAGCCCTGGGATTTCTTTGGAAGGAATGATGCTAAAGCTGAAACTCCAGTACTTTGGCCACCTCATGCGAAGAGCTGACTCATTGGAAAAGACTCTGTTGCTGGGAGGGATTGGGGGCAGGAGGAGAAGGGGACGACCGAGGATGAGATGGCTGGATGGCATCACAGACTCGATGGACATGAGTCTGAGTGAACTCCGGGAGTTGGTGATGAACAGGGAGGCCTGGCGTGCTGTGATTCGTGGGGTCGCAAATGGTCGGACACGACTGAGCACATGAACTGAACTGAGCTGAACTGAACTAAAGTGAGCCCTGAAATGTATAAAAAGAATCATATACCATGGCCAAGTCAGATTTATCCCAGATATGCAAGGCTAGTTTGATATTTTTTAATCAATTAATGTAATTCATCACATCAGCAGCTTAAAGAACAGGATGTGATCGTATCAATAGATGCAGAAAAGGCATTTGACAAAATCCAACATCCATCATGGTAAAACTCAGCAAACTAAGAATAGGGGAACTTTGTCAGTTCAATTTAAAAGTCTACAAAAACCTTACAACTAACATACTTAATAGTGAACAACTAGAGGTTTTCCCACTAAGATCAGAAAGAAGACTAGCATTTCCCCACTCGCTATTCCTTTTCAACCTCACGGTTCAATTCCTAGCTAATTCATTAAGAGAAGAAAAGAAAAAATGATATATAAGTTGTGAAGGAAGAAATGAAGCTGTGTTTGTTCACAGATGACAGGATTGTCTATGTAGAAAATTCAAAATAATAAAAAAAATTATCAGAACTAATAAATGACTATAGCAAGGTTATAGGATACAATGTTACTATGTTAAGTGAATTAGTTACTATGTATCTGCAATGTACAAATAGAATGTGAAGTCAAAAACAATACCATTTAGTTTAGCATCCACCCAAATGAAGTACTTGGATATAAACAAAGTATGTGAAAGATATATGAGGAAAATTTTAAAAATTGATGAAAGATATCAAAGAAGGCAAAACACATGGAGAGATACTATGTGTTCATGCCAGGAATACTTAACGTTGTGACAATCTCAGTTGTTCCCAACTTAATCCATAGATTCAACAATCCCAGTTAAAATGTCAGCAGGTAATTTTGTGGATATCTACAAGCTGATTCTAAAGTTCCTATGGAGAGGTCAAAGATCCAAAATAGCCAGCATGGTATTGAAGAAGAAGAAGAAAGTCAGGACTTAACGTTGTGACAATCTCAGTTGTTCCCAACTTAATCCATAGATTCAACAATCCCAGTTAAAATGTCAGCAGGTAATTTTGTGGATATCTACAAGCTGATTCTAAAGTTCCTATGGAGAGGTCAAAGATCCAAAATAGCCAGCATGGTATTGAAGAAGAAGAAGAAAGTCAGGGACGTGACACCCTCGATTTCAAGACTTAGTTAAGCTACACTAACCAAGTGGGATGTTGTTGGTGAAAAGCAGAAAGACCGATGAACCAGCACAGGGAGCCCAGAAACAGACCAACACAAAAGCGGTAGCTGCTCTTTGACAAGGAGCAAAGGCAATTCAGTGGGAAAAGGCAGTCTTTCCAACAGATGGCACGGAGACAATTGGACGTCCACAGGCAGAGAAATGGTAGATGCAGCCCTTACACCTTTCCCAAAAATTAGCTCAAAGTGGAGCACATGTCTAAGTGCAAAATGCAAGGCCAGACTATGCAGAAGGCAGCACAGGAGCAAGTCTAGATGACCTCGGTTTGGCTATGACTTTTTAGGTACAACCTTTCCCGGTAGCTCAGACGGTAAAGCGTCTGCCTACAAGGCGGGAGACCCGGGTTCGATCCCTGGGTTGGAAAGATTCCCTGGAGAAGGAAACGGCAACCCACTCCAGTATTCTTGCCTGGAAAATCCCATGGACTGGGGAGTCTGGTAGGCTACAGTCCATGGGGTCGCAAAGAGTCGGACACAACTAAGCGACTTCACCTTCACTTTTAGGTACAACACCAAAGGCATGATACCTGAAAGAACTGAGAAGCTGGAATTCATTAAAATTAAACTTCATTAAACATTTAACATTGATGTTTAAACATTGAATTTCATTAAAATTAATGAGTTCTGCTTTGCAAAAGAGAGCACTGTCTCTCTGTCAAGAGAGTGAAGAGACAAGCCACAGACTGGGAGAAACTCTTTGTAAAAGACATATCTGATAATGTACTGCTATCTAGAATCTACAAAGAGTTCTGAAAACAGCAAGAAAATGAACCAATTCGTTGAAAAATGGGCAAAAGATCTGAATAGACAACACACCAGAGAAGACATACAGATGGCAAATAAGCCATATTTGCCATCAAACAAGCGTCATATGTCGCCAGGGACTTGCTGTTTAAAAACAGCAATGAGAGGCTTCACACCTATGGGAATGGCAAAAATACAACACAGCCCACAACACTAGATGCTGGCAAGAATGTAGAGCAACAGAGACTCTCCTCATTGCTAGTAGGAATGCAAAATGGCGTCGTCTGGTGGTTTCTTAGGAAACTAGACACACATTTACCATACAAACCTGCCACTGTGCTATTTATTTACCAAAGTAAGACGGAAACTTATGTCCACATGAAAACCTGCACACAAATGTTTATGGCAGCTTTATCTATAATAGCCAAAATTAGGGAGCTGTCAAGATGTCCTGCTGCATGCGAATGCACCAGGCAACCATGGTTTGCATCTTGACAATGGAATATTATTCAGCGCCAAAAAGAAACGAGCTCTCAAGTCATGAAGACATGGAGGCGGCTTAAGTGCATATCGCAAGTGAAGGGCGTCAACTTGGGAAGTCTGCCTACTGTATGGCTCCAGCTATATGACACTCTGAGAAAGGCATAACTATGGAAACAATTAAAAGATTCAGTTCAGTTCAGTCGCTCAGTCGTGTCCGACTCTTTGCGGCCCCATGAAATGCAGCACGCCAGGCCTCCCTGTCCATCACCATCTCCCGGAGTTCACTCAGACTCACGTCCATCGAGTCCGTGATGCCATCCAGCCATCTCATCCTCGGTCGTCCCCTTCTCCTCCTGCCCCCAATCCCTCTCAGCATCAGAGTCTTTTCCAATGAGTCAACTCTTCGCATGAGGTGGCCAAAGTACTGGAGTTTCAGTTTTAGCATCATTCCTTCCAAAGAAATCCTAGGGTTGATCTCCTTCAGAATGGACTGGTTGGATCTCCTTGCAGTCCAAGGGACTCTCAGGAGTCTTCTCCAACACCACAGTTCAAAAGCATCAATTCTTTGGCACTCAGCCTTCTTCACAGTCCAACTCTTGCATCCATACATGACCACAGGAAAAACCATAGCCTTGACTAAATGGACCTTTGTTGGCAAATTAATGTCTCTGCTTTTCAATATGCTATCTAGGTTGGTCATAACTTTTCTTCCAAGGAGTAAGCATCTTTTAATTTCACGGCTGCAATCACCATCTGCAGTGATTTTGGAGCCCAAAAAGTTAAAGTCTGACAATATAGTGGTCACCAAAGGTTGGGGGCGGGTGGGGGGATGAAGAGACGGTTCCAGAGGATTTGCATGGGAGTGAGACTGCTCCGTGTTGATACAGCAATGATGGACACATTCCTCACACCTGTAGATGTACGACCCCAAGGATGAACCCTAACATTAACTCCGGGCTTTGGTGAAGAGGATGCCTCCATGCAGCTCATCAGCTATGATACTGCAGCATGTGGTGCTTCTGGTGGGAGAGGAGGGCATGTGGGAATGCGGTGCTTTCTGCAGAATTCTCCTGTGACCCGAAAGCTGCTTGAGAAGACTGTTAAATCACTTCAAGAACAGGTGTATGTTGCACATAGAAAAATGCACCCAAGATTCTCCTTTTTTAAGTCTTTCCATTTTGAAGAAAATTGAAGCATCTTGCCATGTACTTCATTTCACTTAACAGATTGTTGATAGGAAATTTTGTTAAATAAAACTGCCCTCAAAAGTCAGATTTTCCCACTGATCTCTAATTTTTTTTATAAATAACAGCACTCTTTCCTGAAAAATATTCAGGGAGGATTCATCACCTGTTAACTTCAATTTCTGATTCTCAGTGTCATGTCAGGGTTCTGCTTCCAATGAATGTTCAAGACAGCAAACATGTTTTGAGTCCCTGTTAGTTTGGCGTGTTGAGGAAAGACAGGCTTGAGTTTAAGCCTCGGTTTTTCCACTTGCTGATGACGTGATCTGGTATAGGTCGTTTCACCTCTCAGGAACTCAGGTTTCCCTTCTACAAAATGGAATAGAAATACTGGACACAGAATAATGGGAAATGGAATATAAAATGCAGCCTGAGTGATGCATGTATCTTGTCATCGTCTGCCCCGACGACCTTACCAGCCTGAAAATCACGGTGCCACAGGAGTGGACATGCATTCAGGTGAGCACCCTGTACCTGGCACACCCTCCCAAGCAGGAACAGTCAGAGTCCGTGTGGGGTGCTGATCGAGGTCTTCTGAGGGGGTGCTCAGTTCAGTTCAGTCGCTCAGACGTGTCCGACTCTTTGCAAGCCCAAGGACTGCAGCACGCCAGGCTTCCCTGTCCATCACCATCTCACGAAGCTGGCTCAAACTCATGTCCATTGAGTCAGTGATGCCATCCAACCATCTCATCCTCTGTTTCTCCTCCTGCTTTCAATCTTCCCAGCATCATGGTCTTTTCCAGTGAGTTAGTTCGTCACATCAGGTGGCCAAAGTATTGGAGTTTCAGCTTCAGCATCAATCCTTCCAATGAATAATCAGGACTGTTTTTCTTTAGGATTGACTGGTTTGATTTCCTTGCCGTCCAGGGGACTCTCAAGAGTTTTCTCCAACACAGTTCAAAAGCATCAGTTCTTTGGCACTCAGCTTTTTTTATGGTCCAACTCTCACATCCATACATGACTACTGGAAAAACCAAAGCTTTGAATAGATGGACCTTTGTCAGCCAAGTAATGTCTCTGCTTTTTAATATGCTCTCTAGGTTGGTCATAGCTTTTCTTCCAAGGAGTAAATGTCTTTTAATTTTATGGCTGCAGTTGCCACCTGCAGTGATTTTGGAGCCCAAGAAAAGAAAGTCTGTCACTGTTTCCATTGTTTCCCCATCTATTTGCCAGGAAGTGATGGGACCAGATGCCATGATGTTAGTTTTCTGAATGTTGAATTTTAAACCAACTTTTTTGCTCTCCTCTTTCACTTTCATCAAGAGGCTCTTTAGTTGTTCTTTGCTGTCTGCCATAAGGGTGATGTCATCTGTGTATCTGAGGTTATTGATATTTCTCCCGGCAATCTTGATTTCAGCTTTTGCTTCATTCAGCCCAACATTTCACATGATGTTCTCTGCATAGAAGTTAAATAAGCAAGGTGACAATATATAGCCTTGACGTACTCCTTTCCTGATTTGGAACCGGTCTGTTGTTCCATGTCTAGTTCTAACTGTTGCTTCTTGACCTGCATACAGATTTCTCAGAAGGCAGGTAAGGTGGTCTAGTATTCCCATCTCTTGAAGAATTTTCCAGTTTGTTGTGACCCACACAGTCAAAGGCTTTGGCATAGTCAATAAAGCAGAAATAGATGCTTTTCTGGAACTCTCTTGCTTTTTCGATGATCCAACGGATGTTGGGGATTTGATCTCTGGTTCCTCTGCCCTTTCTAAATCCAGCTTGAACACCTGGAAGTTCACAGTTCACGTATTGTTGAAGCCTGGCTTGGAGAATTTTGAGCATTACTTTGCTAACATGTGAGATGAGTGCAATCGTGCAGTAGTTTGAGCATTCTTTGGCATTGCCTTTCTTTGGAATTGGAATGGAAACTCACCTTTTCTAGTCCTGTGGCCACTGCTGAGTTTTCCATATTTGCTGGCATATTGAGTGCAACACTTTCACAGCATCATCTTTTAAGGTGTGCTAGCACAGAGAAGGCAATGGCACCCACTCCAGTACTCTTGCCTGGCAAATCCCATGGGTGGAGGAGCCTGGTGGGCTGCAGTCCATGGGGTCGCTCGAAGTCGGACACAACTGAGTGACTTCCCTTTCACTTTTCACTTTCATGCATTGGAGAAGGAAATGGCAACCCACTCCAGTGTTCTTGCCTAGAGAATCCCAAGGACAGGGGAGCCTGGTGGGCTGCTGTCTGTGGGGTCGCACAGAGTTGGACATGACTGAAGTAACTCAGCAGCAGCAGCAGCAGCATGTGAGAAATACTAAAGCTGGAGCTGTGTCTTGTCCTCATACTGCCCGATGGAGAGAGCCTTCCTGACCACCAGGGCTTTGCAGCGAGGGTTTTCTCTCCTGTGAAGTGAAATCGCTCAGTCGTGTCAGACTCTTTGTGACCCCGTGGACTGCAGCCTACCAGGCTCCTCTGTCCATGGGATTCTCCAGGCAACAGTACTGGAGGGGGTTGCCATTTTCCTTCTCCAGGGGCTCTTCCCGACCCCGGGATCGAACTCGGGTCTCCCACATTCCAGGCATTTCTCTCCTAGGCCATGCCAGATGTGGAGACGTTGGTGGCACTAGTGGTCAAGAACCCGCCTGCCATTGCAGGACAGGCAGGAGACTCGGGTTCGATCCCTGGGTTGGGAAGATCCTCGGGTGAAGGGAATGGCAACCCACTCCAGTAGTTTTGGCAGGAAAACCCCATGGGCAGAGGAATCTGGCGAGCTACAGTCTGTGCGGTTGCAAAGAGTCGGATACGACTGAGCATCTGAGCAGCATGAAAAATGACAGAAAAGGACAGCAGAGATTTGTGTTTTGGTTTAACTGGGCAGGAAGTGAAGGAGGCGGGTATCAGGTGGAGAAGGCAGCTGTGCTAGAACTGGGAGAATGGACCCAGGGGAACTCTTGTCACAGAGTGCCCAGGGCACCAGGAGAAGGCTGCTACAGCCGGCAGGAGTCGGGTGTCCAGCGGTCCAGCTGGATTGAATCTCCCGGTCTCCACGTGCGTGGGGGCATCACAGGTCTGGCTTGAGCACAGCTCTCCTGAGGACTGGAGCCTGGGCCCGTCCGTGTCAAGTACCCTCCTCTTCTTGCCTGTCTGTTCTGCGGGGCTCTGCTCCACCACTAACCTGCCACCCCGTGAGCACATTCCCAGGACAAGTCCAAGGGGAAGTGGCTCCCACAATCCCATTGGAATTATTGGAAGGGCAGGCCACAGTACTGTACCTTGAGCCGGCCTGGTGGGGAACAATGTCTGCTACGATATTGGACCAGGAGAAAACTGAGGCTTAGAGCAGTCAGGCAGCTACTCAAGAGCCAGCCTGTAGACTCCTGGCCCAGACTCCAAGGTCCACGTTCTTCCCTTTTGGCCTGGTGCCTTTTCTCCCCAGCCGACTCCCAGCAAGGAAGCGCCCTAGGAGGCCAGACAGACACAGAGGCCGCCACGTGCCTGCAGAGACCCCGCCGGCTGGGAGAGGGGGCGGGTAGCCTGAGTGGTCCTTGTGTCTGGGTGAGGCTGCAGCTTCTGCAGGGCCAGAGGCGCACGCGGCCTGTGGGTCCCTTCTGCCCAGTGGGAGTGGCAGAGCCTCAGGGCAGTGAGCGCGGGGCCCGCCCTCTGCTCTGCTTTGAGCTTTCACTCTGAGGGTCCCTGCTACTCAGCTGACTGGAGGCACTTCCCACGTTTCCGTGTGGTGCTTTGTGAGGATCACACTCATTAAAAATGAAATGCTGGGTGTTGAGCGCTTGTGTTGAGATTTGAAAAGTCTGTGGGCATACATGACACATGACTTTTTAGAAAATAATTTCAGTAACAAGACAAAAAGTGTGTTTTACCTCATCGCTGTAAGTTGTAACGGTCACAAACATCCCCAGACCAGGAGCAGATTCAAGGAAGTCGTGTCTGCCCAAGTCCCATTGTTGTATCTTGAAACTCCCTGTTTCAAAGATAAGACATTGATTATAAAACAGGTTAATAGTTATACATGATTCCTGAAAAACGAAGGTTTCAAATTATCCCAATCAGAAAAATGCTGCTATTTTGAACAGCTTAGTCATGTACAGATGTGAGAGTTGGACCATAAAGAAGGCTGAGTGCCAAAGAATTGATGCCTTTGAACTGTGGTGCTGCAGGAGACTCTTGAGAGTCACTTGGGCTGCAAGGAGATCAGTCCATCCTAAAGATCAGTCCTGAGTAGTCATTGGAAGGACTGATGCTGAAGCTGAAGCTCCAGTACTTTGGCCACCTGATGCGAAGAGCTGACTCACTGGAAAAGACCCTGATGCTGGGAAAGACTGAAGGCAGGGATAGAAGGGGGTGGCAGAGGTTAAGATGGTTGGATGGCATCACCGACTCAGTGGACATGCATTTGAGCAAGCTCCAGGANTTTGGCCACCTGATGCGAAGAGCTGACTCACTGGAAAAGACCCTGATGCTGGGAAAGACTGAAGGCAGGGATAGAAGGGGGTGGCAGAGGTTAAGATGGTTGGATGGCATCACCGACTCAGTGGACATGCATTTGAGCAAGCTCCAGGAGATAGTGAAGGACAGGGAAGCCATGGGGTCACAAAGAGTCGGACACAACTGAGCGACTGAACAGCAACTTATCTTAGCTCTTGTAGAGGCGTCGGAAGATTCTGGAATGTAGCGTTTTGGGTGCGGTTCTCATCGTTGTTCACCAGTCACTTCGCCACTCCAGACCTCAGCATTGCATCTCTCCGAGGTCTGCTGAGAAAAATGAAGCTTTGCCCCTAAAGGGCGAATGTCCTGTGGCGGGACCGCCCCTTGCGGACGGGCCTCCTGCCTCTGCCCTCCTCCTGCAGCTTCGCCTGCCCGCCTCTGGTGCTGTGTGAGAGGAGACCTGCCTGACTTCCCCACAGACTCCGTGCACATCCCCACGCCCCTGCCCTGGCACTTGCTTCCTCTTACAGCGTGTGTGGCATCTTCGACGTTTTGCTTCCTTGCTGTCTGTTCTCTGTGAGAACGAAGACGCTGTCCATGTTGTTCGTCCGCCCGCAGCTCCTCCAGCTGCCGTCGCCCCCTTGAAGGGAGCTGCTCGTCAAGTACCTGTCGGCTGACCCACCGGCTCTAAAGGACAGCTGGCCCCCAGCAGCACAGGGTTGAGCCATGCAGGTCAGCTTGCGTTCTCCGCGGGATTTCTTCAGTGCAGTGAACACTACACTGCTGCCCAGCTCACGGCTCCTGAGCCTGGGGCTGTGGACGGGCAGACGTGGAGGGCCCCCTGCAAGTTACACGTCACTTTCTAACTGCTTGGAGGGCCAGCGCCCTGCCTGTTCTGTAAAGGGCTGGAGTCCGGGGACACTCTGTGTCCTCCTTGAAGGGGAGGGTTACAGAGAGTCAGGAGAAGGAGGCAGCAATCTTTAAATCTGTGCATGGGGTGTTCTGGGCACCCCCTCTGAGCAGCCTGTGCTTGCCACAAACCAGAACAGACATAGCGACGCCTTTGCAAACCCAACCATGGAGTGGAAACACCCAGGTTTCAGATGGGCCTCTGGGGACACTCGAGCAGGGTAGGCCAGGAAAGCGGTGCAGAGCCTCAGGAGAACGGCATCAGGGTGTGCCATCTGAGTCGGAATGGATGGTGCGCGTTTGGGCACTCGGTCACGTGGCCCTCCAGGCTCCTCTGTCCCTGGGCTTCTCCAGGCAAGAGCAGTGGGGCTGTACGCTTCCTTGCTGTCTGTTGTCTGTGAGAACGAAGACGCTGTCCACGTCGTCCATTTCTGCTGGCAACATGAATCTTCTCAACAGAAGATTTCCTTCTCCAGGGGATCTTCCCAACCTAGGGACTGAACCCCTGTCTCTTCAGCTCCTTCACTGGGAGCCAGGTTCTTTACCACTAGTGCCACCTGGGAAGCCATAGATGGGTTGGCTACTTGCTAAAATAAAATGCTTAAATAGGAACCAGGGTCATAGCATAATACTCAAAATGTCTAGGATACACTACAAAATTATATACCATACGAAGAACTAAGAGAACTTCAACTTGCATGAGAAAAGACAGCTAATAGACCCCAGCATCAAAATGACATAGAGTTGAAATTATCTGACAAGGATTTTAAAGTCACCATAAAAACACATCAGTGAGTCTGAACATCCTTAAATGGAAAAGTAGGAAGTCTCAGAAAAAGAGTCCAGGCATAAAAGGAAAAAAGGAAACATCAGAACAGAAAAAATACAGAATCTGAAATTGAATGGACTCAATAAAAGAGTGAGATGAGAGGAAAGGCTTGGCGAGCTTGAAACTAGATCAATGAAATAATCAGCTCTGGTCAATGGATAGGAAAGAGATGGGGACAGAGAAGAACCTCAACAACCCCATGAGCCCATGGGGCAAGAACCGAAGGTCTAGGATTTGTGAGTCTGGAGGAGAGGAGAGAGTGAGGGGCTGAGTGATCACATGAGAACTGAGGACGAGCAACTCCCCAAACTGGGTGAGAGACGCCCACAGTCTCCAGAGGCTAAACAGACCCCGCAAGGCCAGACTTCCCAGGTTCACCACCAGACATGGCATGATTAAACTTCTTAGGACCAAGGGAAAAAGGCCTATGGAAAATAGCCAGAGAGAAACTTCACTGCCGAGGAGGGAAAACGACCTGAGTAACAGTGGGCCTCTCATCAGAACATGGAAGCCAGAAGGAAGGGGCACGTTTCCAAGTGCTGAAAGGAGAAGAAATTGTCGAACAATTCTATTCCCACCAAAGACACCCTTCAGAATGAAGGCAGAGTATTCTTAAGGTCAAGGAGAACTAGGAAGACTTTTCACTAGAACACCTGCTGTAAAAAGATTGCCAAAGGAACTTCTTAAAACAGAGAAAATGGTAAGAGAATTTGGAACAGCAGGAATAAAGGAGGGAAAATGGGAAAGTCAACCCCAGGGAAGGGAAACCATAGTAGAATTTTCCGTTTAAAAAAAAAAAAAAAAGGTTGTTTGACAGTTGAAGGGAGGTAGGTTAAAAGTAAAAGGATAAAAAAGATACATCATTGCAACAATCAAAAGAAAGCTCGAAATACCAGATGAAGACTCCACAGCAAAGGGAGTCGCCAAGGACACAGAGGGGCCTTATGTGATGACACAGGGGTCAGTTCAGTACGAAGACAACCATCCTAAATGCATCAAAATAACCTGAAGCAAAACCGCTGAAAGAGGCGTGGACAAGTCCACCGCACCCTGAGGGCTGCCCACACTCGGCGTGGTGGGGCTGCTGGCCTTGGGGGAGCTGACTCGCAGCATCCCCGTGCCTGCTGGGCGTTCTCACGCGTCTCCCCAGACATCAGGGTACACATTGCTCTTCAAGTGTGCGTGGACATCTCACCAAGTAGGGCAACAAAGCCCCGAGCCTGCCCTGGCACCTTTGCTGAAGCTGCTGAGTGCTCCTGGAGGAGCACACGGCCAGGCATGGGGCTTTCCCGGCCCGCGGGCACCTGGAAACGTCTGCCTCGTGGTTCCCGTCCTCCCAGAAGACCAGGGCACCTGGGTCTCCCGGGGGCCTCCTTCCGTGCCTCCCACCTCGCCCGCGCGGACCCGCTCACTGTCTCCCGCTTTGGCTCCTGGCCGCCTGCCGCCCCCTCCTGCCCCCGGGCCCATCAGCAACCGCCCTCCCGCCCCCAGGGCTCTGCTGTGGCCACCGTCCCCACACTCGCCACCCACGCTCGTCCTGTCCGCGAACCGCCCCCACCCTGGGCCTGGAGATGCGCCGTGTCCTCTTCCGCGGGCCCGCCGGGCGCAGAGGGAGGTCGAAGCTTGGTGATCTGTGGGGTGACTGGAAATCTGTCCTGAATATTCATTGGAAGGACTGACGCTGAAGCTGAAACTCCAATACTCTGGCCACGTGATATGAAGAGCTGAACTCATTTGAAAAGACCCTGATGCTGGGAAAGATTGAAGGCAGGAGGAGAAGGGGACGACAGAGGAGGAGATGGCTGGATGGCATCACCAACTCGGTGGATATGAGTTTGAGCAAGCTCTGGGAGTTGGTGATGGACAGGGAGGCCTGGCGTGCTGCAGTCNAAGACCCTGATGCTGGGAAAGATTGAAGGCAGGAGGAGAAGGGGACGACAGAGGAGGAGATGGCTGGATGGCATCACCAACTCGGTGGATATGAGTTTGAGCAAGCTCTGGGAGTTGGTGATGGACAGGGAGGCCTGGCGTGCTGCAGTCCGTGGGGTCTCAAAAAGTCGGACACGACTGAGCTGAGTTGAACTGGACGTGTCCCTGGTACCTATTCAGGGAAGGACTCTGAGCGGCCGCGCGCCCACGGCCCGGGGTTCCTGGCCGCGGGAGGCGTCATGCCCCACGGGCGCCGCCAGGTGGCAGGAGAGCAGCACTGCTGGCGGGCGAGTGGGCGTGGCCAGCACGGTCCCCGCGCGGGGCGCGCAGAGCCGGCCGCTGCCTGCCGCCACGATGACGCAGTCCCCCGCGGTGTGACGACCCAGTGACCACTGGTGCACGGCTTAATGCAGAGCGTAACACATGGTGAGCCTGACGCAAGCACTCGACGAACTGCTCCTTAGCTGTTGTTGGGCTTCTCATATGCGGTGTTTCCTGTCAGCTCCCGTTAGGTCCTACAACCCTGCAAAGTCGGTATAATAATACCCACGTTTTCAGCGGAGGAGAGCGTGAGCTGGAGAGCTTACTGTCTTATCAACGCCCTCCAGACCGCGACAGGAGCGTGTGCGCTCAATCCCTGCGTCGTGCCCAACTCTGAGACTCCATGGACTGTAGCCCACCAGGCTCCTCCATCCATGGGATTTCCCAGGCAAGAATTCTAGAGTGGCTTGCCATGCCCTTCTCCAGGGGATCTTTCTGACCCAAGGATCAAACTTGACTCTCCTGTATTGGCACGTGGGTTCTTTACCACTGAGCCCCCAGGGAGGCCCTAAAGTAAGATGACACGGGGTGAAAACGAGGGAAGCCCGCACAGGCTGACTCTCTCAGGCTCGGCCCTGGTCGCACGCCGCCTGGCCCCAGAGGTGTGGCTCCGCCTGCAGACCTTCCGCGCTGACCTTGCCCTCCAGGCGCCACTTCTCCTGGGGCTCTACTCAGCGGCCCTGGCGGGGAGCCAGGCTGCCCCCCCCGCCCCCCCCACTCTCAGCTCTCCCTCCCTGCCCCGAGGCAGCTGTGTCTTCTGCCCCAGACTCAAGTCCTGGAGACTGGCGCCCAGGGCCATTTGAGCTGAAACTGTACAAGTAAGATGCAGCGGTGGTGGGAATTTCAGGAAGTAAAAGCCCCCACCACAGGCTTCTGGTGCTCAGTTTTACCCTTCTAGCCTTTCCCCAGGGGGACACACAGTATATTTCATAAAAAATGAGGTCATACTGCACAACTCTGATTTGATTTTTCCACCAGCTTTTTGCAGCCATCCTTGTATGTCCTTAAATGCTCTTCTGTAACTTGACTGAGGTCTGTTCAGAGAGCTGAAGAGAGAACCATGTCCTGTCCAGCGCTGAGCCCGGAGCTCTGCAGACACGGACCGGCCCTGCCGTGTCAGGCGAGCCAGGGCGGGAGCCGGGACGGCCGCTGTGCGGGGTTGCTCGGACCAGCTGTCCGCGAGACCCAGGAGCAGCCTGGCCCGAAGCCAGGTGCTTTCGAGGTCACCGAGGTAGCAGAGCAGCCCCTTCCAGGTGCCCCAGGCTCCCGGGCACCCTGGCTTCCTTCCAGCCTGTGAAGCTGGCTGAGGTTCTTTCAGTGCAGAGGGAGGGAGGGAGCCCCAGGCCACTGACACCGGAGGCGCCCACACCCCGTCGGGCCCAGCCAACCAGCAGTCACCACCGAGTCTGTGGCCAGATCACAGCCAGCCTCCAGACGCCCGGTGCCCCTCAGCACCACGCCCAGCCCTCCAGCCCTCTGACCTGTGAAGACGCAGCACGTTTTATACTCTATCCCGTGCGTGTCCCCCTGTGAGCATGCTCAGCCTGCGTGCAGGGGCCTTCCAGGCGGTCCATGTGCCCACTGCCCCGTCACTGCCATGCGGTGTCCCGTCCCGTGAACGGATGACCGACTCTCCCCCTCGCTGGCCTGGGCACTCCAAGGTCCTGGTGTGGGCCCTTTCGGGTCGTGCTGCTCTGAAGGCTCTCCTGAGCTCCTGTGCGTTTCTGCTGGGCGAGTACTGCGTGTACCCGGACCCAGGCGGGGCATGTGCTTGTCTTCCGGGGCCGCCACGTGTGTCGGGGTGAGGGCTAGGGCCTACAGCTGCCGGCACCCCAGCTACTTCCTGTTTTCGGACCCCTGGGTGTGCAGCCGCGTCTGAGGCTGGGCTTCGAGTCGCCTGCCGGGCGTGGAGTCAGAGCCTTTCTGCCCGCCCATGGCCGGCCCAGCGTCTCCTCTCCTGTGGGGCGGTGGCTGCTCCCCGGCCAGGCCTCCTCCCCTGACCACGCGACAGTCCTCTTTGCTGGTCCCTTGGGTGCAGAGGCGTGATCTTCCTCACACACTCGCTCTGCTGTCAGAATCATGGTGCTGCCAGGAGAGGCCGGGAGAGCAGAGAGCTTCCCTGGGACCTGGGTCCTCGCATCCCTGGCGTCTGGAGGGGCCTGAGGCAGGTGGGCACTGCAGCCCACGCGGCATGAATCCCTTGCCCCAGAGACTTGTTTTGGAACTTCAGTCAGGTCTGTCTTGTCCCTTTCCTCTGCTTCTCTTAGTTCTTAGCGATGCTCTTTAGAAACAGGCTCTGGGGTTTTATGAACTCGGGCAGCAAGGCCTCGGGGTAGAGAGAGGAGAGGGACGAGGGCTCCCGGGAGCATCAGCTCAGTGACCGCCTGACGGGCGGTGTGGCCACCTGCTTGCTGGTCCCTGCGGACACTTTACACCGAGCTGTGAGTTTCTACAAAGGCAGGTGCCGAGCAAGGTGAGCGGTGCCATGCAGCACAGTGGCCACGTGCTGGAGACCACGCATTAAAAGGATAGCAAGGCGGGGACTCCCTGGAGGCTCAGCCCTTGGGCCTCCACTTCCACTGCCAGGGGCCAAAGACCCTGCGTGCCCCGAGGCCTGGCCGAGAGAAGAAAAGAATTAGAGTTCAGAAGCACTGAAGTCTGGCTCCTGGTCGCTCCCTTCTGAAATGTCCTTGGACGTGACTCTGGCCCTGGGCCAGCTGCCGGGGTTCTGTAGTTTCTTTCCTCTAAGTGCAAAGCTTCCTGGAGACCAGGAGGTGGAGGAGGAGGAAGTCAAGGAGGAGGAGGACCGTCACTCCTCACCGCACTGGAGCCTGAGGCCTGGGAGCCTCTGAAGACTCGCCCCCCGCCCGGGCCAAGGATTCAAGCAGGAGTGGCTCATTACAGGGGCGCCGGCCCAGGAGAGGGAGGGAGGGAGGGAGGCCGGGTGAGGGGAGCCTCCAGGTGAGGCCCTAGCTCGGAGCTCAGCGACCCGAGCCAGAGCCCTCCTGAGAGGACCCCGGGGCCGTGGGTGGCTCTCGGACCCTGCACCCCACACTGGGGGCAGTCTGAGCCCTCTCCCTTTCAACCTTCAACACAGGAATTCCAGGCTCTTCTCAGAAATGTCCTCCCTTTCAGGGAGGGGTGCCACCCTGCTTCCCAGGAAGCTTCCAACAGAGCCTGGGAGGCCAAGCTGGCCAGGGTGGAGACGGAGTCCAAGAGCGTGGGAGGTGCCCGCGCGCACACCTGTGGCAGTCAGCGGCCCGCCAGCTGCTCCAGCTCACAGCTGAGGAGACCGGGCTCAGAGCCAACAAACATCAGCGCCAGTCACCGCCTGCGCACTGCTGCCCGCCTGTGGTGCCCTTCGCGGCCTCCCCTAGGCACCTGGCTGCTGACTGCTCGGATGCCCTGCGGCCTATTTTTAGCCCCCAGCAGCAAAAACACACTTTCAGGTCTAGATCTGACCAAATGCCCCGAGGTCACCTGTCTTCAGCGTCTGGAAGGTGTGTTGCCCTGGACCCCTTTGGCGCTCTAAGTTGGCAGGAGAGAAGGCAGAGCTGCTGCGGGCTCTTCTTGGACATGGGGTGTCTTGATGTGTTCTCAGGTGCCCACAGATCCCCAGAAAGTCTTAACATCTGTTTTCCCACTTTGGTGATCTAGGCATTAATTATAGCGTGTTCTTGATTGGCACTTCTTAACCAAGTAGGACCTGACCTGTGCGCATATGATCCAGTGTCGCTGAGAGAAAGTCAGGATGTGACAAGCAGCAAAGGTTTAGCGCTAGGTCAGCGAGGCAGGGAGTGGAGACAGTCGTCTGTGGAGCAGGCAGCCTCACCACGCAGAGCCCGCTGCGGTCGGGAATGGATGCACGCGGCCAGCAGACGGCTGAGGTGTAGACGAAGGGGCTTGCAACACAAAAGCACGGTAAAAGTGCAGCAAAGTTTGTTATAAAAGGGATTTTTAAGGGAGATGTCTTAAGAATTGTATTTGGGGGTATGCTGTTATACTATTTAGCACGTCAAAGAAGTGGGCTGATGATTAAAGATCTGATCATGATTAAAGGAAAAATAATGACACAGGTCCATCATGTTCAAAATTCTTTTAAAAGAAGTTCATAAAAGTAGGAAACACCTCCAAAGCATCTATTACCAAACCTGCCCTCAGTGATCTTTGTGTCTCTTTAACTCTGGTAATATTTATTTTCTTAAAATCTCCTTTGATTACACCAGCTTTGGTTTGGTTTGTATTTACAAGGTATGTCTTTTCCCATTCGCTCACTTTCAACCTTTCCCTGTATTTGAAGGGGTTTGTTGTTTTTTTTAAGGGAAACTAGTTGCCCTGTTTGTGCTTGGCTGTGCCCGGTCTTTGTCGCTGCCCAAGGGCTTTCTTTGTTGCAGAGCACAGCTCTTAGGCTGGGGCTCAGCAGCTGCAGCCCTAGAGCTTCAGCTGCTCCCGGGCACGTGGGATCTTCCCAGACCAGGGATTGAACCCATCTCCCCTGCATTGGCAGACGGCTTCGTACTCGCTGCGCCACCAGGGAAGTCCACGTGTTTTTTTTTTAAGTTTAGTAAGACAATCATTGTCTCTTCATTGGAGAATTTTGCCCATTTACACTTGAAAGTGCGAGTTGGTCAGTTGTATCTGACGCTTTGTGACCCCGTGGACTATACAGTCCGTGGAATTCTCCAGGCCAGAATACTGGAGCAGGTAGCCTTTCCCCTCTCCAGGGGATCTTCCCAACCCAGGGATCAAAGCGGGGTTTCCTGCATTGTAGACAGATTGTTTACCAGCTGAGCTATCTTTAACGTAACATAAAGTGTAGTTGGGTTTAAGCCCACCATATTGCTATTTGCTTTTCATTTGTCTTATTTGTTCCCTGTTCCTTTTCCCCTTCTTTTTTGCCTTTAAAAAAAAAATTTGACTATTTTTTCCATTTTCCTCCTTTAGCATATTATATATTCTAGGACTCTAGGACCATATTCTCTTTTAGAGAAAAATTGAAACATATGTCCTGACATGTTTCCACATTTTCCCTGTAGTTGCAGTAGACGCCAAGCAGCTAACTCTAACTCTATGTGACTGCTGGGGGTGGTGGCTGAGGGGACCCCGGGGTGGGGAACAGAGACCGAGGTGGGCGGGTTGGGGGGAGCAGGGCAGGACAGGGAGGGGTGCGAGCAGCCGTGTCCATGGGCACAGGGATTCTCGGGAGCCCCTGACTCGGGGCCTGTCCCCACACAGCTGCCAGATGCCAACCTGCCGCACCTGCCTTCCTGCCTCAGACCCTCACCTGGGCCGGCTGTTTCCTGACTTGTGTCGTGGGAACGTCCAGGCCAAGTCCGCACAGCTGGTGGACTGCCAGCCGGCAGGTGAGCAGGCCGCTCCTGTCCCTCTCCTCCTCCTCTGCCCCTGCGAGTACAGGTTGGAAACCCCCCAGGTTACTAGAACAGCCAGCTGCTAGAGAGCTGGGGGCTGAGAGCGTCCCGGGGGCGAGAGAGTCCAGGCCGGGGAACAGTAGCGAACACGGTGCCTTCTGTGTGTCTGCCAGGCCCTAGGAGCCTTACAAGTATCAGTCCCGTCCTCATCACAAGTGCTGATCACAACAGAAAGGAATCAGTGTTGTTATTTTTTATCCCACTTTGCAAAAGCGACGGAGAGGCTAGGAGCTTGCCCCGGGCAGATGGCAATTCCCAGCAGCTCAGGGGTTAGATCTGGGTGATTTTGTTAACTCCCCGTAGCCACAGACACAGCTTCTGCCCACTGCGGCCGCAGACGCAGGAGAGGTCTTCACCTGCCTTCTCCCCATCCCTCACGCCAGGCTGTCACTCTGCAGTCTCTCTCTTTGCATCCACGCTTGCTGTGTCTCCTGGGGCTTTCGCAGGATGAGTTACAACACCTTGCAATAGAACACTCAGGTGTGATGGCCAAGATAAACTGAGAGGAGAATTCGACGACGTTCAATGTAAGGCTGAGCTGTATGTGAAACACATGATCAGCACCTGTGAAAAATGCTGCTGGATTGAGCTCCTGCTTCTTTTTATGTCAGAAGACCAGCCTCCTGACTTTATGAGGCTGAAGTTCGGAAGACACCCTGACCTCTGCTGCCTTGCCTTGTGTTACTGAACCAGTCTAGAGGCCTTGGTCGGCTTGCAAGAATTCAACCACAATCAGCATGATTCATGGCATCAGAGATTGTTTAACTGAAGGAGACCTGACAACCGGAAAAACAAATCAAGCCAGGGTTCTGTGCTCTTGTGTCTGGCTTTCCTGTTTCATGAATTACGCAATTCAGTCTTAAGCCTGTTTTCTTGTCAGTTTTGCATAATTTGATATGCAAAAAATTCTCAAGAGAAAACTGTACAGGGTAATTCTCTCTGCCAAATAACTTATACATCAAGAAGTTAGCGTAGTAACAGAGCCATAAGACAGCATCCTGAGTTCAATGTTCAGCAGCTCATTTAACCCACCTGTTATCAGGGTGTCGCTCGGAATGTCTTCTATTATGCATTTCTCCTCTCGTTCCCCGGCGTGGAAGTAAAAAGCAGTTGAAAGCGAAAAACAAAAACTCAAAAGAAACGTTAACTTGTGCATTTCTGTTGCTTTAGCCACCCTTGAACTGCTTTGGAAATGGATCAACTGCAGGCGGTACTGCCTGCGGAGTATTTGTAGTTCACGGGCTCGCTTTTTGTAAATTGATTTTTGTGAGAAGTGACACATGGTGGCCGCACCTGGGCAGGTGATTGCAAGTCCCAGGGAGCCCCGGGCCGCGCTCAGTGCGACATCGGAATTCCTTGGGATCTGTTACTTTTAAGGGTTCTGAAGTGCTCTGAGGGGATGAAAGACAATGAGGTCATGGGACAAGCCGAGGAGGACTCCGGGAGCACCACGCCCAGGGCGCGCCGAGCTGAGCAGCAGTGTCCTTCCGCTTGGTGGGAGGTCGGGGAGGCAGCTGGTGAGGAGCAGGCTGGAGGGAGACGCAGATGCTGAAGGGCGAGCTTCCCACCTGGGGCCCCAGTCCTCACCTCCAAGGACCCATTTCCTCATTAAAACAGTTACAGTCACCCGGTGTGGCTTCCTGCATTTCAGCTCCGGCAGCCAATGCTTTTCCTTTCCTTTTCTTTTACAAAAGTTTATGCCCAGGTGGCTCTAGTGCCCACCTGCCAATGCAAAAGGCAAGAGACACAGGAGACGTGGGTTCAGTCCCTGGGTCGGGAAGATCCCCTGGGGGAGGAACTGGCAACCCAGTCCAGTCCTCCTGCCTGGAGAATCCCATGGACAGAGGAGCCTTGCAGGCCACAGTCGATGGGATTGCAAAGAGTTGGACATAACTGAGCAACTTAGCAAAGCACATTCTTAAATGTACACTAGGTTCCAAGACAACACTTCATTGTAGCTATAGGCGACAACAGATGTTACGGCAGGGAATCCAGATGTTTAAAGAGGCATGGAACCAAAGGTCATGAGGCTCAAAGGACAGCTCACTCTTTGCCAGATTTCTGAATTCCACCTGGGGCCAGGAGCCTTTCCCCACCGCCCACGCTGTCAGCTCCTGAGTGCCTCCTTCCTCCTCGCCTTCCATCCGCCTCCCTGGCTTGCTTCAGGGGCTGCTTCTGGTCACCTTGGCGGCCGACTGGCGCGCCTGCTGCCCTTCCCCAGACCCCGCCCAGTGTTCTCTTTCTTTGTCTTTGGTTTTGAAGGTTTATAGACACGAGAAGTTGCAGAAACAATCCCATCCCCCGAGCCCCCAGCAGTGACCTCTTCCGCGGCCAGGGAATGGCCCCGCCCCCAGGAGACGGGACTCTGGCCTTGGCGGAGTGCGCTGAACTATGACTATGGACTTACGTGGATCTCACCCGCTTCTGCACACATGCATTGTTTTTTTAAAAAAATGCAAGTATATCATCAAAAGAATACATCAAGTACTTATGAGCACTTGAAACCAGCAGAAAAATGGGAGAATATGCAGTATTGCTTTTGGATTAAGAGACGGGTCCTGTGACGGGTTGTTTCACTGATGGGCCTTTGAGCCGTGAGAACACTGACTGCCAGCAGGCCCTCTTATGTCGGGCGGGGCAGGGTAGCTCTCTCCACAGGGCAGAGCACAGATGAGGCCCTGGCTCCGCAACAGGCACGCAGGGGCCTCCAGGACAAGGTGCGCGTGGCTGGGCGGGGCTGCACCCGGTCTGAATATGTGGGCTGCGGCCGCTGAGCACAGGTCCTCCGCAGCTTCTCCACCATGACCTGCCCCGGCCCTCCCGGCCCTGGGGCCCATGCTCGCCTGTGCTCAGGGACCATGCTGGGTCCTCCCTGCCGGCCCCCAAGACACCCCGGCCCCTCCCGGGCCTATGTCTCGGTATGTTTGGGCCGTTGTTACAGCTGAACACCACAGACATTGGTTTCTCACGGTCCTGGAGGCCGAAGGTGTCTGGTGAGGGCCTGTTTCCATCCACAGACGGCCGCCCTCGCACTGGGTCTTCACATGGCAGGAGGAGTGAGGGAGCTCTGAGGGGCATCCTGTGAGGGCAGTGGTCCCAGCTGAACCTCCCAGGGTCCTGTCCTGATATCATCACTGGGGGCATCAGGATTCTAGCATACATATTCAGACCGTAGCAGCCACAAGACTGTCCCTCTGAGAAGTGCTGCAGAGGGTGACCACAGCCTGAACACGGGCCTATGAACAGCGTTACCGGGGGTGTCCACAGTCTGAACACGGGCCTGTGAACAGCGTTACCGGGGGTGTCCACAGTCTGAACACGGGCCTGTGAACAGCGTTACCGGGGGTGTCCACAGTCTGAACACGGGCCTGTGAACAGCGTTACCGGGGGTGTCCACAGTCTGAACACGGGCCTGTGAACAGCGCTACAGGGGGTGTCCACAGCCTGAACACGGGCCTGTGAACAGCGCTACAGGGGGTGACCACAGCCTGAACACGGGCCTGTGAACAGCGCTACAGGGGTGATCACAGCCTGAACACGGGCCTGTGAACAGCGCTACAGCAGATGTCCACAGCCTGAACACGGGCCTGGGAACAGCGCTACAGGGGGTGCTCACAGCCTGAACACAGCCGGTCTGGGCTGCCCCGTCCACAAGTGCCTTCTCTGAGACTGAGGCAGCTCAGTCTCCTCACCCGCAGGACTGGGGTGATAATAGTCTCTGCTTCCTGGGGCTCTGTAAAGCCCACGTGATACACGTGTGACGTGCTTAGAGTAGGGCCTCCCGGTCGTGGGGAACCTCCAGAATGTCTGCTGTCACTGTGCCCCAGCCTGACCCCTGAAGACTGATCCAGACGAGGCATCTCTACTCCAACGCCTCGCACTTGCACATAAAACCAGGGAACTGTGTAATGAACCCCAATCTTATTTCATTTAACCAACACAAGCACACTCACACTTTTCCAGGAGTATTTTAAAGCAGATTCTAGATCAGAGGTTGTTTTCCCGCATCCGTTTTCGGTCTGCATCTTGGACCAATGGGATGCTGCTGCCCCGTGGACCAGCTCTGAGGGCAAGGATTGACTCCTCCTAGATGCTCTACCCGGTTTGGGCTGAGAACCACATTGGGAGGAACAGGCGTGGGCGTCCTGCTGCCTAGCAACACAGGCCGAGATACCAGTGGTCCGGCTGTGGTCAAGGTGTGCAAGCAGCTCCATACGCTGTTGGACTCGGTCTGCAAATATTTTGCTGAGGACTTCTGCATCAGTTTTCCTGTAGGGTCTTGGTTTGGTTTTGGTCCGGGGTAATGCCTCAAATAATGAGTCAGGAAGCATCCCTGCCTCTTAAGTTTGTATGAAAAGTTTGAAAAGGGTTGATATTAGCTCCTCATTGAGTGTCTCATGGAATTCACAGGCGAAGCTGTTAGGTCCAGTTTCTTTGTTGAGAGATTTATTATCGTTGTTAGTACTGATTCAATTTCCTTTCTAGTTGTATTTCTATTCTTAGTTTCTATTTCTGCGTGATCCAGTCCTAATAGGCTTTGTATTTGCAGGAATCTGTCCACTTCAACCAAACCGTCTAATCCGTCTGTGTACAGTTGCTAATGGTACTCTCGTAACCCTGTTTGTTCTGCAGTGTGGATTTTAACCTTCCTACTGTCATTCCTGACTTTGGCAAGTTCAGTCTTCTCTCTCTTTTCTTAGTCCATCTGGGTGAAGGTTTGTCAGTTTTGCTGATGTTTTCAAAAAGTAAGCTTTTGGTTTCATTGGTTTTCCTTACTGGTTTTCTGTTCTCGGTTTATCTCTGCTCTGATCTTTATTATTTCCTTCCTTCTGCTAGCTTTGCGTGTAGTTTTTTCTTCTTTTTCTAGTGCCTTAGATTTTGAAGATATGTTCTTGACTTGACATCTTTCCTATTTTTAATGTGTTTATAGCTGTGTGTGTGCGCGCGCGCTCAGTCATGTCCGACTCTTTCGTGACCCGTGGCTGTAGCCCACCAGGCTCCTCTGTTCATGGAATTCTCCAGATAAGAAATACTGGAGTGGGTTGCCATTTCCTCCTCCAGGGGATCTTCCCAGTGCAGGGACTGGACCCGCATCTCTCGCATCTCCTGCATTGGTGGGCGGATTCTTCACCCCTTGCACCACGTGAGAAGCCCTGTTTGCAGCGGCAGTTTCCCCCGTTAGCACTACTCTCGGTGCCTCCCATATGTTTTGGTACATTGCATTTTCTTTTTCAGCTTCCCTGGCGGCTCAGTGGTAAAGAATCCGTCTGCAACACAGGAGATGTGGGTTCGATCCCTGGGTCAGGAAGATCCCCTGGAGGAGGGCATAACATCCCACTCCAATACTCTTGCCTAGAGAATCCCACGGACAGAGGCGCCTGGCGGGCTGCAGTCCATAAGATCGCAAGAGCGGCACATGCGTGAGTGACTAACACACTCACACACACACTCACGCGTGGCCTGACGTGTGGTCTCGTCTGTGAAGCGCCTTGTGTACATTTGAGGAGACTGTGTGTGCTGTCGGAGAGTGCCCTGTGCAGCTCTCAGACCTCGCCTGCTGTGTTGGTTAAGTCCTCTGTCTCCTTGCTTTCTTTCTGACTGGTTGTTCTGTCCATTATTGTGAGTGGGGTACTGAAGTCTCCATCTATTATTGTCAAGCTATTTCTTCCTTCAGTTTTCTCTGTTTCTGCTTCATATATTCTTGATGTTTTATCATTACGTGTGTAAATATTTATAACTTATTTCCTTGCTGTATTGAAAGCTTTGTTAGTACTTAATGTTCTTCGTTTCTTGTAACTATTTTTGATTTAAGGCCTATTTTGTGTGATACTGGCATAGCCAGTATTGCTCTCTCTTGGTTCCCATTTGCAGGAGTGTCTTTTTCTGTCCTTTCAATTTCAATTTCTCTGAGTCCTTGGATTTAAAGTGAGTCTCTTGCAGACAAACTATAGTTGGGTCGTGTGTTTTTATCCATTCTGCCAGCGTCTGTCTTTTGATTAGAACATTTAATCCGTTTCCACATAAAGTAATGGCTGACAGGGAGGGACTTCTGTCGTTGTGCCGAGCAAGGACTTTCCAGGGACCCAGAGGAGGAGGAGACATCGCCTGTACAGGAGTGTTTGTGGGAGAGAGAGCAATTTCTCAACAGTAAGCAAGGGACTCAGAGGCAGCCCAGCAGAGCTTCTAACATACTGAGAGCAGCGAGCTGGCACCCTAGAGTCGTGACCTCAATACCATCTTTCAAGAGTGAGGGCTTAGATACATTTGCAGATCAACAACAATTGAGAGATTTTAACACCAAGGGACTTTAAAAGACGTGCTTCAGCACAAAAGTGTCTCCTAGCTCCGTCCACTGAAAAGGCTTCAAGGCAACAGCAGCCCAGGAGAAAACACTTCTTACACCAGGCTTTCACATGAAGGAAGTAATGCTGTTCTGCCCAACAGACACGGGAGTTGGCAGACAGTGGAAGATGGCGCAGCAGGAAACACTTGGCAGGCCTGGACAACAACTGCAGGGGCAGAATGCCCTGATGTGGCGGTCTGGAAACCCTGGAGTCTTCTGGAGGCCTGCAGCTTCCAGGGGAAGCCTTGAATGGCAAAGTGTAGTTAATTCTGGCCAATCTGAACTCTCAGCGGGCAGCGGCTACCCAGCCCTCAACCCTGAGTCACTAGATGGGGGCCACACACCTGCTACTTGGCGCCCTACACACAGCTTACAGGGACCGGGGTGGCACAAAAGACCCCGTATAGACTTTGGAGCTGGACATCCTGGAACGTGAAGTCGAGCCTTAGGAAGCAGCACACGAACAAAGCTAGTGGAGGTGATGGAATTCCAGCTGAGCTACTTCAAATGCTAAAAGACGATGCTGTGAAAGTGCTGCACTCAATATGCCAGCAAATTTGGAAAACGCTGCAGTGGCGGCAGGACTGGAAAAGGTCAGTTTTCATTGCAATCCCAGGGAAAGGCAATGCCAAAGAATGCTCAAACTACCGCACAATTGCACTCATCTCACACGCTAGTAAAGTAATGCTCAAAATTCTCCAAGCCTGGCTTCAGCAGTATGCGAACCATGAACTTCCTGATGTTCAAGCTGGATTTAGAAAAGGCAGAGGAACCAGAAATCAAATTGGCAACATCCGCTGGATCATGGAAAAAGCAAGAGAGTTCCAGAAAGACATCTACTTCTTTTTTATTGACTGTGCCAAAGCCTTTGACCGTGTGGATCACAACAAACTGTGGAAAATTCTTCAAGAGATGGGAATACCAGACCACCTGACCTGCTTCCTGTGAAATCTGTATGCAGGTCAAGAAGCAACAGTTAGAACCGGACATGGAATGATAGACTGGTTCCAAATTGGGAAAGGAGTATGTCAAGGCTGTATACTGTCACCCTGCTTAATAACTTATATGCAGAGTACATCAAGCAAAATGCTGGGCTGGATGAAGCACAAACTGGAATCAAGATTGCAGGGAGGAATCTCAATAACCTCAGATACTCAGATGACATCACCCTTATGGCAGAAAGCGAAGAACATGGGAAAGGAGTATGTCAAGGCTGTATACTGTCACCCTGCTTAATAACTTATATGCAGAGTACATCAAGCAAAATGCTGGGCTGGATGAAGCACAAACTGGAATCAAGATTGCAGGGAGGAATCTCAATAACCTCAGATACTCAGATGACATCACCCTTATGGCAGAAAGCGAAGAACAACTAAAGAGCCTCTTGATGAAAGTGAAAGAGGAGAGTTAAAAAGCTGGCTTAAAACTCAACATTCAAAAAACCAAGATCGTGGCATCTGGTCCCATCACTTCATGGCAAATAGATGGGGAAACAATAGAAACAGTGACAGACTTTTTTTCTTGGGCTCCAAAATCACTTCAGATGGTGACTGCAGCCATGAAATTAGAGTATGCTTCCTCCTTGGAAGAAAAGCTATGACCAACCTAGTCAGCATATTAAAAAGCAGAGATGTTACTTTGCCGACAAAGGTCTGTCTAGTCAAAGCTATGGTTTTTCGAGTAGTCAGATATGTTTGTGAGAGCTGCAGCATTAAGGCTGAGCACCGAAAAATTGATGCTTCGTAACTGTGGTGTTGGAGAAGACTCTTGAGAGTCCCTTGGACTGCAAGGAGATCAAACCAGTCCATCCTAAAGGAGATCAATCCTGAATACTCACTGGAAGAACTGATGCTGAAGCTGAAGCTCCAATACTTTGGCCACCTGATATGAAGAACTGACTCATTTGAAAAGACCCTGATGTTGGGAAAGACTGAAGGCAGGAGGAAAGGGGATGACAGAGGAGGAGATGGTTGGATGGCATCACCGACTCGATGGACAGGAGTCTGAGTGAACTCCGGGAGTTGGTGATGGACAGGGAGGCCTGGCGTGCTGCGGTCCATGGGGTTTGAAAGAGTCGGACACGACTGAGCGCCTGAGCTGAGCTGAGCTGAGCAGGTGCTGGGGACTGCGCCCTCATCGCCGCTGCTACTAATACCAGGGGCAGACGAGCAGGCGGGTGGCCATCGCTGCTGCGCCCTTCATTGTTGGGACACCCTCCCCCCACAGCTGAAGCGACTTCCGGGGATTTGAAAGAGCAGCGGCCTCCCCACCCCTTCGGGTTTTTGCTTTTTACCCCGATTGGACATGGGTCGCTTTCATTCCTCTGTCCTCTTTGAGACACATTGTGCTTTCTGTTTCTGAAGATACCTTTTTATTTCAGCCAGTTCTACAACTTTCACAGTTTTTTCTCTAAATATCATCTCTTCCCTACTATCCCTATTATATCTGTCAGCGTTTGATTTAAAGCATTTTATAACTTGGCACTCATATCCCCGATCTTTCTCAGTATTTCCGTCTTTGTGTTTCTGTGCTGCTTTCTGCGTGACACATCTTCCAGTTCACCAGCTCGTTCTGCAGCTGTGCCCAGCTCAGCTGTCCAGCCACTGAGGCCTGTCATCCCACACGACTCCGCTTTTCCAGGTTTATCTGTTTGTTTCTCACTATCCCTGCTGACTGGCCATTTTCATGACTTGCTTTCTTGTTTAATTGGTGGTTTTTGAGTTGCACTCACAGCTTCGTTTTGATTAGGAAAGCTTTCTACAGAGAGGTTAGTTTCTCCTATTCCCTTATTCAAGGGTCACTGCCGACCTTGAGAGTTCAGCTCAGTGCAGGAGGGTCTCCCCCACCCTGCTGCTGACCGGAGCTGAGCCGCAGCCCTGCGGGGCTCACGCCCACTCCATCCGGCCCCACAGCCCTCTCTGCTCCGGGCCCAGGTCCCTTTTTCGTGTTATTTTTGGAAGTAGGGAAGGTGAGAGCAGCCCCACCTCTTATGAAAAAGGCAGTGTCTCAGTGATGTGTCCCTCCAGAGTTGGGGTCCGGTTGAGCAGTGGGAAAGGAAGAAGTCTCCCCAGGCTGAGGGGCAGACCCGGTGCCCAAGGCAGGCGTCTGGGTTTTCCGTGGTTTCAACCATGTATGTGCGTGTACCCTGCGTGTGCTGTGTGTCCTGTGTGCCATGTGTGTGCGTGTACCCTGCGTGTGCTGTGTGTCCTGTGTGCCATGTGTGTGCGTGTACCCTGCGTGTGCTGTGTGTCCTGTGTGCCATGTGTGTGCGTGTACCCTGCGTGTATGTGTGCTGTGTGTGCCGTGTGCGGTGTGTGTGCAGCGTGTCCTCTGTGTGTGCGCCTGTGTTCGCCGTGGTCCCGGCTCATCCCTGCGCGGTGACCCCTGCTCCTGGGGAAAGTCTGGTGGCGCCTGCGGCCTGCCACCCGCCCTGCTCCGCCGGGGACACACGAGAGCATGGCTGTGCTGTGGGAGACACCGGTCTTTATTCTGGAGCTGGGACGGGACCCTGACGAGGCCGGTGGCCCGGGTCCGAGGGATTTCGCAGCCGGGCCGGGGGCCAGTCCCCGCGCGGTGGCGCGGGCGCCGGTGTCAGACGCAGTTGTCGGGGTCGCAGGGCGCCTCCTCCTCCAGGGGCGGGCAGGGCGCCCCGTGGTTGGCCGGCCGCACGCGCACGTAGCGCGTCCTGCTCTTGGCCCCCGGGCGCCCGCAGGGGCCGGCGCACAGCCCCCAGGAGGACCACAGCGAGACCTCGCAGTCCAGCGGCGTCTCCGGGTCTGGGGGCGACAGCGGGGCGGTGAGCGAGGCGGGGCCGCGGGCGGGAGGGGTCCCGGGAGGGGTCCCGCCCCGGACCCGCCTCCGGATGCGCTGAGGACAGCGGCGCTTTCCTCGGCGCGCTGGGAAGCGAGCCCCAGGGAGCCGCCTGCGCGCCCCCCTAAAAGCCGGCGGGCCAACTGGCGGCGCTTCCCGTCCTGAGACCCCCACCCGCGCGGGGGGCGGGAGGAGCGGCGGGGAACCGCGCGCCGACGATCGCAGACCCGCGGGTTCCGGGCCCACTCTTGGGGGAGCCGACCCGCCTGGCGCGCGGCAGCCCCACACTGGCCCCTTCTCCGCGGGCGGCGCCCTGAAGACCTAGAGGGCCCCCTGGGCGCGCCCTCCCGGTCAGCAGGGACACGGGGCGGGCACCTGTCTCTTATACACATCTAGATGTGTATAAGAGACAGCCCGCCCGCCACCCGCCACCTGCCTCAGGACCCCTCCCCAGCAGTGGGCGTTCTGGCCACTCCCGCCTCCTTCGCAGCAGGCTGGCCCCGGGTCCTGCCACCCACCGGGCCCAGCCAGCAGCCCCGTGTCAGGACAAAACGGGGGAGGCGAGTCCAGCTCCCTGTCCCCTCCAAGGTGACCCCGCGCCTGCCCTGTGCCGCAGAGCGCTGGCCGGGAGCCCGCCGCCCGAGGGAAGAACGTCTGCGCTCCTGCCTCCCGAGGAGCCTGGCCCGCGGGCGCGGCGCGGGGCGCAGGGAGGCAGGCCTGCGGGGCGGCGGCGCCTGGCGGGGTTCTTCCCGAGCCCCTGGGGGTGTGGCGGCACCGCCCGGGAGCGCCTCGGCCTCGGGCACGCGAGTCTGCTCCTGGACTCGTGGCCTGTCAGCAGGCCGTCCAGGCGCTGGCTCGCGAGGGCTTCCTTCCCCGAGCGGGCTGGCCGGGAGGAACGGGTCACAGGCGACTGCCTTCACTCCGTCCCTGAGATCAGGGGTGACTGTTGGAGACAGAAATCTGTTGCAGAGAGGATGGTGAGGGGGTCTGAGGTCAAGCTCATTCACGGGAAGAGGTGTCGGCGAGGAGAGGTGCTGCCACCGGAGGAGATGGGTCAGAGGGTGTGAGGGGGGCCTGGGGTCACAGGTCAGAGGGTGTGAGGGCAGGGCCTGACCTCAGACAAGGGCTGGGACAGGTCAATGGTAAGGCCTCAGGGCTAAGCCCAACACCCGCAACACCACGAATGCAGGGGCCTCAGCGGCCAGAGGCCTGGGGCGCGGCAGGCCTCAGCTGCTGGCCCTTCAAGCTCCACGTGTGTGTGTCTTGTGTGTGTGCTGTGTGTGTCCTGTGTGTGTGATGTGGGTGCTGTGTGTCCTGCGTGTGCCATGTATGTGTGTGTACCTTGCATGTATGTGATGTGTGCGCCGTGTGTGGTGTGTGTGCAGCGTGTCCTCTGTGTGTATGTGCTCTGTGTGTCCTCTATGTGCTGTGTGTGACCTGTGTGTCCTGTGTGTGTCCTCTGTGTCCTGTGTGTGCCATGTATGTGCGTGTACCATTGCGCGCATGTGTGCTGTGTGTCCCGTGTGTGTGACCTGTGTGTCCTGTGCGTGCCATGTATGTGTGTGTACCCCGTGTGTATGTGTGCTGTGTGTCCTGTGTACCATGTGTGTGCGTGTACCCTGCGTGTGCTGTGTGTCCTGTGTGCCATGTGTGTGCGTGTACCCTGCGTGTATGTGTGCTGTGTGTGCCGTGTGCGGTGTGTGTGCAGCGTGTCCTCTGTGTGTGCGCCTGTGTTCGCCGTGGTCCCGGCTCATCCCTGCGCGGTGACCCCTGCTCCTGGGGAAAGTCTGGTGGCGCCTGCGGCCTGCCACCCGCCCTGCTCCGCCGGGGACACACGAGAGCATGGCTGTGCTGTGGGAGACACCGGTCTTTATTCTGGAGCTGGGACGGGACCCTGACGAGGCCGGTGGCCCGGGTCCGAGGGATTTCGCAGCCGGGCCGGGGGCCAGTCCCCGCGCGGTGGCGCGGGCGCCGGTGTCAGACGCAGTTGTCGGGGTCGCAGGGCGCCTCCTCCTCCAGGGGCGGGCAGGGCGCCCCGTGGTTGGCCGGCCGCACGCGCACGTAGCGCGTCCTGCTCTTGGCCCCCGGGCGCCCGCAGGGGCCGGCGCACAGCCCCCAGGAGGACCACAGCGAGACCTCGCAGTCCAGCGGCGTCTCCGGGTCTGGGGGCGACAGCGGGGCGGTGAGCGAGGCGGGGCCGCGGGCGGGAGGGGTCCCGGGAGGGGTCCCGCCCCGGACCCGCCTCCGGATGCGCTGAGGACAGCGGCGCTTTCCTCGGCGCGCTGGGAAGCGAGCCCCAGGGAGCCGCCTGCGCGCCCCCCTAAAAGCCGGCGGGCCAACTGGCGGCGCTTCCCGTCCTGAGACCCCCACCCGCGCGGGGGGCGGGAGGAGCGGCGGGGAACCGCGCGCCGACGATCGCAGACCCGCGGGTTCCGGGCCCACTCTTGGGGGAGCCGACCCGCCTGGCGCGCGGCAGCCCCACACTGGCCCCTTCTCCGCGGGCGGCGCCCTGAAGACCTAGAGGGCCCCCTGGGCGCGCCCTCCCGGTCAGCAGGGACACGGGGCGGGCACTGCGACCCCTCAGCACTCGCTTCTGGGCAGTAGAAGCCTGAAGGGCTTTCAGCTGGAAGCGCTGAGCGGGTCTGCTCCCCAGCTTGGAGCTGAGGGCACCAGCTCCCAAACCTCTCAGAACCTGCTTCCCACTCCCAGCGCTTCCCTCCAGACCCCCTCTGAAGTCAGGTATCCCCAGGGCCTGGGCGACTGGGCGCCGAGCGAGCAGCCTCTCCTGGTGTGACCTGTCCTCCCGCCCCACGTGGCCCCCCAGAAGCCTGGCTCGGAATGGACGGATCGCCTCTCCAGGCTGTGCGGCCTGGTGATGGTACTCAAGTCTGGCGGTGGGGCGGAGCCAGGCAGGACCCGGAGGGGGGGGTGCCCCTGGGGTGCGCACTTGGAGGGCAGGGCGCCTCGGTGACCATGGCAGCTGTCAGGCCACAGGCATGCCCCCGGGGGTCAGTCTGCCGGGCGGACACTTCCTTTCAAGGGTCTCTAAGGGTGGGAGGTCAGAGCTGGAGGCCCAGGACCAGGGGGTGTCCGACATCCGCTCGAATGATGCCCACACCCGAGAGCCACTCCTGTCCGCTCGGAGCGCCAGCGTCTGGCAGTGGGATCACGCGTGTGAAGGGTGGGTTGGGCACCACGCTCACCTGGAAGGCTGTCCACGATCTCGTTGCCCCCAACCCCCAGGCCCAGGGCGGGCGGGACGAAGGCCCTGGGGCTCTGCCGGAGCCGCAGCAGCACTACTCTGGCGATGGGGGGCAGGGCCTTCAGCCTCGGGTAATAGAAGGAGTTTGCAGGGTGGCTGGGAGAGGAGGCTGTGATCTGCAGGGGAGGGGCGAGTCGGAACCTGGGGCAGAGGGGCCAGCCCGGTGTGGGCTTCCGCGGGCCTCCCCGGGAGCCTCCTGGGTCCCAGAGAGCCGCCGGCCCTCACCTCTGTCACTGTGTCCTGCGGGACGGTGGCGAAGTTGGGGGATGAGAAAGTGAAGCCGCTGTCGGTCCCGGCATCGTAGGGGTACAGGTCCACGGCCACCTGCTCCCGCCAGCTGCCGCTGTCACACAGGTCCAGGCTGTCGACGCCCACGAACCAGTCGGGGCTGGGCACGATGCGGACCACAAAGGACACCTGGGGGCCGAGTGCTCAGCAGGGGCCCCGCATCAGCGAGTGCTCAGCAGGGTCCCCAAGGCGCCCGCCCGCCCGCCACTCCGCCCCCTCACCAGCGAGTGCCTGGAGTGGGCCTCGAGCTCCGCGGACGTCTGCCCGGTGCCGCTGGGCACGGCGGGGGCGGAGAAGATGCCGTGCACGCTCTGCAGCCGCTCCCCTGCTGCCTCCATCTCCCGCATCAGCGCCCAGGCCTCACCCCTCTCCGCGAACTCCCGCAGCCCATTGCTCACGTACTGGTCCTTCCGCCACAGGCTGTAGTCTGAGCTGTGCGCTGCCCCTGGGGGGGGGGGGGTGCGGTTGCCGCCAGCCTGGGTGAGCGCCACCCCAGGGACGCCGCCTGGGCCCTCAACCCTGCACCCCGGGGGGGAATCACCTGCCCGAGTGAGTGAGCACCACCCCGGGGACGCCGTCCGGCCCCTCACCCCAGCATCCTGGGGGGTGCCACCCACCAGCCTAAGTGAGCGCCACCCCAGGGATGCCTCCTGGACCCTCAACCCAGCACCCGGGCGGGGGTGGGGGGAGCACCACCTCCCTGAGTGAGGCGCACCCTGGGGACGCCATCTGCCCCCCGACCCCGGCTCCCCGGGGGTGCCTCTCACCCACAGCAGTGAGCAGCACCCCGGGGATGCTATCAGGACCCTAAACCCAGCACCCTGGGAGGCACCACCTGCCCGAGTGAGTGAGCACCACCCCGGGGACGCCGTCCCGCCCTCCACCCCGGCACCTTGCTGTGTGATCCTGCCCCCCGCGTCCCTGAAGCCTGGGCACAGCTGCTGGAGCACGGGAGACCTTAGCAAATATCTCTTGCGCTGAAGTGAGGGGTGAGGGTGTCCCCCGAAATGTGAAGTGCGGGGCCTCTGCTGAGTAACCAGCCCTTTGGTCCCCACGGGGCGCCCTGGGGACGCGGGGGGGGGGGCTGCACTCACCCAGCAGGGACGACCACTGTGCGGGCGGGCGGAACAGCGGGTACTGCTTGGGAAAGGACGCCTGGCTCCACTTGCCCGTGAAGGTGATGCTGTACCTGGCCAGGGGCTGGGCCGTGCACATGGGTTCTGCCCCCAGCGGCTGGCTGGTCACGCCGCCCAGCAAGGCCAGGAGGAAGGCCCAGAGGGCGGCCCCTCGGGGGAACGCCAGACGCGAGGCTCCCATCACCTACGAGAAGGGGGCGTGTGTCACCCCCAGCCCCCGGCATAGGGCCCCCAGGACGCCAGGCACCTCCCTCTGAGTTTCCTCTCTGCCTTGGGCCGGGCCAGACCCCACGGCTGGAGTCCCAGGCCGTGTCGGGTTACAGGAGCCCAGCGTGCTGGCAGGTCACGCCTGGCACGGGGCTCGCAGCCGGCTCAGTGCCCTGGGGCTTTCCCCAGCGCCGCGCCTCTGGCGCTGCTGTCCCAGGGAGCCCCGGGAACAGGAGGGTCGCTGGCCCGGCCTCAATGGAAGGGCCTCCCTGGGGGCGGGTACTGCCAGTTTCTGGGGTGCAGCGCCAGGCGGCCCTGGGGGCCGGGGGCCAGGAGGGCTGCATACTCACCCGGCAGGAGGCGGAAGGGCTGGTGCTGGGCTGTGGGCAGCTGAAGTCCCAGCAAGAGCCCAGGGCTCCCATTTATGCCACAGACGGCCCCGCCCGGCCAATGAGGCCCCAGGCCCCGCACAGCGGCAGACGGGCCGCAGGGAGTGAGCCGGACCTCCGTGCTGGCCTGGCCGGCTCTGACGCGGGGCAGATGCTGCTCCAGCACTGAACTCGCTCCTCCCCTGCGCCCGCCTGCCGCACCCCTTCCTTTGTCTTCCCGCCCCCCACCCCGTTCCCATCAGGCCTTCCCTGGTGCGTCCCCGCGGCGGGGTGGGGGCGGCCTGCCAAAGCCAGCTCCGGAGGAGGGCTGGGCCAGGGCCACGGGCGTGTGCTGCCCTCGGGACAGGGCGGGACGTGGGGGGCCGGGGTCAGGCTTGACGTCAGGCCCCGCGCTGGGGACACTCCCGGGGCGGGGTCGGGGGGGCTCTGGGCTCAGTGGACACAGCTCCTTCCTGTGCACGGAGTGGCCAGGCCTCTGGACGCCATCCCTCTGGGGGCAGTGCAAACCACGCGGCTGCCCTTCCCTAGGGGCCGGGAGGTGACCCCAGGGCCCTCCACTTTCCCCCAGGGGCTAAGCAGGGAGGGAATCGCCAGCGGGTCCTGGAGTTTGTCTCTGCTCCGCGTCTGGAAGACATTTCCAGAGCCCTCATCACAGACCGAACGGGAGGGCAGTGGGGGGGGGGGGTCTCTCTCTTAGGAACCGCCCAGCAAGCTTCAAAGCTCAAAAGAAAACATTCTGATTTTTGAAACCACGTTAATGTTTTACATACTCCAAAAAAAGAGAGAGAAAAATAAACAGAATCAGCAAGGATAGGATGAACGCAAACAAAAACAAATAATCTAACCTGTATTTCAAGTAAACGACCCCATCCCGGGAGCGGCTGTGAACCTGACCTTCAGACCACGTGTCCTCAGGCCTTGACAGCACCCAGGGCGGTGGCCTGCCGCCCTGGGCCCGGGGAGCCTTACACTCTGAAAAGTCACCGACACCCCCACACAGGGACATCCACTGAGCTCACCGTGTTTGAGATGCTCAAAGTGTTTGAGTGGAAAAGCTCAAAAGACTACTGACTCACTGGAAAAGAAACCCAATCCACGTGAACAGAGCAGTGCTTTACGAAAACGATGCTTTTTCAAAAGGAAAACCGCTGGGCGTGTGGATGCTTTTCTGCCGGGCTTCCTGGGAGACTGAGTCCGTCCATGGGGTGTGTCATGCTGGTTGACGTCCTCACAGAAAGGCAGGCCGTGCATGGACGCAGCTCGTCCCACGGATGGGACGCCCCCACACCCTTCCAAACTCCCGCGGAATGGCAGAGGTGTCTCTGCTCACGCCCTGCCTTCAGGGAGGTGATGGCTCGCGTTTGAGGACGGAGGCAGCTGGGGCGCCAGGCCGTCTCGTGCGGGAAGCGAGGACGCACTCAGGCAGCCCCGGCCCGCTGCCGCCCCGGGGGCTTCCCCCCTTTGCAGGAGGCTCCTCTCCCAGCCACCCGTCCACGGGGGCAGCCCCTGACTTACAGGAGTGAACCCTGGTCTCAGTGTCCGCCAAAGAACCAAGCAGTCACGGGGCAAGGGAGTCCCAGCTGCCAAGTGCTCCCCACCCCCCCACCGCCCCCACCCCCCGCCTCAATGGGCCACCCGTGGTGGAATGAAGTCTGGAGCCTGTTTGCTCAGGGCTCCCCCAGGGAGGGCGAGCAGGGAGCTCCTTCCTTCGGTGGTGGAGAGAACCCGAGAGCACCTGGGGTCCTGGGACAGTGGGCCCTGGGAGGGCTGGCCCTCGGCCCTGTTCTGAGGGGCCCAGCTTATCCTGTGGGTCCCAGTGCACGGCAGACACTCTGACCCTCAGGCTCCTCCTCCAGCCTCCCCTGGGGCCAGGCCTGGGACGCACTTGGCAGCCCCACAGACACAGGTTCCTTTGCACACAGCTCCACCCGCCCCGGTACAGTCATCTGTCCATCAGCACGAGTCCAGTCCCCCCTGGGTCTTCGTATCCCCCCCACCAGCCTCCCCTCCCCACGGGTCTCAGCATCAGGATCACTGGAGTGACCGCAGCCATCGGACGGGGGTGGGGGGCCTGGAGCACTTGGCAGCTGGGAGCACTCTAGAGCCCTCCGTCGTTCCGTGACTGCTGGGTTCTTGGTGGACACCGACGCCAGGGTTCACTCCTGTGGTCAGCCCATGTCGTCAGTCACTCCTGAGGTGGCTGCGGGGGCCGAAGCCGGGGCTGTGCTGTGGCCAGGCCTCTGCAGACCCCAGGCTGCCAGACCGCCCCACCCCCGCCCCAGCGGCAGAGCGCTGTCTGCACCCTCTTCCCACAGAGGGTGCCCCGACCCCAGACCTCCACCCCAGCACCGCTGTAGCTCACACGGTGCTCAGCACAGGGTGAGCCGTCGACGGCCCGTCCTCCCAGGCACCCCCGTTCTAGGAGGTGTCTCCCAGCCAAGTGCTGCTCACGGTGGACTTGGGGCCGAGTCTGTGCAGCCCCCAGTGGGGCTTGCGGTTCTCAGGAGTGTGAGCTGCCAAGGGGGGGCCATGTCTGTGCCCGGGCTGGGCCCTGGCAGGCCCGGAACCTGGGGGGCCCGAGGGGCCGGGGTAACAAGGGCTCCTCCAGGCAGGGCCCTGGGGATGGACAGGCCACCAGGCTGGCTCGCCGGGTGTCCACGGGCCGCCTGTCTCCTTGGGACCGCACAGCCGCAGCGTGGGGTCTGACTCCCAGGGCCTGGCCGGCTGACAGAGGCACGTTTGTTTGCTGAGTCGCCAGCTCACCAGACGTTGACCAAGGGCTGCGTTCCTGCCAGAGGCCACAGCCAGAGGCCACACGGGCTTTGAGCCCCGGAGGCTGAGCGCTCCCAGGGGCCCCTCGACGCCCTCCTGTCCCAGCAACGCCCCCGGCACCCCAGGGCCTTTGCGCCGCGGCGCCCTCTGCCTGCGCAGCTCGTCCCCTCCTGACAGGGCCCCTGCCTGGATCATAGCCAGGGTTCCTGCCCGGAGGTCAGTCTGCCCAGCATGCAGGGATTTGCCTCGAGAGTCCCGCAGCTAGCCACCGCCTTCCCCCGGCACTGCCCCCGGCTATCCCATCCTGGCTGCAGACTTCGCGGCACTTCTGGTTGGTGAGCCTCTGCTGGGTCAGGGAACGCTGGGTCCAGGGTGTAACTTCAGGGCCTCTGTGGACCCAGGGGGGCACTGGAACCGGTGCTGGGCGAGCTGAGCCCGAGAGCAGCCGGCTCCCCTCGCTCCTGCAGGGAGGCCCTGGCAGGGCCTTGCCACTGCTCAGCCTCTGGGGGTGTCACTCCTGTGAGCGAGCGTGCCTTGCAGGAGGCCTCACCTTCCCGGGGGAGGCCCCGTGGCCGCCCGCAGGCCCCAGGAGACCTCCGCCTCCGTCTGGCTGGAAACACGGACGCTCTCTCCCTGCGCAGCAGCCCGGCCCCTGAACACAGGCCTGTCTGTGCAGCGGAATTTGCCGTGTGTCTTCACCCTGGTTCGGATGCCAGGACTGCGGCAAGAGAGGCAGAGCGAGGGCCTCGGGAAACCCTCCCTGTCGTGGGAGCGACGAGAAAACGGGCCAAATGGTCCGAACTGACCTCCTCGGACCCTGGAAATCAACCACAGGCTGCGGCAGTCTTGGGAGAGTTGTTTTTTGCTTTTCAATCAAGAAGATTAACTGAATCTTGGTGAGAACAGCTGTGAGGCCTTGTTATTTGCCATCTTAGCCAGTTCTTGGTGACAGCTCTGACGTTCAACACATCCACGTGGTTGAGCAACCGCCATCCACCCCAGAACCTTTGCGTCTCTGAATCTGAAACTCAGCCTTTCCGGCAATAGCGCCCCGTCCCCCTCCCTCAGCCCCGTCCGTCGACCTGACGACTCCTGGAACGTGATCTGGGTGGAACCGTGCAGGGCTTGCCGTTTGGACTCCGGCTTATTTACTGAGCGTAGTGTTCGTGGGTTCATCCGCCTTGTAGCAGGTGCCAGAATCTCCTTCCTTTTTTTTCTTAATGCCCCTGTAATGTATGTTTTTCTTTGTAAGTAAATGTTTTCAATGTGTTACGTTTCACATTTTCCTTTGCATCTGGCTCAGTGGATTTTCAGAAATGGAAGGCATTCATGCTGTCAGTAATTGGACCAAGGAATAAAAATGTAAGAACATATAAGAATTTCCAGTCACTACCATCCCCAAAGTGAACACCAGCCAATTCTCAAATTTATCCATTATTTTTGCCTCTTTTGATCCTTGACGCGACTAGTCATGAAATGTGCTGTTGCTGTTTGGCTTCTTTCACAGAGTTCCCTTCCTTTTTATGGCTGAATAATATGCCCCACATTTTCCTTATTCGTCCATCTGACCACGGACACAGTTTGCTTCTACGGTGGGCCGTTGGCATCGTGAGTCTGAGCAAACTCCAGGAGGGCGAAGGACGGGGAAGCCCGGCGTCCTGCTGCCCACGGGGCCACAGAGGGTCTCACACGACCCGGTGACCGGACAGCGCTGCGACCCACGGCTGCAGCGAGCGTGGGCTAGGGACGTCTCTTCAGGACCTGCTTTCAGTTCTCTTGGGCACCACTGGACTTGCTGAGTCACATGAAGTTTCTTTTTTTCCATTTTTCTGTGGAAGTATAGTTGGTAGCTCTCTTTTTAATATCTTGAGGAACTGCCACTCTGCTTTGCGCAGCTGCTGGGCCAGTTCACAGCCCTGTTAACAGGGCACAGTTTCTCCACAGCCTCCCTAAGCCCTGAGGGGTTTACGTTGCCCAGGACCCATCCTCCACCCGCCAGCTCTGTAGCCTCGAAAGCCGACACCCGGATCCAGGGTGCAAGCCAATCACCCGTCCTCCCCATTGGAGAGAAGGCGGGCCAGCAGCCGCTGAGCGACGTCCCCTGAAACAGCGACACCCAACCGTCCTCTGTCGTCCCTTCTCCCGCCTTCAGTCCTGCCCAGCACCAGGGTCTTTTCCAGTGAGTCAACTCTTCGCATCAGGTGGCCAAAGTACTGGAGCTTCAGCTGCAGCGTCAGTCCCTCCGATGAGCATTCGGGGCTGACTTGCTTTAGGACGGGCTGGTTAGTTTGACCGGCTGGTGGTCTCCTGGAAGACCCCGCTTGCAAGGCCGTCTGCAGTGGACTCTAACCAGAGCCCACACAGGGATGAAAAGCCCTTTCCCAGCTGACTGTTGAAAATGTTTCCAGGCCATTAATGAACTGTGCAGTCGCCCGAGGTGATGGAGAGCGTGGGGGTGAACAAGAGACCAGCTGGGAGCTGAGAGGGAAAGTCAGGGGCGCTGGCTGCCTGGCCGAGGGGTGACAGCCTGGCCCGAGAGCCGCGGAGTCCCTCGCCACACCCCGGGAGGCTCACCGGCTCCAGGCGTTGAGGGGGCTCTCTGTTCAGTCATGAGCTGACCACTGAGCTGATGAAGCAAGACTTGGTGACCACATGGCAAAGAATACCAACTTTGCAGAATTAATTCAGAAATACCACTAAACAAACCACAGAGGCAGCAGCAGCAGCAAACCCCGGGGAACCACTAAGAAAATAACTAAAAAACATACTGGGTTGGCCAAAAACTTCCTTCGGTTTTAAGTAAAAATGAAAGACACATTTTTCATTTTCTCTTTTTTTAGTTTGTCTTTATTTATTTATTTGGCTGCACCGGGTCTTAGCTGTGGCACGCAGGGTCTGAGGCAGGTGGGATCAGCCCCCTGCGTTGAGAACGCAGACCACCAAGGAAGTCCCCGGTTTTTCATTTTCACCAAGGACTTCACGGAACAACGTATCCACCATTTTGCCCCACTACCTTCTGCCATTTTTCAGGCTACTTCATAATTCCATCTTTCCAAAATTTTTTTATCAGTTTAAGCAAAGACCTCTTCCAGGTGTCTATTACAGTCTTCCAGGGAATGGAAAAATTTTCCATTAAGAGAATTTTGTAAAGACCAAAATAAATGGACATCCCAAGGTGCAACATCTGGTGAATTCCGTGGATGAATCAGAACTTCCCAGGCAAGCTGTAACAGTTTTTGCCTGGTCATCAAAGAAACACGCTGTCTTGCATTATCCTAATGGAAGATTATGCATTTTCTGTTGATTAATTCCAGATGCTTTTCGTTGAGTGCTTTCAGTTGGTCTAATTGGGAGCAGTACTTGTTGGAATTGTTTGGTTTTCCAGAAAAAGCTCACTATATAGGATTCCCTTACAATCCTATCATATACACAACATCACTTTCTTTAGATGAAGACTGGCCTTTGGTACGGTTGATGGTGGTTCATTTCACGTGCCCCACGATCTCTTCCATAACCCAGACGGTGTATTAAAAACAGAGACGTCATTTTGCTGACAAACGTCCGTATAGTTAAAGCTATGATTTTTCCAGTAGTCATGTACGGATGTGAGAGCTGGACCATAGAGAAGGCTGAGGTCTGAAGAACTGATGTTTTCAAATTGTGCTGTTGGTGAAGACTCTTGAGAGTCCCTTGGACAGCAAGGAGATCAAACCAGTCCATCCTAAAGGAAATCAGCCCTGAATATTCATTGGAAGGACTGACGCTGAAGCTGAAACTCCAATACTTTGGCCACTTGATGTGAAGACCTGACTCACTGGAAAAGACCCTGATGCTGGGAAAGATTGAAGGTGGAAGGAGAAGGGGACGACGGAGGATGAGATGGCTGGATGGCATCACCGACTCAGTGGAAGTGAGTTTGCGCAAACTCTGGGAGATGGTGAGGGACAGGGAAGCCAGGTGTGCTAAGTTCACGGGGTCACAAAGAGTCAAGCCCTGACTGAGCAGCTGAACAACGCAAAGGGAGGCAGCACAGAGAAACAGAAGAACGAGAAACATGCAATCCAAACCTAAACCCTACCTCACAGGTAAAGATTCAATATGAATTAGATAGCAGTTGATTGGCAGCAAATGGCAGAGTAGACAAAAATGAAACCTGATCTTATCACACGCTGCCTGCACAAGACCGACATCAAACCAGTTCAGTTCAGTCGCTCAGTCGTGTCCAGCTCTGCGACCCCACGCCAGGCCTCCCTGTTCCTCACCAACTCCCGGAGTTCACTCAGACTCACGTCCATCGAGTCTGTGATGCCATCCAGCCATCTCATCCTTGGTCGTCCCCTTCTCCTGCCCCCAATCCCTCCCAGCATCAGAGTCTTCTCCAATGAGTCAACTCTTCACATAACGTGGCCAAAGTACTGGAGTTTCAGCTTTAGCATCATTCCTTCCAAAGAAATCCCAGGGCTGATCTCCTTTAGAATGGAC